>JAWZYV010012721.1:0-183696 GCA_038373885.1 Cheiracanthium punctorium | reverse complement strand
CATCTCCAACCAATGTTTTTCCAAAGTTTCAAAACTTTATAATTTTTTTCCTAGGTTTTGTCATACTTTGACGCGCAAATGTAGTTTCCATTCAAATTTGCTAAATTTATTCAAAATTTCAAATTGCAATAACTTTTGATCATTTAAAGATAAAGTTACAAATAATAACTCACTTTAAAGGTAATTGAATACTCTGTTACGAAAACAATTGCTGTAAAACTGAGGGTTGAAGTGTTAAAAGACAAAATTGGTTAAAAATCGGTATAAAAAGAAGCGTTTTCCAAAATTTGTGATTTTGTCTAAAACATATCTCGAAAGCTATTGCATATAGAAAAAAATAACCAAATACAATCTTGTAGGAAATTTTATCAGCTTTCATTTTGTAATTGACATTTTTTTGATAAGACGAACGGTTTTTGAGATAGAAGTGAAAATGTAAAAAAATTACCTTTTTTTTTGGGGGGGGGGGGCAAACGGGTGGACGCGGCACCCCGAGAGCGGGGAACTTTCCTGTTTCATACAACTACATACATAATTAGTGTTTTCCCCAAGTTTCAAAAATATATAAATTTTTTCCCCCATTTTTCCTAATTTGACTGGACTAGGAGTTAGAGGGGAGGAGTAAAGACGCCATATTGGGAAAGCAATCTTAGTTGCGTTTTCAGATCACTATCCTAGCATTGCTTTCACCATCTAGTGGTACTACAGAAAGTTATTTTCTAACGCAACATTTCCGATACGCAATTTTGATTTCCTGACTGGATAAATTATTCAATAGTGGAAGCTTTTTTTTTTTTTTTTTTTTTTTTTTTTTTCTTTCCAGTGAAGTTTTGTTCTTTCAAATCAAATAATGTAAACATAATACAAAATATTAAGCATTATTGTTACAAATGACTGTATATGCTTTAGTTTCTTTTAAATGGGATAGTGTAACATAAAATACTGTAATAAATATTACTTAATACTGACTAAATTTTTTTATAAGATAGTTTTGTCGGAACATGCTTTGTAACTTATGTTTACATGTTTTGTTTCACCATCAGTATCTCATAGCATGAAAATTGCTATTTGACATTTTTGAAAAAACAATTTTTGCATTGAACATAATTATTACATTTGCTTCTACATAAGACTTTTCTAGTATTTGCAATGTAGCCCACTTATTTAAACTTAAATTTGATCAAAAATTTCTATTAAACAAAAGTTTAGTTTTAAAATTATTTCAGATCACTATATTGTAAAATAATTCATTGTGTGTGCGTGCACGAAGACAAATTTATAAAATATTGAATAAATGTAGAATCCGAAGTTTCAATCAGAGCGCAGATGCCTCACCCCTTCCTTTGAGACCCCTCCTCCCTCCTGACATGGGAGGTCACATGATGTTTTGTTTTTCGTGGCTCTCGTATTCGGAAGAGGCGAGGAGTAAGCGAGAGTGAAGTTGACAGAGACGGACGCAGAGATGTTTTTCAACTGATATAGAACTTTTTCATGCATGCCTAGGTGGTTTAATATTTGTGTTCTTTTTCAAGCAGTGAATCCTGTGCGGATCTTTTGTCTACTTACCTGAGTGGTAACATAATTCTGAGATACCTTGTAAATAATAGAATAATTATTAAATGTGTGTGTCCAAGTAACTTCGCCTCGTCAATGTGTGCTTTACCTCTGCCAAATTAGAAGTGCATAAAAGTGATTCGTCAATTCATAGGGTCAGTACGACTCTATAATTTTTGGGGACTTTTGCCGGGATATCGAAAAGTCTCTAGTTTTTCGGGACTTTCGTCGGGATGGAATTAGAATTAGATTCGATAGAATTGGATTGAATCAGATTAAATTGGATAAGTGTTAAGAATAATATGGAATATTGAATTGATTATTGTGTAAAGTATCTGTGCTTCAAGGAAAGTTTTGTGTGCCCACGTATCAGTTGTGGATTACCAGGGCGAGTTTGATCGCCGAAGACTGCAAACTGTAAGTACTCAATTTTTTTTTTTTATCATTAACCATGTCGTACATCGGAAAACATCGGAAAGTGGATATTATCAAATTAATGCGTGAACTGGATTTAAAGATTCCCGATAACCCAACTATTGCTCAAATGAAACATATTATTATTAGTGATGCGAAGTACGATGAAGAATTCACAAAATCTGTTCTCAGTAACATTGCGGCAGACCGCGAAAGCGAAGAAAAGATTGTGCGGGAAAAATTAGAACAGGAGAAATTAGAACGTGAATTCCAATTGGAACAATTAAAATCAAAAAATTATGAGAAGGGGAACAGTGCAGAACCTTTTGTAATCCTAAACAAAATAGATCTTACAAATCAAAATAATCAAAATCCTTACAAATCATAATCAAAAGTTTTGATTCGAAGGATCCAAAAGCAGACATTAGCACGTATCTCGCTTTATTTGAGAGGCAAGCCACAAGAGTCGAAATTAAAAAGGATGATTGGGTCACACACTTATTAGGATTGTTACCCCTAGACATCGCGCAAATCATAACTCGAGAACCTGAAAATGTTTCAAATGATTATGATCACATAAAAGCAGTATTGCTGAAAAGATTTAAATTAACTGTAGAACAGTTTAGACAAAAGTTATTTTTTCGTAAAAAAGAAAGTTCTTGTTCTTGGCGAGAATTCGCTTTTGAACTTAACCATTATTTTGAAGAATGGATTCATGGCGTTAATGTTAAAGATTTCACTGGCCTTTGTGAACTGATAGTTTCTGACCAGGTAAAAAGAAGAGTGCCACAAGAGGTTAAAGAACATTTTATAGATAACTGGCATAAGTGGAACACTAGGGAGGAAATAGTAGAAAAGTTAGAAGAATATGAATCAGCTCGTATTTTATCTAATAGAACATTTCCTAAAAATGTGAATGAAGAAAATGACACGTTTTCTAGCCCCGTGCCAGGGAAGGAAAATAAAATTTTTGGAGCTACCAGGAAAAAATGTTATGCTTGTAATAGTTATTCACACAAAATTGCAGAATGTAAATATAGGTTTAGGAACGATGATTTTGATCGTACAGATGAAGGCCAACAGAAAATTGTTAATCAAATGTTTGTAGAAGAGCCGGGCAAAACCGAAAGCAAAAATAGATTCCGACGTGAAAGATATGATCGAGCAAAGTATAGTTATAGAAATAAATCTGAATCGGTGGCAGAGAACAAAACTGTAAAATCATATAGTAATAAAATTGAAAAATATGTTAATATTTTTAATTTTGATGTGAAAGCAGTAATTGACACTGGTTCCGAAGTAACTTTGATTGACCAGGACATTTATGAAAAGATGGGATCTCCTATTTTATCTAGTACAGATATTAATTTGTGTGGTATCGATTCTGAAAGAGTTTCAACCATTGGTTTCTTTAATTCTAAAATAGTGATTGACAGTTGTACAGAATATACTAATGTTTATGTTATGAAGCATACGTGCTTTAGTGCAGTCATTGGAATGGATGTAATATCGAAACTAGAATTTAATTTTGTGCAAGGGAATGTTAACGTAAAAAATGCAGCCATGATTGATATAGCGTACCTTACCAAACGAGTTACTAATTTAGGTACATACATTTATTCAACACTTAATTTCGAACCAGATGTGCTTCCAGTTACATGTAAACAACAGTCTCTCGGGTTACAAGAAGATAAACACTGCGAATTGTTAAAGAAAAAAATGCGCAATATAAAAGAGAAATCGGAGGTTATTAAAGAAACGGCTGATAAAGCACAATCACCCTCTCAAGCAAGGGCGGCTCCAGCGAGGGGGGCCATAGCCCCATCCGAACTTTCTGTTTTTGAACTTTAAATTCGTATACTTTACGATTCCTCACGTTCAATTGGCATTTTAAACAATTTATAGGCTATCTAAATAGTTCAATGGCCCCCTCCGAAAATTCAGCCTGGAGCCGCCCTTGCTCTCAAGAGGAAGTTTGCCACAGCGAAAAGGTTGAAAGTAAGGTAGCTGCATTGAATAGAAAAATTCAGTTGCTGGAAAACGATCTAGAAAGATCGGGAGAAAAATTAAAAATTGCTATTCAAAAGTTTGAGGAAACTTCACAAGCCACAGATGAAAATGAACGCATTCATAAATCTCTTGAAATTCGGTTAGGACAGATTCGAACAATTGCTGAGGAGTCTGACGAAAAATACGAAGAACTAGCACGTCGAATCGCCATGACAGAAGAGGACTCGAAACGCGCTGAAAAACGAGCAGCCGTAGGTGAAAGTAGAACCGCAGAATTAGAAGAATTAAGAGTGGATGGTAATAATACGAAATCCCCTGAAGTCAGTGAAGAAAAGGCTCAACAGAAAGGAGAAACATATGATATAACTATGCGTCAATTATCACAGAAGTTTCGAGAAGCAGTGTGGTGTTGTCACTATATTATCACTTTTCTTTGGTTAATAATTAATGTAATTTACCTCCACCCAGAACGTTTTAGTAATTTAAGAGCTTTCTAGTTAAAAATTTAAATAACCACTGTGTAATTTCTTACTTTTGGGGGGCTGTTAATTATTTATTTTGTTTTGGCAGTGTAAGGTTTTCCCTTTTGTTTACCTTTTTTTTGTGATTAAATTTTCTCTTCACCGGCCGTTTTTTTTTTTTTTTTTGCCTTCAGGATGTTTAAAATTAATGTTCACCTTTTAATTGCCGTTCTGTGGGTAATCAGCACTTTGAAATATAGTGGCTATACTTCATATCTCCCTTTTCATTAAAGTTGTCTTGATGGGATTTTTTTTAATTTTAAATTAATTTTTGTAACTTCCCGTAATCCTGCCTTTCCTTTTTTTTATTATTACTTTATTTCTCCGGTTAGGCATCTTCCTGTGAATTTTCAATAATTTTTTTCATCTTTTAAGTTTTGCTTACAATTTCATGCTATTGCATCATTTTCTGTGCCTGTTGCATCAGATCTCAGAAAGGATGCTATCTTTCCCGCGCTTTTCCTCCGAAATTGTTCTAGAAGCTTCTTTTTCCCCTCTTGCGGTCGAGATCGGACTATCCCGGAATGACTTTTAGGTGCACTCTCTGCTCTGATTGGCTGAGGGTAGCGGTTCCGGAGTGAGGAGGAGAGGCAAGCGCGTGATTTTTGGGCAGTTTCAGCTTGAACGTCCTGACTAGAGGGTGGTGTTTTTTTTTTTTTTTTTTTTTTTTTTTTTTTTTGCTCTTGAGAGCTCAAGTTCAGCCCAGCCTTGGGTTGATTTGACAAATCGTGTAGGATGACCTGATAACTGAAGGAAGACCCCTAGACACCCAAGTTGACGTGATCTGCCCCACCATATGGAGATAGCCATGAATGACTGATCGACTACTGGCCGCTGAATGTGTACCAAGCACGACAGATAAAGGTGTCCGGATGAGATGACCTGCTAGGCCGACGCACGTTCCAGCCCCCGCCGACTGTGTCGCTGATTAGCACATGGCCCTCCGTGCTCCCATCTAATCGCCAAGCCGCCAGCGCCCATGATATTGGTGAGATCATTCCGTACTTTTCAATCTCTTGATATAATGAGAGTCCGTGAGTGGCGCCAATAGACGGGCATCTGCAATGTGGGCTTAGCCCGAGACTCCGGTCTGACTAGAAGATTTTGATCCTTCTTTTTCTACCATGATCAATGTATTGCTGCAACTCATGCTGTCTCTAAATGGTGGACTTCGCGTCATCTGCCCCCCCCCCCTTTTTTTATTTTTTTTTTATTTTTATTGTTAAGATGTAATTTTATTTTCTTTTTAAGCCTATTTTTTTGTTTAAATTTCTTTTGACCATCGGTCTTCCTGTAAAATTATAAAAAAGGGATTGAATGAATTTTGTTGAAATGTACCATTCTGTAAAGTGTTAATTCCCATACAAAAGTAGCATCTAAGCTAAAATTTTGTAAGTTGTGAATTTCAAGCAAAACATGATCTTCTACTGAATTTAAATTTTTGGTTTGCAACCATGGGTACCCAGGGGTTTTTAAATTTTTTTTTTACCAACATCTATGAGTGCTACCTGATCACTTTTGCAGCACTGGAGCAGGTGTTAAATTGATCAAAATCTTTTGTAATTGTTTTAATTAAGCTGTGAGTTGTGCCATAGAAATGTGTGTAAATTTTCACCTTTTATTTCACGGTTCATTGTCAATTGCTGCTGAGTCATGCTTAAATTGTTAAAGTGTTCATTGTGCTGCATATTAAGTTTTAATATTTTTTTTACTTGATCTAATATGTTAATTGGTTAAATAAAATGTTTCAATCCCATCCTTTTGGTTCTCTTTACTTTGACAACGATCAACACTAAGGGCGGCAAGAGAAAAATCCTGGGTTATTGTCATCATTCAAAACAACGCATTACTGATTTGTTATCCTTTTTTAGCTGTGAAATTTAATTGTGGTGTTCCAAATAGGAACAACACTACAAAATGGTGCCGTGAAGGCCCTTGCCATTTTACCCTTGTGTGTGTTGTCGAAGTAAACCGAACTAAAATTTTGACATTCATAAATGTACTTTTCAATATCTTCTAAAATTTTGCAGTGAGTGTTAGGAATATTTTTTTAAGTCATGCCAAATTCGAGTGGTAACAGTGGCAATGCCACTGCGTTTCCAAATCCCTCTTTCATTAGTATGTTACCTAATTTAAATGGTAACAATGTCACAACCTTTTTCGATTACCTGGTGCAGATAGCACCGTTGGCGTCGTGGACTGACGCACAGTCCATCGCAGTGGCGAAGTTGAAACTTGAGGGCTCAGCTCTTCAATTCTATGCCTCCACTTTGAAAGAGGTTACTTTTGAGTCCCTGCAGGAATTTAGGGCACGTTTTGAGGGCCATTTTGCAGAGTCAAGTGACGTAGCTCAACAAATAGCGAACCTTACAAACTGCAAACAAAATTTAAACGAAACTGTAAGGGACTTTGCTACCAGGCTAGAGGGTATCGCGCAAAAGGCTCTTAAGTCTTCAGCTGGGAAAGAAATTCCAAAACGTTTTAGTGACAACATGCTACTCTCGCAATTCAAGGCAGGGTTAGCCGCAAACATTCGTGCTCAAGTAGTGATAGCGGACCCAAAAACATTTCAGGAGGCCACCGAATTGGCCAAATGTGTTGAGCGGGCACTTCAATCTTATGCCTCGGACATCAATGTAGTTAGTGCACGACCTACCACTAGCGACAGTGAGTTAGCGCAGATTTTTCGATCCACTACGGAGCAGTATACAAAATCATTGGAGCTTTTGACTAAACAAATGGAAGAAATGAAGGTGCAAATTGCATCATTACAGGGCCAACGGAATTCTTTGCCACATAGACCTTATGCTCTACAATCTCAGCGTTCAGTTGTCTGCTATTATTGCAGAAAAGTGGGTCATATTAGTCGGGTCTGTAGAAAAAAGGAGCGAGATATGGCAGCACAAGCTTCTGCTAATGCAAATCAGAGCCCGTCTACTTCAAATCAAGGACAAGCTCAGAGTACACGAGATGAATCCAGTAGGCACCCAAACTAATTGAGGGGGGAGTTTGTACCAGATCGCAACACTCTATGAGTCCCCGTGTAGATCCATTCATTGATATGTCCCTTTTGCCAGCTAATTTACCTATAATTTGTGTCAAAATTGAAGATATTTCACTTCGTGCTCTCATAGACAGTGGAGCTGCAGTAAATGTAATTTCCAGCCATGTAGCTGATGTTTTGAAAGATGCTAAGGAATTAAAATGTCCAAATTTTCAACTTAGAGCTCTAACCGGTGTAGATATCAATACTGAAAAATTAATCGCTACCAATTTATTTATTTCTGATAAGTCTTTTGATTGTAAATTTTTAGTTGCTCGTGGTATTTTATCTCCAAATTTTGATCTTATAATTGGATTAGACTTTTTAGTAAAAGCTGGCTTTACTTGAAATTGTCATGACTGTCTCTTAAGTAACAAGGATGTGTGTGTCAGCTGGCGGCATAAGCAGCCTGAAAATACTCAGTTAGCTGTCCCAGTGACGAGTACTGAACCTTGTCAAGTGTCCTCTCCTTCTCTTTTCGGAAGCCTACCAATAAGAGTTACTGTGCCGCCTTTTTCTCAAAAACTTTTTCATCTAAATGTAAATAATGTTGACTCTTCGTTTATTGGCCAAGACATTTTGTTAGAACCTAATCCTAATTTAAATTTTGATTCGTATTTAATTGCTAACGCTGTTTCTAAAATTTCTCAAGATCTCCAATGTTTGGTTCAGGTCATTAATTTTACTTCCGAATCAATTCAGTTAAATAAAAATATGAAGCTTGTCTTCGTAACTCCTGTAAATATTGAAAGGCCTGATGAAATTGTTAATGTTGTTGAGGGACAAGAAGAGAAGGAAGATGATTTTAGCCTATGGGCAAAAGATATTGACTTAACCCACCTTGACGATCAGCAGCGTGAGACCCTTAAATCTTTGCTTATTAAATATAAATCTGTTTTTTCTCTTACTCCTTCTGACTTAGGCGCTTGCTCAATAATTAAACACCGCATTCATTTAACCGATGACATTCCTGTAAGATCAAAACCTTATCGTGTCCCATATCATCTTAAGCCCGAAATGCGTAAACAAATTCAGACACTGTTGGATGCTGGTATAATTGAACCCTCTACGAGTAGTTATGCTGCCCCAGTGCTTCTTGTCAAGAAACCGGATGGTTCTTTTCGCCTTGTTGCTGACCTCCGAAAGTTAAATGCCAAGACCATCCCCGATAACTTTCCTTTGCCTAATCTTCAAGAAATGATTGATTTCCTGTCAGGTGCTAAGTTCTTTTCTTCCCTTGATCTCACCTCGGGTTTCCATCAGATGCTCACGCACCCTGATGATGCACACTTAACGGGTATTGCCACTGAGGAAGGCCTTTTCCACTTTTGCCAGATGCCTTTTGGTTTGCGCAATGCGAGTAGCAGTTTTCAAAGACTCATGTCAGTGGTGTTGTCCGGTCTCTCCGACTTTCAAATAGGAGTGTACATAGATGATGTAGTTGTGGCATCAGAGTCATTTGAGGAACATGTTCACAGGTTAGAATTAGTTTTTGAACGATTAAAACAATCCAATCTGAAGCTCAAACCTAAGAAATGTACTTTAGCAAAAGATGAAATAACTTATTTAGGCCATCGTGTAACACAAGGTAAGGTTATGCCTGATCCAAAAAATTTAGACACTATTTTAAAAGCAAATGTTCCTCGAACTAAAAAGCAAGTTCGCTCTTTTCTTGGTTTAACGGGTTTTTACAGAAAGTTCATTCCTAATTATTCTAATATTGCATTGCCTCTTACTAATTTGACGAAGGATACTTGTAAGTTTGCATGGGGAGATCTTGAACAGGATGCCTTTGATCGTTTAAAACTTGCTTTAACCCAGTCTCCTTGTTTGGCCTTGCCTAATTTTTCCAAACCGTTTTCGATCTGCACTGATGCTAGCAAATACGCGATGGGTGTGGTCTTAGTGCAAGAAGATGATTCGGGATTTCAACATCCTGTTTGTTTTGCCTCAAAAAAGTTTTCTCCTGCCGAGGTTAATTATTCAGTTGTGGAAAAGGAGGCTCTTGCTGTTGTTTTTGGCATAACACATTTTAAACAGTACCTCTACAGTTCTCATTTCACTGTATATTGTGACCAGCAATCTCTTTCGCAGTTGTTCAAATTAAAAGATCCCACTTCACGTATTGCTCGTTAGATTATGTCCCTGCAACAATATGATTATAAAATTATTCACAAGCCTGGTCGTCTTAACTTAATGGCAGATTTTCTTTCGCGTGAAGTTAATACTCTTAATTCCGAACCTTTTTCTTTTCAAATTCCTAAGTTTCCTCTACAAGATATCATTCGGCTTCAAAAATCTGACCCCTTTTGTCAAAAGATTGCTGCTTGCCTCAATAATGCGTCTCCTTATATTCAAAGATCCAATAAATTTTTCTTTCAGCAAAATGCTATAGTTTGTCAGCCTTTAAATAGTAATTCGGAGAACGTTCGTTTAGTTGTGCCTCACACCCTCGTCCAAGATGTATTGCATTTATGTCATGACAACAAAACTGTTGCCCATGCTGGCCTGTCTCGTACCTTACACCGTGTACGTCAAAGTTTTTTTTGGGTAGGTCTCTATAACAACGTAAAAAAGTATGTTTTATCTTGTAAGTCATGTTTGGAAAGAAGGGGTTACCACAAAAATCAAAAGGCTCCTGTGATTCCTGTTGTTGTTTCCAAAGAGATTCCTGTTGTTGATCGCCCATTTCAGAAATGTGCAATTGATGCAGTGGGTCCTTTTATGACTTCTAGAAATGGCAATAAATGGCTCCTGGTAATCTCTGACTATTTTACAAGATATCCCGAAGCTTATCCTGTCCCTGATATTCAAAGTTCAACAGTTGTAAAAGTTTTAATTGATTTTATTTCATGTCACGGAATAATGGAAGTGTTATATTCAGATAGGGGTTCAAATTTTATTTCTAAGGCTATGGCGGAGGTGTATGACATCTTGGGTATTAAAAAACAACACACTGTGGCTTATGATCCGCAAGGAAATGGTTTAGTGGAGAGGTTGAACAAATGTCTGATTGATTCGTTAAGTCATCTTGTACTCGAATCTCAAGAAGATTGGTGTGAACAGGTTCCCTTAGCTCTCTTAGCTTTTCGTACTGCCTACCACCGCACCATCAAGGAATCTCCAGCTTTTCTAACTTATGGTAGAGATCTGTTGATGCCATATGATCTGGTTTTCTCTTCGAAATTCAGATCATATGCTGATACTAGATCCTACGCTCAGGAGATAGTCACCAATCTTCAACGTACCTTCTCTGTCGTCAAGACCAACCTAGAAAAGGCTTCGTATGCTCAGGCTCATCCTCCTACCTCTAACTTTTACTTTAAAAACATTAAAGTCAGTGATACTGTTTATTTACACGTTCCTGCTAGCAAGCCACATTTAACTAAGAAACTATGTAAATTTAATAAGGGTCCTTATAGAGTTTTAGAACAACTTTCTCCTGTCTTGTTTAAAATTTCTCTCATTTCGAATCCCTCAGATACTCAAGTTGTACATGTAAATCGCATTTTTAAGGTTATCGACAGGGAAGTTTTTCCAACACCAGATAGTCAAATTTTGTCTTCTCCGCCTCCAGTGATTCTAGAGCCTGCCACTAGCCCTACTCAAGAAAGTTCAGAGGATAGGTTAATAAGAGAATACCCTTGTCCCCTTTTACCGCTAGATTTGTCTTGGGAAGCTGATACTATCTACATGCCACCTCCTGTAGTTACAACAGAAGTAGATATGACAGATTCACAACTAGATACCTCGTTTGATTTTTTTCGGGATACCTCTGTATCTCCAGTTTCCTTTTTAAATTCTCCTCATTCTGATATTGATGATTCTGATGCCCAACCAACATCCACCTTTTCTCCTATTCGCACTAGATCCATGCCTAAACATGGATATTGTCTCAGACCCAGGGATGCTTTTGGATTTGTCAAGAAGTAGTTTTACATTTTTGCGCAGAAATTTTCTTCGAGGTTGTGCCATATAATTTTACTATATATATTTTTTCATTTTTAGTGTTAGCATCTGTGTTTTCTTTTTATATACAAATTTCTTTTATGGGTATTTTTGGGGAGTGTGAAATACACTATTTTATGTTTAATGTTTGACCTGCCAAAGGTAAACTTGCACATTCTTTTAGTTATGTGGAAACAAGTAACCACATATGATTTGTTCCTATTTTTATTGCATTCCTATTATACCAAAGATTTTTTTTGTTGCATATATGTATTGTATTTTACTGATTGTTATCTGTATATGGCCAAGGGGTCATGTGCAATGTGTGAAATACTTGGTTACAATAAGTGACCACCTCCAAATTGTGTCTACCTGAACAGCACAGAATTTTTTTTTGAGGTTTGATAAGTCTTCATCAAACCCTCCTGTGTAGGAAATTTATGGTTGACAAATTTTGTGCGAGCAATCTCTCCTCTTCCTCTTGTTGTAAATTTTAATTGCTGTAGATAAATTTGGCCAATTTATCTGCCTTTTGTACTTAGTTGGGTGTCCCAGTAACTTATAACCAGTATCATATCTCTTATTTTACCCTTTTTTTTTAATTTAAACATGTAGTTTAGACAATTTTAAATGGGACACTTGGGAATGGTTAGTGACTTGTGGGTTTCTGCAGGCCTTCATGGTCACTTGGATTTCTTTCTGTGTTTGGTTCTGGATGACAGTTGGGTCCTGTTGGGCTGGTGTTTAGTCGGCTGTACCCCCTTCATCCATTGCTGAGTGCAGGGGAATTCAGGGATCATTCCTCTATGTAATTGGGTAATTAATTTAAGTAACTGTCTAAAACCAATTAATGCAATTTGTCTCTCCTTAATTAAATACTGTTTACTTTTAATTTTTTTTTCTCGCCTCTTTACTGCTTAAATTAAATATGTATCTTAAAAGTTGTTTCAAAATCATAATTTTGCTGAGATTGTCTTGCCATGGTCAACACACTTCTGAAATTTTGGCTTGATGTTTTGTCAAAATTCTGGTAATTTCTCACCTGCAATGTGGTGATGTTGCTGTTTGAATTTCTGTGCTGTTTGACTTAAGATTGTGTCAAAAATTACTAATTACGTCCCATTACCAAATGTGTCGTGTTATGGCTACTGATTCTTCGGACATTAAACATCTCAGTAAGCCACTTCAAAAATTGGTGTTCTGCGTCATCGTTATTTGGTGTTATGTACTTAAATGTTCTCGAGATCTTTGTGTATGGTTAATATGTGTTTTATGTTAAATGTGCGGAATGTGCAAGTCATGTTGTTTTTGGCTGGGTCTTTAGGAAAATTTTTCTTACGTTTTTACTTTTATATGTTGGGTGTGTCAAATTTTTATTGGTGTGGTATTAATAGCCACGCTTAGGTTGTTTCCTCACCTATTGGTGGGATGTTAGAATTTTTTTAGTGCGCGTTATTTTGCCTTGATATTTTCTTCGCCACTGTGTTTGGTCCTGTGCATAGGTCAGTATAAGTGGTTATTTTATTTGTGTTGGGGTTTGTCTATACACTCACTGCACTTTTCTAGTTTAATGTATTGTTTACAAAAAAAAAAAAAAATTTTTTTTTGGGTATAAAAATTTTTTTTTTCTCCGAACGGGGAGGATATGTGGTGTTGTCACTATATTATCACTTTTCTTTGGTTAATAATTAATGTAATTTACCTCCACCCAGAACGTTTTAGTAATTTAAGAGCTTTCTAGTTAAAAATTTAAATAACCACTGTGTAATTTCTTACTTTTGGGGGGCTGTTAATTATTTATTTTGTTTGGGCAGTGTAAGGTTTTCCCTTTTGTTTACCTTTTTTTGTGATTAAATTTTCTCTTCACCGGCCGTTTTTTTTTTTTTTTTTTTGCCTTCAGGATGTTTAAAATTAATGTTCACCTTTTAATTGCCGTTCTGTGGGTAATCAGCACTTTGAAATATAGTGGCTATACTTCATATCTCCCTTTTCATTAAAGTTGTCTTGATGGGATTTTTTTTAATTTTAAATTAATTTTCGTAACTTCCCGTAATCCTGCCTTTCCTTTTTTTTATTATTACTTTATTTCTCCGGTTAGGCATCTTCCTGTGAATTTTCAATAATTTTTTTCATCTTTTAAGTTTTGCTTACAATTTCATGCTATTGCATCATTTTCTGTGCCTGTTGCATCAGATCTCAGAAAGGACGCTATCTTTCCCGCGCTTTTCCTCCGAAATTGTTCTAGAAGCTTCTTTTTCCCCTCTTGCGTTCCAGATCGGACTATCCCGGAATGACTTTTAGGTGCACTCTCTGCTCTGATTGGCTGAGGGTAGCGGTTCCGGAGTGAGGAGGAGAGGCAAGCGCGCGATTTTTGGGCAGTTTCAGCTTGAACGTCCTGACTAGAGGGTGGTGTTTTTTTTTTTTTTTTTGCTCTTGAGAGCTCAAGTTCAGCCCAGCCTTGGGTTGATTTGACAAATCGTGT
The DNA here is from genome assembly GCA_038373885.1 of Cheiracanthium punctorium. Lineage (NCBI taxonomy): Eukaryota > Metazoa > Arthropoda > Arachnida > Araneae > Cheiracanthiidae > Cheiracanthium > Cheiracanthium punctorium. The sequence goes on along the minus strand of JAWZYV010012721.1, from coordinate 169,724 downwards.
AGGATGACCTGATAACTGAAGGAAGACCCCTAGACACCCAAGTTGACGTGATCTGCCCCACCGTATGGAGATAGCCATGAATGACTGATCGACTACTGGCCACTGAATGTGTACCAAGCACGACAGATAAAGGTGTCCGGATGAGATGACCTGCTAGGCCGACGCACGTTCCAGCCCCCGCCGACTGTGTCGCTGATTAGCACATGGCCCTCCGTGCTCCCATCTAATCGCCAAGCCGCCAGTGCCCATGATATTGGTGAGATCATTCCGTACTTTTCAATCTCTTGATATAATGCGAGTCCGTGAGTGGCGCCAATAGACGGGCATCTGCAATGTGGGCTTAGCCCGAGACTCCGGTCTGACTAGAAGATTTTGATCCTTCTTTTTCTACCATGATCAATGTATTGCTGCAACTCATGCTGTCTCTAAATGGTGGACTTCGCGTCATCTGCCCCCCCCCCTTTTTTTATTTTTTTTATTTTTATTGTTAAGATGTAATTTTATTTTCTTTTTAAGCCTATTTTTTTGTTTAAATTTCTTTTGACCATCGGTCTTCCTGTAAAATTATAAAAAAGGGATTGAATGAATTTTGTTGAAATGTACCATTCTGTAAAGTGTTAATTCCCATACAAGAGTAGCATCTAAGCTAAAATTTTGTAAGTTGTAAATTTCAAGCAAAACATGATCTTCTACTGAATTTAAATTTTTGGTTTGCAACCATGGGTACCCAGGGGTTTTAAAATTTTTTTTTTTACCAACATCTATGAGTGCTACCTGATCACTTTTGCAGCACTGGAGCAGGTGTTAAATTGATCAAAATCTTTTGTAATTGTTTTAATTAAGCTGTGAGTTGTGCCATAGAAATGTGTGTAAATTTTCACCTTTTATTTCACGGTTCATTGTCAATTGCTGCTGAGTCATGCTTAAATTGTTAAAGTGTTCATTGTGCTGCATATTAAGTTTTAATATTTTTTTTACTTGATCTAATATGTTAATTGGTTAAATAAAATGTTTCAATCCCATCCTTTTGGTTCTCTTTACTTTGACAACGATCAACACTCAGGGCGGCAAGAGAAAAATCCTGGGTTATTGTCATCATTCAAAACAACGCATTACTGATTTGTTATCCTTTTTTAGCTGTGAAATTTAATTGTGGTGTTCCAAATAGGAACAACACTACAGCAGATCCTCGGGCTGAATTTGCTGAAAAATCTGTAGAAAAGCTTCAACCAGAAATGTATAAATTGGAAGATGAAATCCTCGCAAAAAAAGGAAAAAATCACGTACTAGTGCAAGAAGAAAATAAGAAGAGTTATAAGAAAAGAAAGAAAGCAAGAAAAAAAGTAAAGGATTCTCGAATCCTATCCCGAAAGATGTACCTTTGAGTACATATCAAATAGATTTCGTTGGACTGTAGAACTTTTCATATTTCTGAATGATCTGTAATGTATTTTTCTTTCCTTTTTTTTTTAAGTGTTCTATTTCAGATATCCTTATGGTCCTAGGCGGTGAGGACACCGCAGGTCAGATGGCCGAGCCTGTAGAATCCGAAGTTTCAATCAGAGCGCAGATGCCTCACCCCTTCCTTTGAGACCCCCCCCTCTTGACGTGGGAGGTCACGTGATGATTTGTTTTTCGTGGCTCTCGTATTCGGAAGAGGCGAGGAGTGAGAGAGAGTGAAGTTGACAGAGACGGACGGAGAGATGTTTTTCAACTGATATAGAACTTTTTCATGCATGCCTAGGTGGCTTAATATTTGTGTTCTTTTTCAAGCAGTGAATCCTGTGTGGATGTTTTGTCTACTTACCTGAGTGGTAACATAATTCTGAGATACCTTGTAAATAATAGAATAATTATTAAATGTGTGTATCCAAGTAACTTCGCCTCGTCAATGTGTGCTTTACCTCTGTCAAATTAGAAGTGCATAAAAGTGATTCGTCAATTCATAGGGTCAGTACGACTCTATATAAATTAACCCATATTCATCTAGTGTTGCATTAATGAAACATCATTAATGTTATTGCAACAATTAACGACTGTTTTTCTATCAAAAAAGTCAGACAAGTATAGGTTAAATAAACCTAGTTTCATTGGAATTTTACAGAGAAGAATCAATAAACATCATGATGCTTATATCATGAAACAGCATCAATACAAAGATGAAAGTTTCATTACTCAGTTTCAGAAACACATTAAGAGAACATATATATTAATATTTCTTTATTGGTGTTCCTATAGTTGTTTATTTATACGTATTTATTACCGTTCTGCACAAACTACGTTTTCCCGCAAAGTATAATCAACATTATTTTGAGCAATTGCATGCATAATTTCTAAAGATGCATAATTTCTAAAAAAAAGAAAGAAAAAGATGTGTGCATCTTTTGATTCATACAGAAAATTTTCATTGTACAATGTGATAAGTTGAATTTAAATGTTAAAAACACATTAAACAAAGCTTATGTTGGGAGCTTTCAATAAACTTGGATTATTCATTCCCAGGGATACATTCCGTGCTCTATCACTCTTATATCTCATTTTACAGCCAGGAGCAAACGAAACGTTCGTCATTTTATGATTGCAAACAGGTTAAATTATTTAATTTTCATTAAAACAATCTTCTTGCAGCATTGATTTGCATTAGAGATGGCCAATGATTCGATGAGTCGAATCAGTGATTCGAATCTTGGTACTGAGTAGCTCAGTCTTTACACTCACTCTCTACTGATTCGAATCTCAAGCCCTCAAGGGAAATACATTCCAAGTGCGAAGGGAAGGAAAACTTATTTTCCCTTTGCCGTTCCCAGAGATTTTCCCTTACTCTTTCAACTTTTTTCGACTCTTTACGACTCTGAGTCGATAGATGATTTGAAACAGTAAATGAGTGGGTGTGGGTGAGTTGGTCACTGAGTTGGTGCAGCAACGAATCTTTACTGATTCAGTGTTTCGCCCTGTTTCGGTGATTGTATACTATCGTTGAGATTCGTTAGTTTTTCGAATCTTCTATCGACTCAGAGTCGAAAGGAACCAAAAAGAGTTGAAAGGATGTTTCATTTAATTGGAGGGGGTTTTTCGAATCTTCTATCGACTCAGAGTCGAAAAGAGTTGAAAGGATGTTTCATTTAATTGAAGTTTTTTTTCGAATCTTTGGTGTTTCATTTCTTGGTTGGTGGTCGGATTTAAAGTTTTATCTGTCTGTGGGTGTGGAGTGGGTCGAACATCGTTTGCTTTTGGCGGGGGGCATAGGCGTTACTTCCTAAGGGCAAGAAGGGTCAATCTCCCCCCCGAAAAAAAAATTAAGAAAATCCCTCCTTCCAACTTGTCTGGCTGATTTAATATTTGTTTAAAATTTAATGAAACATCCCTTTTCTACTTTTAACTTCAGTATATGTCCCCCTGCCCTTACCCTCAAAAAAAAAAAAAAAAAACGGAACGTTAAGTTTACATGGTGGCGGATTTTCGTGTGAAGGGAAATAGAATGAAATAAAGTTAGGATTGTGCTTGTCACTTTTAATGAAGGATACAGGGGCGGTATTAAGGGCTCTCACAAAAGGACTTTGTAGTAAGCAAAATAACATTTCGCTTTATTGCAGCAGATTTCGTTTTTTTTTTTACCTTGTTTTTCATTTAAGGGGAATGATTTTATTTTCTTTCGTAATTCAGAGAAATACAAAATAGGGTCTAAAGCAGTGGCGTAGTTAGTGTTATTGACAGTGGCGTAGCCAGGATTTTATTTCGGGGTGGGCTGGGTATCAAATTTAAAGATAAGTTCAATTGTAAGCTAAGTAAAGGGTCCCATTTTTTTGGGGGGGGGGGGCAGCAGCCCCTCAGTAGGACTGGGCCAAAAATCCACATATCGGTTTTATTTCAACATCAAATATCCGATATTCCCATTTTCATTTCAGTGAAATCTCGAATTCGATAAAGGGCAAAAATACAGGCCGACCAGGGGCGTAGCCAGAAATTTTTAATTGGGGGGGGGGGGGGGGGGGTATGACTACTGCAACTCATATATATGTATACGTGTGTATGATAATGTAGTGAAGAATATACATTTTGTATGGCAAAAAATTCCTCATGGGGGGTTATGACCCCCTAACCCCCCCCTTGGCTACGCCTCTGAGGCCGGCGATAAGAAAATCCTGAGATCAATACCAGCTTGTGATGCTTTTGCTACTGCTTTCTCTCGGAAAGCTTCTTCTTCTCTCATCGCAGAAAAAACAGCTCCATGGTTTATTAGTCTAATTACCATAATTAATTAACGTATATCTCGGAACCTATCCACCGGAGCGCGTTTTTATTGATTCTCGACCCCCCCTAGACTCAACACCCCACCGATACTTAAAATTTCGAATGCTTTGACACCAAACTTAACCTTTTAATCTTACAGGCCCAGGGGGTCATACGAAGCTCCCCTTTATTTTCAATTTGGGCATTTTAAACACTAGCCTCCTCCGATGGCATCTCCAAAGTCTGGAAACCATCCCAGAGCCAATTTCAACATGTTTGCAGTCCTTTTCAGCCTCAATCATGGTTAATTAGTCTAATTACCATAATTAATTAACGTATATCTCGGAAACTATCCATCGGAGCGTGTTTCTATTGATTCTCGACCCCCCCTAGACATACACCCCCATCGATACATAAAATTTCGAATACTTTGACACCAAACTTAACCTTTTAATCTTACAGGCCCAGGGGGTCATACGAAGCTCCCCTGTATTTTCATTTCAGGCAGTTTAAACACTAGTTTTACTGGAGCAAGGAGAGAGAGATGCTAACTGCCCGAGAACTCAGCAGAGAAGAAACCCGATGAATGGGTGAAGGGTGTTTAAATAGTACGGCTTTCGGTGCAGAGAGAGGGAAAATTTCTTTAGTTGTTTTATTGATTCAAGATTCGAATCATCGAAGTAGTGAGTGAGTCGAGATTCGAATCAGTAAAATGAGTCGAACCGCCCATCTCTAATTTGCATGCTAATTCCCGAAAAGTAACCGCTCTGTGCACACATACGCCATCTACCGGCAGAGTTCACAACTACAATTCACGGTCCGCTTTTCAGCCGGTATATTCATAGGCGTGTTTACTCCTGTAAGAGTAACTCCATGATAAATACACACGGTTTTCATTCTAGTTACATATTACCGCACATCGCGGTTAGCTCACAAAACAGCGCGCGTTTCCAAGTGCTCTTCATTGCCTCCGGTTTACCGTTAAGTCCATGGACATGGAGTTTGGGTTTTAGAGTGTAGGCAGAGACGGCCCGAGGGGCGTGCGGGGCCCCAGGCGAAGCGCAAGAGCGGGGCCTCTTCTCTATCATGTCTTATGAGATAGAAATAAAATGGCCCAGGAGCGGGGCCTCTATAAGGGCCGGGGCCTTAGGCGATCACCTACATTCGCATCCCCCCTTGGGCCGGCCCTAGAACTAGATGAAAACTAAAGTGAACAAATTAGCGATAAACGCACCAGTTAAGGAATTTGAAGGCACTTAATTATTAAAACTGCATTAATTGCCAACCTAAATAAATAAAAATGTAACGGAATGCTTTACTTCCATGTTGTTCCAAATCGCCATTTTAATTCTAAATTATGGTTGACACATAAATACAAATAATTTAACCAATTTAATTAGAAATAGAAAGTAAATTATAGTTTTCGTTAAATATTTTTATCAAGTTTGCCAACTGGGCATCTAATTTTGTCAAGTTTAACAGAATTTGCAAGTGTTAGGGGGGGGGGGTAGGCTTCCGCCCTTCCCCTTTTTTAGCAAGGGCCCTGCTGACAAGTTGTAAAAATTTATCGATTTTTCTTTTATTTTACATCATAACCGCTATACTGATAATACTTGAATGAAGTTTGACACATACAAAATTTTTTGCAGCTGCAATTGCGTCCCAGAAGGCTTCAAAACACTTTATTTTAGATGTAGTTCTCAAAAATTTTTCAGAGAGGGTTCCCGAATAAACAATGGATTAATTACGGAAAAAACACTCAAAATACTGGTGTTAAACAATAAAGTAAATAAAAACTTTGTAAAAAACACACATAAGATGTTATAGGTAAGAAGATACGCACGTTTCAACCAAAAATTGTTTTGGCCTTCATCAGTCCAAGCCTTTCGTCGCAAGCAACACAGGGAACTGGCTGTGTTCCCTGTGTTGCTTGCGACGAAGGGCTTGGACTGATGAAGGCGAAAACAATTTTTGGTTGAAACGTGCGTATCTTCTTACCTATAACATCTTATGTGTGTTTTTTACAAAGTTTTTTTTTACTTTAATGGATTAATTAATATGATTGATGCATATTAATTAATACATCACTATTTTATTAATGCATTAATTATCAATCATAATTAATAAATATTAATTAATTATAACACCATACCTCCCCCATACCCCAAAAGTTTAACACATCCTATTATTTATCGGTTACACAATAACCTGCCACCACCCCTTTTTTTGAGACGGGCGGGCCCCTACCCTCCCAGTCCGGGCCTGAACATCTGTAAGCTTGTTCTGCTTAATTGCCTTGGTGCGGTTATGCACTTCATACATTTGTGATTTTGAAAGCAGTGAAACTTGGATAATTTTAACTTGTTTAATTCGAATAATTTAATCAGTCCCTAGAAATATTTTTTATCAATCTCTAGGGATGCAGAATACGTCCGAACGCACGAACGAGGCTCGGGGTAAATTCTGAAGCGCTGGGGAAATTTTTGTCTCGAGAGTACTGTATTTAAAGAAAAGAAAAAAGGCGAGAAAACTGTTTGTTTTTGTAGAGATGCAGTTGTTATTAAAAGAAGCTAGAGATAGATAGTCGTTTAAACTAGAATGAAAATATGTTTCGGTTTGGGGGAAATTTCGGACGAAACAAATTGTGTTCTGGGGAAATATTGGACACTAAACATTTTCTGCACCCCTGTCAATCTCTTCTCTTTGAGAGAATATACATAATTTGAATTTCTGTGCAGTATTTCGAACTTTTTCTCTGGTCTCTTCAGCTTCCAACAAGGCACTGAGGGAGTAATTTTATCATAACTTGTTTATTTTGTACTAATATTTTTTTAATGCATGAAAGGCTTCTATACTATTAAAATCTGTGCGTGCGTGTGTGTGTGTGTGTGTGTGTGTAACATCATCTCCTCCTAAACGGCTGGGAGTTGAGTTTCGAACGAGGTATCCACGAATTCGGAAAATTTCGAGAAAGAACCTCCGCTAATTTAAATTTCGAAATTCTAATTAGTTTAGGAGATAAACCCCAAGGATAAAAAACCCCATCAAAAATGCTAATTTTTGCTCTCCGCAATTCCGTGATTGTACCTCTGTAGTCAAAAAAGTGAGAAATAAGCATCGAGGTTGCCATGTTTGGCTATTTTATTAAATTATTTAGACTCCTGCAGTAAAAATAATAGAATAATGATTTTTTTCTGTTTAGATTATTTACAAAGTTATTTTTTAATTAAAATATTGCGTTCAAGTTAAATCAGAGCTGGAATTCAATGTTTTTTATGTGTAAAAGAATAAGGGATTGAGAGATTTCGGAGACTAATATGTATATTTTTTAGTTTGGCCGAAAAAAAAATGGCTCATTTGGCGATTTTGAGAAAGTAGTAGGTTCTACCGATTTGTACAGTTTTGGGCTTGGCGCAAATTACTGAGAGCGTAACGAAATAGTAATTTTAATAACAAGTATAAATTTTACGGCAATATACTTCGATTTTTCATACAGAAATAATGCAGTTATTAAGGCGATTTTAAAAGATCTAAAGAATTTTCACCAAATTAAGTAAACTGATTTAAGTTAGAGGGATTCCGCCAAATTTCAGAAAATTGAAATTCTCGCATTTTGTACATGGTAGTTAACGGTGATTAAAACCCGCTATAGTTAATAATTTAAATAACTGCTGCTTATCAATAATATGCCTGCATTAAATTTTGGCGATCGAACCATATAAATGATAGATAACTATTTCCCATTTTGATTGCTGTTAAATCAATGCTTCGAAAGATTCCTAAAAGAAAAAAATCTCGCAAAATGGTGTATATTGGCATTTTGGCGATCGAAGTACTGTGTAATAAATAATTGATTCTCATTTGTTAAAGCAGCGCTACGGAAGTTTCTTTTACTAGAAGCTGTTAGAAAGGCGTAATTAATACTGTCTAATATATTTTTTGTTTTACGAATTGAAATGTTTGTTGATTCCTACTTTAGTACATTTCTTAGCAAAGTTGGCGAAAAATATTCAAATGTAGTGCAACTCTGTACATATTATTCATTCCATTCCACAATTGAGATGAGCCGATGTCACTAGCGTATGTATAGATATTTTTTTTTTTTTTTTAATTCCGCCTAACAGAGTATTGCGTATTGCCTTTAGTGTCAAGTTTAATTTGTGGTTTGAGCTATTTGCCATCGACTGGCGGAGGCGATGTTAATTTCGCCAATATGGCAGTTCTAGCAAAGTAAGCATGAATAACTCATTTCATGCTCTATTTTTAACATTGCTATAGTTTCCGTAGCAACGGAATCCATTGTTGCCACTTAAGTTGTTAAATTTTACAATTAAGTAAAACCACTCATTTCTACAGCTTTTAAGAATCGAAAAAGTGAAAACGCATCAATTGTGAAACAAATAGAACTGTAACAGACTTGCACCTTAAAAATAATCGACGTTTTTATGCAATTCTACATACCTTTAATTTTATTTCCTTCGAGTGAGGATGTCCTTTTTTACATCATTTTTGCTGTTTTGCTGGCAGATTATCCGGAGCAGCACATACCCTCTAATGTATTTGCTCCTCCGGAAGCAAGAGCGTATGTCCGGCGCGTATTTGTGTAACCCCATTGCGTTAATCAGAATTTTCTGGTGTCACATTTTTTAGACCATTTTTTACCGCGGAGATTGCGATCCTGAAGTATATTGATTAAGCAGGAGTAGCCAGAAATTTTTCATGGGAATGTTACGACTACTGCAACTCACATATATGTACACGTGTGTGCGATAAGGGAGTGAAGAATATACATTTTGTATGGCAAAAAACTCCGCTTGGGGGGTTGTGACCCCCTATCCCCTCCTTGGCTACGCCACTGTACGCAAGCATCAGTTGTCACGTCATGAAAAACCGTCATAGATGGCAAACTCCGAAGTTGTTCTGAGGGTTATACAAAATTAAAAATTTTTCTTTTAGTAAATTTTACTTTTGATACAGTTCGGATATTTGGTTTTAATACATTTCGGCCACCAAGGTGAGATGAAATATTACTAAATACGGCAACCCAGAATTTTCTTAACTATTGAATTTGACACTATGCAACTACAGTAGATTCCCTAACACGGTAGATACGTTCCGTGTTATAGGAATCCGTGTTGTACGGGTCCTGCGCTATACTCCACCTGGAGTGCGGAACTGCGCGGTATAATCGCGGCAAAACTTATTCGCGCTCCGTAAAAATGCAATGATGTTTGGTGTTGCCATTCAAAAGGAATGTTAATTACAGGAGCTAAGGCGTCATAATATTAGAACATATGTCTCATTTCACCGTGCAGTACGAGTCTCTTTTAACGTGTTACACGAAAACGATCGTAATGTTTTCGTCGTGTTGTAGACCCATGTTATAAAGGGGTCAACTGTAATCTGTGAAAAATGAAATTAGTTATTTATTTAGTGCGAATTGACAGTGAGATAAACGTCACTTTTATGTAACAAGTGTGATACTGCATTAAGAGTTCAATAAGGGTAATAAGTTTTTTCTCAGAAGTTACATCACGAACGTTTTCATTTACAAAAGCGACATGATTTTCACCGGAGCAGGGTACATTTTTGGCTTTTAAACGTAAATGATGCATCCATTATTTCATGTAGGTTTTTTAATTGAGGTAAAATTTAATAAAGTCGTGTGTAACATAACTGCCCTAATGCATTGTCCACGCTTTGAAAAATGCAAGATAAAATTATTGTCAACATCATGTAATGTTATTTATGTGGTATATACTATATATTAATGCTATAAATTAAACCTCACAAAGAGAATTATATGATGTAGAAATTAGGCATTTTTCGAAAGAGAAAAGTTTTGTCTGCATACCATAAAGTTCTTTCTTTTTTGATCGCCAGTCACATTGACGTAGTTTTGTGTCATGTTGCAATCGTCTAAAATTTGCACTCATGACGTCAACTTTTAGTCACGATTCAAGTATTTTTTCACGTTTTGAGATTCCGAATTACTGGGTTTAATTCGAATTATATATGTTTAAGGAAAATATGCGTTTCCCACCGTGCGGAGAACGGGTACTCAGCTAGTAATTTATAAAAATTTGAAGTATTTACCATGGTGAAACAAGGCACGAAGAAAGCAAGGCTTTGTCTGACTTGGAGCAGCAAAGACTTTGCCTTTGCTGCTCCAAATCGTTCATTTTTTTTTAGTTAATTACAGTGCGAATGCACACACGCACACATATAGTATATAAAATCCCCACGTGCGAAAATCTGTCTATTTTTGCTTCATCGCAAAAATAGCGAGTAATAATTAGTATTTGTCAGAGAACGAGCGATAACATCACCAAGTTAACAACTCTGCGCCATTGGGATAGGTCGTATTTTTGCATTGCAAAGCAACCTTTTATCTTGCTTTTGACGGGCGAAATGCAGCGAGAAAGTGCAGTACATGTATTTTGTAGTGCATAGAGCTGTCGTGTGATAGTTCAAAGGTTTAATGTCATTTTTTTTCGTTGTTCAGAAATTTCACTTGTCATAAATTTTCGTACTTCACAGAGTGATTGTTATACTAATTTTAATTCTGGTTAGCGTATGATCAATTCCTTTGTAGGTGTTTTGTGTTAAGGCCTTTTCTGTGGGATTCTAGCTTGCATTTCCTTTCAAAATTTTGCCTTGCATTTCCGCAGGACCTTTTCTGTACCAAAAAAAAAGTATAGAAACTTTACTGAAATTGGTGGATCCACGAGCACTAGTTTTACCACCGATAAACAGACCATGTTCATAATCAAACCGACTGTACTCAGAGGGGGAGGGGGATCCGGACCCGCTGGACAGCCAACCTTCGCTGTGCCACTGGCTGACGTGCTAGCACGAGAGTTAAATTTTTGGTGAATAAGGGGTAAATGACTCACCTCGTCACGCAATCGCGTGACTCTTTTCAGACCCATTTTTTTTCTTTTTTTTTTAATGTAAACATAAATCTTTGATATGCTCAAGACCCATTAATGACTTCATTAAACCACGAATGAACGAATGACAAACGAGAAAAGACAGTGACAGATACGAAAGCCGCACGAAGACAACAGAAAAAAAAATTCACTTTCATTGAGACATCTCTCGATATGTATTTTTTAAACAATTATTCTCTTAGTTCATTGGATATTTTAATTAACAGCTTAGCTGATTTTTCATTTTTCTCGATGGGATAGGTCTTTTTCCAGGTGTTTGTGCTTCATCGAAGATATTTTTAATTAAAAGTTTTGCTTTCTACTCCCGTACTCACGCAAAAGCAAAACCTGGGCAGGGGCGTATTTAAGAAATTCATTCGCGGGGCGTGAATGACGATTTTGCCAACTTAAATATATATATATATCTTTAAAAGTACGTTCTGTATTGTATGTATATGTGTTCTACTATATAAAATTCAACATTATTAACCCATCGTGATCAAAGTTTTCACTTTAGCAGAGAATATGGGTCATACGTTTAAAGATAGACACACCTACACCAGTTCTTCATTAGCTCTCCACTGCTGTAAAAAATAAAAATTACAATAAAGTATTTTGATCGTAAAAAAAAAATGTGCACATTTTCTGTTGAATCTGCAGATGGAAATTTACAATTCGGATTAAATAACAGGTTCAAGTATTAAATAAGATGCTACTTACAACTTTTTAATGTAAATATAAATAAAATTACTTAATAAGTGTTAAATCATAAATTATTTTAAATACATTTTTCTTTGTTTATTGTATACAATATGCATTTTAATCCGCCGCTTTTTTAGACGAGCCCATCTACTAACGATAGCGCCTAAATCTAGGCATTCCAAAATGTCCTTCTCACACGTAAGCAACACGAGTGCATTCAGACATGAATTGGTCACTGTTGTTCATAAGACAGTTTTTCACAATTTTTAATTTACTAAATGTTTTATTCATTCGAAGCAACTGTTACTGGGGAAATTAAGAGCCAGACGACTGAATGTTTCTTACAGATTCTGATTGCTTGGAAATGCCATCTATTGTTACAATCTATGAGCAGAAATTTGACAGAACTTCCAGCTCTGCGTGTAATGCTTCCATGTCAGCAGTTCCTCGATTTTTGGAAAGAAACCTGCGGCTTTCTTAACCAGATCTATTGTTAATTCCTCTCTTGTAATAGGGGGATTTACTATCTTATACAACGGCTAGATTATCCTGATGCAAGAGTTGAGGTTATCAGCCATCATCACCGTAAGAGTATCTAGTACCTTCTTAAACTCCATGGGATAGAACATCGTAAGTTCGGGAGTAAAAAGATTCTCGATTATCTTCTAATTTCTTTGGCGTCAATCTTCGTCGATGTTGCACAGCAAATTCATTTAACGGGTCTACACCAGAACTGCATCATCTAATATCAGAGTAAATGAGTCAACTTTTTCTTTCAAAATTTGTAGGAAACATTCATATGATACGCAAACCGCTTTCAACGAATCCGCTCATGCAGTCCATCTCATCTAAGTAAGAGAAGAGCATTTTCTATTTTTTTAAGCTCATCTACTAATGGCTTGTTTCGTTTTTTGTATTTGCCGTAAAAAACACAAAGTTCTTCCAGGACGGAGAAATCATCAGCTATAATATCTCTAGCATTGCAGCTATACTTATATAAAGCGAGTTAAAGTCTGTGCGCTTCACAAGGAATAAACGGCACAATTCGATCCACGATTTCTGAAAACGTCTGCTGGGTGCCTTTGAATGCTCCCTACAAGCTCCTTGCAACATCGTACGACTGCTACCTGTTCTATATTCAGCTCATTATTCGTTTGGATGTGCGATATCTCATTTGCAAGGTCAGCATCGGTTTTATCGACTGCTTCTACAACTTCTAAGAGTCGCTCCTGAGTTTTTCCATTTTTGCCGACATCTCTCACCTCAACAGCTAATCGATCCTGGTGCGAAGCATCTGGTGTTGTATTTGCCATCAATCCATAAAATTGTGCTTCTTGAATATCACTTGCTATCTTTTTTGCGCACTGCTGTAGCAAAAGCTTCAATCATCCCTTTTTGGGGTGAAGGTGACTTGTGTGGAATGGCTGGAAATGTGTATCCTCGAGCCTTTTCTTCAGTACTAAGTTATGTTTGGAAATTAACCTCACAATATGCCGAAAGTTTGAATATCCGTTGTTCTCACTTTCCCTGAATGCCAGACCTTGTCTACCCAGCTTTCGCTTAAAGTCCATCAAAATTTTTAAGGCCTTATTACACAAAAGAATTTTCGGGCGATTTGATTACTGGAACCAGTTGCAGAAACTTCTTTGCTGGAAATTTCTCTCGGTTACCTAGGGAACAGTCAACTCCAACTTTTTCTTTCAGAGGCGAAAAAATTGCAGGTTGCTGGAAATGCCAATCGTATTCGTAGTGCTTCCTATTTCTACGTCACAACACAAGATGGCGGAAGAGTAGCGTCAGCCATACCGTTCGTAGTGAAAGGGATGTGCGTGTGCGAAAAAAAAAAAAGGCCGTGAAATGGTATATCAACATGGAAATTGATTTGATTGAAGAAAAGAAAAATAAATATCAATCCGATCCGAAGGTACACGAGGTATAAGCAACCAAAGATATGCTATTTACAATTACATGCTCTAGCAACCGCCAATTCGGCGAATCTCTGACGTTTGTGAACACAGCAGGGTTTGTTTACTATGGCAACCCTCCGTGCTCATCTGGGCTCACTGACGTGCGTGAATGAGTTGCAGCAACTGGTTTCTGCAATCAAAATTGTTCTAAATTTTGTCCGTGTTATAAGGCCTTTACATCTTCAGTGTTGAATGCAAGATCTCGCTGTTCCAAAATAATCTCTCCATGACATTTTTTTTTTTTTTCCAACGGGAGGGCACTTGCCGGTTAGGCATTGTCCACAACAACTGCCCTGTTCGAAGGTATTGTAACAATCTTATTATGGGGACACCCAGTGGCCGGCCAGCGTTACCCCCTAGGAAGAGACGGACAAGTTAACATCCATGCCCAAGTCGGGATTCAAACCCGGACCCAAGGCGCGATAGAACTATGACATTTCGGTTCATATCTCCAGTCATCGTCGAACTGTCACTGTAAACATTCTAATTTTATGCGTTTTTGTGCTTTTTTTAGAAGAAGGTTCATGTTCCCTTTCTGTTCACTGGCACAGAGAGGGAGGGGGAGCAAGGGGAAAATCCCAGGGCCCTGCCTTGTGAAGGGGCCCCCCCTTTTGCTGTTTTATATATAATACTTAGTTGCATATTGCCCCTTTTGTAAAAAAAAAGACCACATACAAATTAAGTCACCGGAAGTTTCAAATACCGACGACACATGCCATGCAAAGATATTGTTAACGTACATGCTGCTGACAAAATCTTCAAAACAAAATGTTGGTATTTTTAGAGCATGAATGCTTATGAGAATACTAGCAGCCCGATACCTTGCTGTTCTTTATATTCAATGCAATGTTGGCCAAATTATTGGACTTATTTCAACGAAAATCATGTTTCTCTGTTTTAACTGTATCTCTCTATTCTAAAAAAAAATAAAGGCCGCTGTCGCCGTCAAAGCTTGTGGACCTATCTCCTCCTAAACCGTGGGGATTTGAGTTTCGACTAAGGTTCCCACAGATTTGAAAAATTCCGAGGAACCTGCTAAGCTGACTTGAATTTCGAAAATCGAATTATTTTAGAAGACATTAATAAAAAACTGATAAAATAAAACATAATGGTTGCGAGAAGGCATAAAATCATTCATTTCTTTGCAACAAAGTATTTCCAAGTATTTAGAATCGCGTGAAATTGACAAACATTATAAAGAATTACGCCCATTTTACGCCAAAATAAAAACTATATGAAATAAGTAACTCAAAATGTGTTACACAAAGTTGACAATTTTCAAATAGTAAGTTCGCTTAGACAACAGGTGTTTAGAATTAGCGATTATTCGTTTTTCCAAAACAGAATAACTAATATCTTGAAAATGAAAAATAATTAAAATGCAGATTATTTTAAAGCCGGTTCGGTCCAGCTGGATTATTTTCTACCAGTAGAAATATTGGGCGGAGTTAATTATGCCATTATAGCAGTTATAGTACACTTTGGATATTTGCTAGCGCGACGAGATGGTATAATTCGTGGTGCTAAGTACGCCAATCTGCAAACGAATATGTAAATGAAAATATGGATAACGGTTTTCCGGTAACCTTAAATGAACAGTAATTATAGGTTGTGAGCATGTGTAAATCGCCAAATAATGAAAAGTCGCCATTGGTGGCAAGCTATCCTATCTGTTCCGTAGCTTTTATTAACTTTACATGTACGCAAGTCCCCAAATAATGAAAAATCGCCATGGGTGGCAAATTCGCAAGGTGTCCAATAGGTTTTACATTATTAAAAATACAGCTGAAACAGATGTTCTGATTTTATTACGCTTTAGCTCCTAATTAATATAACTTTTGAATGGCAACATTCAATATCATTGTGTTTCTGAGGAGTGCAAATAATTTTAACAGCGAATATAAGCGGAGTCCGCACTCCAGGTGGAGTATAGCTCAGGACCAGTAAAACACGGATTCCCATAACAAAATATCTTCCGTGTTATGAGGGGGAGGGTGTCTACTGTAGTGTGAAGTTTAAATTTTTATCTACCAATGAACATGCAAGAAAAATGCAATGTGCAGCTCAGTAACATTCTACCTGATCCAATCTTCGCTACTGTTACTACTGTTAGCGTACATGTAAGGTTTTTGTCTGTTGAAATTGTGTCTTTTTTACGAATAAGTCTTATTAGGGGCTGAATGCCTCATACGAAAAGCGAGCGTAGCGAGTCTGGGGGCCTTGGCCCCTAGTTTGTTATAAAATTTATTTAGGTTATGGTTGCTACAAATTTTGGGTGTCATCATAAAAGCTGATGTTGGCCATGGTAGAGATGCCAAGTACTAGCATTGCAAAATCTATGAAAAGGCATAATTATATAAATTGTGACATTAACATTCATAAAATGATTATGAAAATACTGTCTTGGATGATAACGTATTTTACAAATTCTTACAGAAACACTTCTTAATTGCAGAAGCTGAGGAGTTCCTGGTACTTACGTTTGATCCTGGCGGTCATTCCTGCCAAACTGCCGTCAAATGTGCTGGCAAACTGTTGCCAATCGTATACCAAACTATCAATAATTTCTGTGTCCATGATTTATCTTGGCGCAAAAATCGCTCGTCTTGTCGGACCGCCGGGATAATACGTAAGTACTAGTGGGCAGTGGCAGATTATTGCAAGTTTCTCGTGGGGGGGGGGGGCGGTTAGTTTGTCGGTGGGCAGGGTTCGTGATTTTTTTGATTTAAATCAGATTTTTTTTATTTAAATCGGATTTTTTTTTAAGATGTTTTAAAAATTCCTAATATGAATTTATTTTGCATATTATAATAGTATGACATTTTAAACAATATATATAAAATATATTTTATGCTATTTTAGCTATTATTATAATAAGTGCATAATAAGACTTTTCACAATGCACTTAAATTCATTTTCACATTTTACCAGACTACTTTTCACAACTTCTACAAGATATTTAATTGTGTGTGGACTACCAGATGTGTCAATTGTCTCAACTAGATAATTCTCACCTTTTCTTGTGGATACTACAGCACATAATATTGGTTCATTATGAACATTTGATCGTCCATCTATACTAAAGTTAACAATTTGTCTATTTAGGTGTTTGGAACATTTTTCTTTCTCTTGATCATATATATTATCAAGTAATGCTGCACCTATTTCTACTTCATTTGGAGCAGTATCCCTGGCCTTAAAGCACAAATCATCTTTTTAAATTGGGGATGATTAACCTGATGAAAAGCAGAATTGGTGGCATAAATATATCTTGCCACTTCCTCATCTAATATTTGCTTTTGAGTTTTAGTGGTCTTTATGACATAATCATTCATGCTGTTCTTAAGAACACCAACATCATTTTCTATCTC
The DNA here is from genome assembly GCA_038373885.1 of Cheiracanthium punctorium. Lineage (NCBI taxonomy): Eukaryota > Metazoa > Arthropoda > Arachnida > Araneae > Cheiracanthiidae > Cheiracanthium > Cheiracanthium punctorium. Next base: position 152,522 of record JAWZYV010012721.1, on the reverse strand, counting down.
ACTGGTTTTTCTTTTCATAGTAGGTTTGGCTGCCTCAGATTTTGTACAAGTTAAATTGTTCTCAATTGTTTCTTGAGGTTGATCACTATTAATATCATTTCTGTCAGAGGAGAAACATTTATCTGCATGTGCTTTCATTCTGGCTACTAATCCCATGATAACTTTTTCACAGTTCTTGCATTTGGCTTTAACACCTTTTCCAGAAACTGTCTGCTCTTCATTAAGTACATCCAAATATTATCTTTCTTCCTTTCTGCCATTATCCTTGTACTTTAGCAATAGCTCTCTGAACACAGAATCCTAAACAAGAGTGTTCGAAAATCTGAAATAATTCTAGTGTTGCCAATTTTTCTGATCAAATTTCTTTTGTTCTCACACTGTCACACTCAAAAGTCACTCCCCCCCCCCCCTTGAAGGATTCCCTAAACCAGTGCAGTGCCATCTAATGCTATTATAAGAAATTAATTTCATTTGAGTGTTGAAGATTTTTATTCAGAATACATTCTATCAATACAAAAGTCACTTTTGAAAAATGATTTTAATCACTGATTTTTTTTTTAAATCCCTTGATTTAAATTGTGATTATAATCATGATTTTAATCAAGTTGATTTAAATCAACGAACCCTGTCGGTGGGGGCGGTTAGTTAGAAGATTGACAAATACATCCATTTTATGGAAGTAAAATAGGATCTTTTACATTAATTTCTTCTTTCTCGGGGGTGGGGGGCGGTCGCCCCTCCGCCACTCCTTTAATCCGCCCTTGCTAATGCGGACGTTTCTACCTTAATAACACCAGTGTTATAATGTGCCAAAGTCAGCAACTCGGTGTTTTGATAGTATGGTTGCATTGGTACTTACGTATTATCCCGGTTGTCATTTCTGCCAAAATATTTTTTTGTCAAATGTGCTAGCAAACTGTTGCCAATCGCATTCCAAACAATCAATTACAAGATTAACAATAATCAGCGAGTGTGATGCAGTTAATCACATATTTATAATTAATTTTCTTACAGTTAATTCATACATTTAAATTACTACTGTTTTCCCTTCACCTATTCTAAATTTAATACGCTTTGCCATTTTTTAATCTCCCATCTCTCCATAATGCTATTTAACTTTTCTTAAATTACTTTGGTTTTAGCATGTGCAATACAATTTGTTGGTGCCTTTCGTCTGAGAATTTATTTTATTTTCTTCGTTCCCACGGGGCTTTAATAATTTTGCATAGGTTACATTTTATCTCTATTGTTCCCCCCTGTGGCGTGTCACATTTAAATTTTAACATACGCATCTAAGGACCAACGTTTCTTTTCATTTTTACATTCTGGCGATTTATTTGGCGACAGTCCCTTTTAGCGCTCAACTCCATCGCCAGGTTGGCTTTCGGTTCTCAGCCCTTTTTTCTCACACACTTCATGCTTTGATCTCTTCCCAACAGGTCACGTTTCTCGTCGCTATTTTGCCAGCCACCGTAATTTCCACTATACAATATATGTTGCGTAATTTCCACTATACAATAAAACAGTATAAATTACTCTTCGCAAATATAAAATGTCTCCCTCTGGATTCTACACCATAGTGCGGCTGCTGACATAAGCGGAGCGTATAACTCTTCCGCGAAACCGGTTGGTCGTGCGTAATCACCACCTGATCGAAGTTGTTTCAGTATTAATATGCGGGAGTTAAATAGTCCCATCTTTAAACAGGATAATTTTTTTAAAGTAACGAGTTTTTCTAAATAAACGGACGACGTTACTCTCCGATTTAAGCATCGATTTAAATCATATATTAATTTTTTTTAAATCGTTAGAGGGGATTTCGAGAAAAACTTGGACACCACAAAAACCGCAAAACTGCCTGTATAATATAGAGTGCCTCAGTTTGTTGACGGTTGGTTCGTTGGTGTAGGCTGCGTCACTCGCAGAACTGTCGTTCTCCATGATATTAAGATGAAACTATTAATGAAGAATTTTTATTTTAAAAGTACAAACTCTGTGGACTATTGATAGAGCTTATGTAGTACGGGAGAGTATCACCGGATATACGGCAGAGAAGTCGGATATCCGACGAGGTTTCGGATATTGAAAAGTCTGCCGGATATCGGATATTTACCGGATATCCGGTGCATCCCTATTTAACAGTTTTTACGAGACATCTCATAGTACGCATGTGTGTGTGTGTGTGTTCGTATAAATGCATATACGATCCATTTTGACCGACCGCATGTCCATTTTTACCAGTTTTTTCTCTGACGTCTGTACGTACGTATGTGACTCGCATATCTCAAAAACTATTAGTCGTAGAATGTTGAAATTTTGCATTTAGGATTGTTATAACATCTAGTTGTGTATTTCCCTTTTCGTTCCAATCGACGGGATAGTTTATTTACAGGGCCACCCAAAAAAATTTAAATATATTACGATCTATGGGCAAAATTAATTAAAGCATATTTTAGAGATATTAAGTTATTTCAAACGAAACAAGAGTGAGATATAAAGCGTATTTTAGAGATATTAAGTTATTTCAAACGAATCAAAAGTGATATATGTTGTTAAGGATTACAAAATGAATATCTCCATCGAAAATAGTGTCTATCACTTATAGTTCTTCTACAGGAAAGCTCAAAAAATTCCAACACATTACGGTTAATGTCAGTTTTCGAGACAGTTATTCATTTCAAGCACAATACCATCCTACCATACAGACGACGATGGTCACGTGCCTACCTCAAAATTTGCGCTGAAAATCGCAAGCTTGTCGACTTGATCACTTATCATGTGTATTATGTAACTCGCATATCTCAAAAACTATTAGTCGTAGATTGTTGAAATTTTATAGATAAGATTGTTGTAACATCTAGTTGTGCACCTCGATTACAGGAGAGTTTGTTTACAACACAAAAGAATTTTAAAACATTACGGTCTATGAACATCTACAATATATTATGTAGTCAACAGGGACGTGTTTAGGGTTTTAACCGCCCTGGGCGGACTATATTCAGCGGCCCATGAGTAAAAATTGCTGCAAATTTTTCAAAATTGTCTACCAACTAAATTGCGGATCTTGACCGCCCTCCCCCCTACCGCATTAAAAACCCGCTGCTGCTATTGAATCTAATTAAGTAAATCTGATTAATTAATTAAAGTTTAATGCAATACTTTTCTATTATGTAAAAGCTGCATTCTAGCTACTTATAGACTATGGGACGAACATTAATATTCTTCAAGTTCGTTTACCATGCTCTGGGACTACGCAAACGCATGATTAAACTATTCTAAATGTTAAATTTTATCTTAAATCTTAATGTTCCCACGCTTAAAGGTGCACGTTTTATATAAAATAACAACTCTATCGCGAACTATATTTTTGTCTTATTTGCAGCCATACATAGAATAGCCACCAGATGGCGTGTGCAATTTTTTTTTTCTAAATTAAATAAATAACATTGTAAACTCAAAATGCTAGTTTTTAATTCATTTCATGTCATTAAAATAATTAATACTATGTAAATATAGTAAAATTACACATCTTTATTTTATTTATACCGCATTTCTTTCTGCGTATCACTCCGCCGTTTGTTTGTGTACATTCCTTTGTTGACACCCATCGTTCTTACGCTATAATAGTCCTTATTTTTAAGTGTAAAAGCTGGTTAAAACGGGTGCTACTGCCGCCCCATTTTGCTGCATTCATCTTTTCGAAGATATAAATGATGATCTAATTCTTTTATCGGACAAAAGCTTTGAAAAATTAAGACTGTGGGGGTTGTTTCTTGATGGCAAAGGAAAAGAAATATCTGAGCATTTAAACGCTTTAAAAGTTTAAGGACGATGAGAACTTCGGAAAATGGGTTGAAACGATGTAATTATCAATGTAATATTTATCGTAGGTGTTTGGAAAATTGTATTAATGCTCCAAGCCCACCTGAACATGGATGGATTATAAATGACTGCATTTCTGTTCAGTGGGGAACTTGCCTATAGCAGAAGATTTCTTACTGAAACACATCTCATGTGCATGCCTTAAAACTGCATGTATGTCAAAGAAATGTACTTGCAAGTTGAATAATTCAGCATGTTCAGATTTTTGCTCTTATGAGAGTAACTGTCAAAACTCTAACAATGAAAGATGTGTTTTAGATTATATTGATGATTTAAGCGATTGTTCAGAATAAATTAATGTAAGTAATAATTTTTCGTGTACTAATATTACTCTACTATTTATATCGATCAACTATATGTATCGATTGAGAGTTTGTAGTATAGCATTTTAATTGAAAAAATATGCCTTTTAAAGTGCTATCTGCAGTCTCTGATCTTGGACGGGTTACCACCTCGCTCACTGCCAAGCTTTATCCAAACGTTCTCTTGTGGACCTATATGGGAGGCTAGGGGTCTTCTGGATTCATAGACTATTTGATACAGCTGTTCTCTGTAATTTTTCATTTATATTCTTTGCTGTATTTGTCTTTTTATCTGTGCCATTAGAAATAGACAAAAAAAAGTACTATTACACTTTTAGGTATGCCCCTAGTGTAGTATTTTTATTGATTTATAACAACTTGTAGCTAATATTGCTTATGTAGTAGTAATTTTTTATTTAAATTACTTTTTCCAATTTACATTTCATATTTCTCTGTCATTGATTTCTCTGTTATTAATGTAAATAAAACACATTTGCTGAAATTTGCTTTCTGTCCCATATTATTTATTCCTAGAGTGTTATTGTTTCATTGTATCCTGATATATGGGGTAAAATGAAACACTGTCAGGTGTTTACCTTCTGTCATTTTCTATGGAAAATAAATGCTACGAAGATTAATTTTAATGAAGAAAATAGCTGGTTGAAAGTGTACATTATATATATTTTTGTAGAAGCAAAGTTGTGGGGAAAAAAATAAGTAGTTTTTTTTTTTTTTATGTACACCATCTGCCTATACTGAACTTGTGGTGGAGTACTTCCAACAAGACAGGACGAATATGATTTAATAAAGAAAAATATATAAATACAGCATATGAATTTTATAAGTAACTAAAACATTATGTGCAACAATTATTTGTAAAAAAACATTACCTAGAGTGTAAAATTTATTTTTAGGTGTTTGAATTTAATTCATAGTTTAAAAATCTTTAGAAAAGTTTCTTTTTATTTTTTTAAATGCAAATAAATATGAAAAATTAAGAAGTGCATGTAAAATTAAAAAAAAATTACTAATTAAGTATTCGGTATGCCGTAGAATCCCTGTTGGGCAACTAGTACTAATCAAAATATTTGTCACTTAGATTCAGATATGAATCCTTAATAAATCTAGTAATATTTTTGTAGGTAAATTAAATATTATTAATTTTTTCAACTCCCTAAAAAAATTTATACTAGTGAAAATATAAAAATATTAATATGTATTTTTCAAGATCAATATCCTAAAAAAAAAAAAAAAATGGAAATTTTCAAAATTAAAATGTAGGACTTCGTAAGATGTCTGTTTACGTTCGTCTGCTCAGCTCAACCACCGGTCGAAATGTAAACAAATAGCGGAAGGTTACAATGGCCGTTTATTGGTGATGAAATAAAACCAAAAGGAAAATACGAACTGTATTTATTGGCATATTAATGCTTTTTTTGACATAATATGAAATAAAAAGAAGTATATTATTAGTTAGCAGCATTTTTAAAAAATTAATGAGATTATCGATGCGCCATCTCGTGGTGATTTCTAAGAATAGTTGCAAATAGGACAGAAATATAGTTCCAGGTATATTTGACTTATTTTAAAACAATGTGCAAGATTAAGTGTGGGAACATTGCAATTAATAATAAACTGCACTAAATAGAATGTTTTAATAACAAATTTGTGCAGTCCCAAGTTATGGCAAACGGAATTTAAATTCCATGTGTCTATTGGGCGAGCGTCCCATGGTCTATTACCATGCTGTCAGTTTGAAAGAGAAAGCTATACGAAATTACAAATTCTGTATTTTTCTCGGCTATGCTTACCGATGTGCAATGTTCAGTTCTATGCAAGGAAGTTTATTTGGATACTTGATATCCATGAATTCAATAGTTTTTTAGCGGCCCAGTTGCCCAGTTTGCCACCCCCTAAGCAAGGCTCTGATAGTGAATCATTGTTTGGCCCATGCACAAATTCTCGCCATAAAATATTAAGGTATTTCGCATAACTCTAAAACTTTTAACCGACGAATGTTGAAATTTCGTTTTTAGAGCTACTGCAACATTTAACTGCGCATCTCTTTTTACTTCCTCGTACGAAGTATAAGAAAGTAACATGATCGTGAAAAATTTCGGTACCCAGATTTTGTTTAAAAAAAAAAAAATAGATTTTGACCAACTCTAAATTTTCTTTTAAGAGTTATTGCGAGACATCTCATTCTCATTGTACGCAAGTATGTATGTTCATATCAATGCATGTGCAATTTATTTTGACCGACCCAAGTCCGTTTTGACTAGTTTTCCGCGACGTGTGTATGCACGTACGTAACTCGCATATTTCAAAAACTATTAGTCGTAGAATGTTGAAATTTTATATTTAGGATTGTTGTAATATCTAGTGGTACACCTACTTTTTGGTTCTAATCGACTGCATAGTTTATAGACAGGGCCATCCAAAAGGTTTTCCATTCATTACGCTCTATGGGCAGAAATTTATTAAAGGGCATTTTAGAGATAAATTGTTTCAAACGAATCAAAAGTGATATATGCACTTAATGGGATTGGCACGTTTTTGCCACTACTGAAAAAAACTGGTAAAAACCGTCCTGGCAAAAATGCATTTTTGCCACTTTTTTCCTAGATACATTTTGTTTACAACGATGTAATTGATATATTTAATTTTTTTTGTTGTTAATGTCCTCTGGCAACCGCGGGGCGGTGCCAGATCCCCCATATAGGCAGGTGATGGGCGGAAGGGGCGGCTTCCATTTTAATGAGCCCCAGTGGGAGAAAGTCCGACATAGCTCGGGGCTCCCTAATTTTGAATCAATTCCTGAGGAGGGACTAACCACCTGAAATCGGCACCCTCAGAGGTATCGTTTAACAACTTGGAGGATATTGGGACCACAACAGATTTTACATGCACCAGCTCCCATTAGCGTACACGGTCCCACAGCAGTCGAGCCGAGAGGAAGTTGACCCTCCCAGCATCCAAGCAGGATGCTGCTTTACTGGCAGTGTTCTTATGGGAACGGTGTTTAGCGCCCAGACCACTGCGGGACATTTAAATTTTTACTTCTTTCAACTCTAATAATACATAATTTTATTTAAATTTTTACCATTATAAATATTCACTGCATCATTAAAACAGTAATTTAAGTAGTTTGTATTTTTTAGTAAGATACTTTTTTAGTTAATATGGAAAATAACAAAAAATAAATAAATAAATTACTGACTTTGGTTTAAGTCATAATTATTAAGAACTAATCCTTACGCTTCAGTTAATTTTTAAAAACAGACAGAAATAATACAAATTTTTAGGGATAGACCGATACCACATTTTCACTGATAACCGATACCGATACTTTACCTACAAATTCAATTTTAGAAATAGCCGATACCGATACTTTACATGATTTAGGGCGAGAATCAAGTGAAACACAATTCGAACGTTTTCCGCGTCGAACAGGGGAAACTTCGAAATATATCAATGTTTCTTATTCAACTGAAACAAAACAATCGTGTTTTGATCACGTGACAGCGCGATAGGTTTGTTCCTTGGAAGCATTCTGGGGACTGAAAAACATTCGATTCGAGCTCGATCGCGCACGTTTTACTTGAATCTCGCCCTTAATGCCATTTAAATCTACATCTGTATGCAGTGTTTGCAACGAGAGTGCAGTTCTCGTTAAAATGAATAACACCATGTTGAGTCTACAGATAAAAATTTGAACCCAGTAGAAAGCATTAAAAAGAAAAAGCAGTGAATACATTGAAGTGAGTGTACAGTATTTAAAATTCTACTTTTCTATAACAACATGCCGACCAATGGCCGAATTTATAAAACTCTCAACATTGGGAAATGTCTGAAGTGTGCAAGCTCGGGATTCTTTCTCCTCGTGGCAGGATTGGGTTTTTGACGTCAAAAACTGATGTTTGACAATACAAGTGTCAAAACCTGGTTTAAACTGTCAAAAACTGGTTTAAATAGTCAAAAATTGTCAAAACATAATCTATTAAAGAAAGAGAACAAAATGTCAAAGTAAGTATGCAGTATATTTTCATTTTGCATGAAACTAAATGCATAATTAAAATTAATTATATTTAAAAATATCAATTATGCTAACACACAAGTTGAGTTCATTAATAATAATTAGCTAATATGACTGCCCATAGAGTGTAATGTATTAGAATTTTTTTTCTCCTGTAAAAGAACTATAAATGGTACATATAAATCCTTTTCAATAGGGCGCATGGTACTGTATATAGTTAGATAAATAATGGTCTGCAGTTTTTTAAACTTTTCAAATTAAGGTACGGCTAAACATTTCCTAAAAGCAAATATTAAGTTTATTTTTTATTTAATCCAAAATCCTAAATTGAAGGGGTTTTAAGCAACAGGCAATAACATAGTAATTTCACTCATTTAAATAAAATAAAGATCAACACCCCGTTGATTATCAGTATACTAAAGCTTCGCATTTAAAATAGAATTAGTAAAAAAATTTCAGTACTTAAATGTAACGCATAAAAAAGCATACATTTTATTTTTCTAAATATTGATTGATTGGTTAATTACAGATACAAAGAACAAAATATATTACAATAAAATAATGCTTATTGGTTTCGTTCAATTTTTTCCATGAAGCATTCTATAAAGCATAACTAACGTTTTATTGAAATTGATAGTTTATAATTTTAATATTATATTAGCATTGGGTTAATATTATATTAGCATTTAGTCTACGAATATTGTTTTGACTATATTGGAAATATAATTAAATTTCTTTCCACTTTTTTTTTCCTTTTCCTAGACAATGTTTTATAAAAAATAGGTAAAAGATGACCATATTTCTTAAAAATTAGTATTAACATTTCACACATATTCATAGATTATACAATGAATGCAATGTTAAAGACATCAATTAATATTTGTAATATTACAAGTGCAATATTTGAGGTTTTCGACTGTTTTTGAAGTGACAGATTAAACCATGGTTAAAACCGTCAAAAACTTGCCAACCCTGCCTCGCGGGGCTATCGAACTATTGGTCTAGAGTTTTGGGTGGTGTTCTCTAGATGTATCTTGAATATGCGTTAGAACCCCTCAATCCAAAGTTTCTTACCGGTGTTTTTAGAGAACTTATCTTGTCTAAGTTATCAGACTAGAAATTGAAATACGGCATGTTTTGGATTAGCCGGGTATAATTAAATTATAATTTTACTCTGAGCACAAGTTTTTAATAAGTGAAATTTATTTTTAACATGAAACAAAATTTTAAAAAAAAACTCATTACGCACAAAACTTATAAGTAAAGTTCCAAATTGTTTCATGAATACGATTGACAACACACATATTGTGGTGAATCAGGGAGCATTCGGCGTCAAAAGATCGCTATCGTAAAAGAAGTTTTTATTTTTATTATTATTTTTTGTCATGCAAAAATCATGAAGTACACAAACTGAATGCTGATTGCACTTTCGCATGTGTAATAATATTCTGTGCTAGTTGTAAAATGAATCTTAATCCAAGAAATGAAACGATTACAAAAAATGTCTCAAATAAATTACATTTCCTAAGTCGGGATACATCAAAGAGAAAATTAAAGCAATATAAAATAACTTATTTTATTAAATATTATCGTATGATTTATGTGTTTGAGATCAAATTTTCTAAAAATTTCAAATCCTTCCAAATCTTTGGTAAATCTTTATTAGTTTTGGAAAAAATAATCACCCCCCCCCCCAAAAAAAAGTGAATAAATAAATAAAAGAATGGATTTTTAGTGCAAAGGTTTGCCATAAATATATAATCTCGCACCGTGAATTTCTCTGTAAAAAATTCAAGTTTCTAGTTTACACACAGTTATCTAAAACCTACAAAATAATAATTTCAATGTTTCTTAATATAGCAAATTTTTTAAACAGATAGAAAAGTATAAACTAACTTTTCATAGCCTGATTATAACTACATGCAAATTCCTAAATCCATACAAACGGTCCTAAAAGTTTGCAATTATGAATTTTTTAATATCTATGAAAAAACTTGTAAAATATAAAACAAAAACGAGGACCACATGCAATAAATAATAGTAACGAGTTTAGAAAGAACATATATAGCTGCTGTTAAAAAAAAAAAAAAAAAAAAAAAAAATACATAAATAAATAAACTCCATGCTCCTAACTGTTTTCTAAATGTTTCTGTTAATAAAAAAAAAAATAAAAAAAAAAAGCAAAATCTGATTTTTGACCATAAATTGTCTTAAAGGTAGGCAGTGATCTTAGTAGAAATAAGAACACTAAATAAAAAGAAAATATTAAAAATATAAGACTTAGATGATCAGTTTGCGATTTCCCGCCTCGAAATCCTCACGAAAAAAGCATATCCGTACACAGTGGCGTAACTACAGGCGCGTTTTGACTAGGTTGTTATTTTCCCCAAATCCTTTACCGCTGCTAAAAACTCTCCGTAAAGCCGGTTTTTCGACCGTTATCGCCTGTCTTTATCGTTTTAAAAGGTATTCATTTCCCGTCTTTAAGCGCGCTAAGTTCTTAAAGAATCCCAGCTTTTAATTGGCTGATCGCGTCCCCCAAACATTCCAATATGGCTGTCGCGATAGTGAGAATGTACTAGATATTTTTTAAGGATAAATAGGCTCTTAATTCTTTTCTTTTTGGTTCAATTAATCATCAATTTTCATAAGAGTATTCCAAATTATTGTAAATCTGCTCTGGACAAAACTGATGCAGTCGACCTAAAAAATCTAAAGAGAAAAAAAAAAAAAAAAAAAAAAAAAAAAGCCCGGCGCTCAATCTCTTTTTCTATGATTTTATGCACAATTAATCATAATTCTGTCATTCTTCCTTTAGAGTGTTTTTATCCCTTATGTTTTATAGTCACTCTTTTAATAATATTTCTATTTCTTTTTGTTTTTGGCTCGTAACTATTCGATGTGTCGCGTAGATCTGTGACAAGATCAGTTCAAATTAACTAATAACATCCTTCGGGTTGTGTCTAGCGTGGCTAGGACCTTCCGCACTTGCTTCTTGTCGTTTGGCCTGAGTTCGATTCCCGCTGCTGCTCTTTTTAGGGCTTTGCTTTACTGTCGGTTTTGTTTTATTTCAGTTTAAAAAATAATAACAGGTTATTCTATACTTTACTTATTTTTTTCTTTAATTTATTTTGCGATAATTAATAATAAAAAATAGTTGTGACTTTGAATTTAAAAATATTTAAGTATTTTTTGCAAAGCTTCTTCCTAACTTTTTCTTTAAGTATTTCATGTGATATTCTGATAATCTCTAGCATTTTGACATCTAAAGTAATTAAAAAACTTTGTAAAAAACACACATTATGTGTGTTTTTTACAAAGTTTTTTAATTACTTTATCGTTTAACACCAGTATTTTGAGTGTTTTTTCAGTCATTTTGACATCTATTTCTAATTAAAATTAAGTCTTTATTCTTGTAATATTATTGACTGTATTTGAAAAATTCAATATATATATATATATTTAATATTTCAATGAATTTTTTTTCTCTTCAGAAAGCTCACATAATTAATTAATAATAGTTATTACTTAGTATTCAAAGGGAAAAAAATAGTAGTTTTACATACTAACTGGTTTTAATGATAATTCTTTTACTCTTCATGTATAAATAAAATTTATTGTAATTATTGAATTTTAATTTTAAGACCGATATTTTTTCCAAATCATAGGTTTTCTCATTTTTATTTTGTGTTTCTTTAAATACCAGATTAAAAATTTTGTTCAATACTTTTCAAATAGAAATTTGATTAATAAATCTAAATTTATTCGTGCACTATCTTTTGTATTAGACATTTAAAGGCCGGAGATGGCATCAAAAACAAGATGTTGTGCCCACCCGAGCCGAGTTGATAAGATACTGAAGATGGTAGATAACTGAAGTATAAAAGTCCAGGGTTCTGATCTACCGGACGGCTGATTATCTAAAAATTCGGAGTTTTGGACGGTTTTTCTCACGATGTAACGTAAATATGCTTCAGAAGCACTAAGAAAGTCCCCCGCACAAGGCACTCCCCCTTTCGATAGGCAATACGAAATACTCCTCGTGTAGGTTTATCATAACAAAATACAATACAACCTTTTCAGAAATAGTTATATGCTTTTAGTGTATGTTAGAGATAACTGAAATTAAATTAATAACATAATGTACTTCTTAAATTTACAAAACACACGAAAAGCAGATATCAATATTCTGTTAATTACTTATTTGGTGAAAGACAGCATGCAGTACTTAAATTTATCGAAAATGTGGCTACCTTTTAAATCTATCAAAACAGCTCAATTAACTTAATGATTCCCATAAATTAGAGGCTTTAAAATACTGACACCCAGGTTTTTTTTTTTTTTTCTTTAAGCCTCCTAAAATTAGTATAATATGTGCTAACTAAAAAAGTCCCTTAAATAATTGCAGTAGAATTTTTCAAATTCAAAGTCGACGGGACTTAGCGATTCTGCATAACACAAATTTCCGGATTATAAAAAATCCTGCAGTATTATTAAAAAAAAATCATTGTAATCAGGTAAAGTTTAAAAAAAGACAATTTTTTTTTAAATAGAAAAATGTATTAAAAATAAAATACATTTACTGAGAAGATGCTATTCTTTTAAACATTTTTAATAAAATCTAAAACATTTTCTTTCGAATACTGATTTATTGTTATTTTAAGGTCTAATTTCGTAAATTGGAATTCCAAATTTAAGAAAGTCTTCTGTATTTAAAAATAACAAATGGGGATATATTTAAAAGAAAAACGGGAAACAGATAAAAGTTTAAACACGCATGCGCGAAATCGCTAATAGCCATTGGAGGAACGTACGGTTCTTAAAGGAGGTAACTGAAGCTAGTTGAAACGGAATTCTACTTTAGCGTTACGACTTTCGGGGAATTAACGGCATTTGGGGCATTAACGACACAAGTGGAAACGCGCCTTACGTCGGTGCGGCCCTTAGCGAGTTCATTGCTTGGGCCCACTTTATTACTACAAGCTACAAAACAGCGCTATTACTTTTTTTCTCACTGATACCTTTAAATCTGATACATATTTATTGTGTGTGCTGTTTAATGTATGTACTTCAGTCGGTAACTTACATTAATTGAATACAATTAAAATTTTAAATATGTATTTTTTTTTCAGTAAATGTAGTGAGCTTGCAACTGTCTCGGGCGGCTCCCGGCCCCGTCCCTGTGATATCTTGCCCGCCCACTTCTGAAGTTTAACCTAAGCATGGTAGTTAGTTCAATGAAATTATTCCTAAAACAATGAATTAATTAAATCATTAGATTTTATAGTTCATTACTTGATTAATACTAATTACGGTTTCGCATTTGACTAAGACTGCTTTTATCCAAATTACCATATTGTTTTTCTCTGTACATTATTCAGCATTTACAATGAGCGTTTTGTGTTAAGGAAAGTCTACACGAAGGGGTGCCTTGGGCAGCGAACTTTTATAAAGCATTTACCATCATACCGTGCAACCACTCAAAAAAGTATTTGAGTAATAGCCATATCTCCTACTTTCGTTTTGTGAATAACTAATTAGTTTTTGTAAAAAACACAAATTTAAAAGAAATTTCAGAACTTATTGTTGTGTGGCATGATTCGTTTTTACAGCGAACAAAATTTTACACATGAAATTGGCATGAGACTTACACTCAAATACTCTTTCGAAAGGGTGTAGGTGAGTCTTATGGCTAGTTTCGGCTTAATTTCTGACACAAAATCACAATATAAAAATTTTGAAGGACCGATTTAAAATAAATTATTTAAATTAGGGGGTCACTCATAAATATCAATATCGATTTTTCCGTAATTTTAAAGGCCGTCATCCCCTGAAATATCAAACGATGTCGAGTACAGTCTCCCCCATCAGTTTTGATATCGATATAATACCCAAGCCGAATCAGACGTCCTCGTGCAAATTTTTTAAATAAAAATTTTAATCCAGTTTTAAACAAAAATTTAAAGCCAATTCAAAAGCTATACACCTACCCCCCTTAAAATTTATGTATATATATACATTAGGGTGGGTCGAAAAAATTTTTTTTGCGAAATCTTTATCTCCTGAGGTCTCAAAAGTTGCATATTGATATGAATAAGACCTGTGTAAAATTTGAGTGTTCTACGACAACATCTTGGGGTTGCGCATTGAGCTTGAAATTTAGAAGTTTTTGAAAAATATGGCTTTTTCAAAATATTTACCAAAAAATTTCTTTTCCGAATTATTAGGCTCCGGAGGTTTTAGGAGTTGTATATTGTTATGAATAACACGTATGTAAAATCTGGAGGGGCTACGACGATTTCTAGGGATTGCACATCGAGTTTGAAATCTATAAATATCTGAAAATTATGTGTGTTTTTTTTTTTTTAATTATCTAGAAAGCAAACTTTATTTGTTACTACTACTTGCACTACTACGATTCTGAATAGAGTGAAACCCAGAGCCTGATTACGACCAACAGGGGCCCCGGGCATTGATGAATTTGGGGGCCCCTATCTATGAAATTTGTTTTATTTTTCATAAAATTTTGATATAAAAAAGACTATTTCAGAACAACATTTGATATTGGGGGCCCTTTCGAGCCGGGGGCCCTGGGCAAAGTCCCGATTTGCCCATGCGATAATAAGGCTCTGGTGAAACCGTCTGCAACAGAACATGGAACAAAATCGGTGTTCTTAGAAAAGCTGGGGATATCGAACGAATTACCTTGTTCCAAGTTACCAACCGGAGAAGACATACTCGCACTTCTACATTACTTTTTTGTACTTAAGAAGAAAAATTTCTGAATAAAGGGCAGGATCCACCAGAAGGAGAAATAACCTTAGTTGTGGCGATCAAAGTACAGGAAATTTGGATCAAGACCAGTATCCCTACTGTGTCAATCGAAGGAATTCAAGAGATAGTTAGGAAAGGTCATGAGCAAGTTCAGCAGCTAAATAAATCGTACTTTAGAGACGGACATAAGGAATTGTTTATGAAGAAAGTGGGAAAGACTCTCCTTTACCGAGCTATTGAATATTGCACTTGCAAATGTCCTGACTTTTCCCGGAGCAGGTGTGGCTCAGAGCCTCGCATACCTCATACAGAACGGGAGTCATTAGCAAACCAGAGGGGAGCAAGATATGTGACAATCGATGGAGTTGTAAAGAAGAGAAGTTTATGGAGAATGAGAGAAAAGTTGAAAGGCTGGAAAGAGAAATTTCGAGATAGGTGGAGAAAGAGGTGAAAGTTCCAACATCCAATCTCCAACTTTAGTCATTGATTTGGAAAGAGAAAATAACTTAAGAGAAGTACGAAAGACTGAAGAAAACGCTGAATGCCTATTGACCGCAACTTTGGGAGATTCGTTCACAAATGACCAAGTTAAAATAAAAATATCAGTGCTTTCACAAGTCTGCGACACAAAATTATTGCGGACTGGGCAGCAGCAACTTTGGTATCAACTTTATTTCACAATCTAGAAAGCGGAAGGAATGCAGATGGAGAGAAATCTTCACAACTGATTCTCGACCCATATAAAATTACAGGAAGGCTCAGATGACTCGCAGTGAAAGAAACGGAAGAAGGCTTTAAAATTTTCTTTGGACTGTGTTTTGATAGGAGAAGAACAAAACCTGATGCATAGAAAAAAATTTTGACGGCAAATTACACCCAAGTGTTTGTCACAAAGAGCGTATCTCGCTGATAATGGAACCTGGCTCAACATACTTTGGCCATATGTCACGATCTGATTTTAAGAATTTCACTGGAAATTCGGGAGAGTTTGATACGAAATCCATGATCTTAGGACCCTCAGATACATAGGCGGTGGTGGCAAATCATCGAATTCTGGAAAGAACAAAGGCGTCATCCGAAATCTAGAAACGCAGTTCTCTAATCTAACTAAATCTCTGCAATGTTGTATTTGCCAACTTCACACAATAGCAAACAGCCACTCCCAGGGGCGTAGCCAAGGGGGGGGTTAGGGGGTC
This sequence comes from Cheiracanthium punctorium, assembly GCA_038373885.1. Taxonomy (NCBI): domain Eukaryota; kingdom Metazoa; phylum Arthropoda; class Arachnida; order Araneae; family Cheiracanthiidae; genus Cheiracanthium; species Cheiracanthium punctorium. The sequence continues at coordinate 136,332 of JAWZYV010012721.1, read as the reverse complement.
ATAACCCCCCCATGAGGAATTTTTTGCTATACAAAATGTATATTCTCCACTCCCTTATCACACACATGTATGCATATATGTGAGTTGCAGTAGTCGTACCCCCCCCATGAAAAATTTCTGGTTACGCCCCTGGCCACTCCAAAATTCGCTGTCTATTCATCTATCAGATGATGGTTTTTTACGATCTAGATTATTACACTTGATCGAAAATGCCACACTTTGATTTGAAGTCAGGCTTTACATTATTCATTAAAACGCATGCTCCAATAATTGGATACTTCGGCTGGCACGGGCAGGACTCGGATCGCAGGCAAATCACCGAGGGTCCTGGGTAATGTAGTTACGATTGTGGTTGTACTAGAGAAGAGCTGCGAACGTTACTGACTATTTTTCAACGGGACTAATTCATTAAAATTATAATTTTTGCTTTCTACATACTTTTTTCAAAAAACGCATATTTTTCAGATAATTATAGATTTTAAGCTCGATGTGCAACTCCTAGAAATTGCCACAGCCCTTTCAGATTTCGCATACGTCTTATTCATAATAATATACAACTTCTAAAACCTCGGGAGCCTAATAATTCGGAAAAGAATTTTTTTGACGGATTTTTTAAAAAAGTCATATTTTTCAAAAATTTCTAAATTTCAAGCTCGATGCGCAACCCCAAGACGTTGTCGTAGAACATTTAAATTTTACACATGTCTTATTTATATCAATTTACAACTTTTGACACCTCAGGAGATAAAGATTTCGAAAAAAAAATTGTTTCGATCCACCCTAATATACATATATATATGACCCCTTTTTAAAATCTAGACAGAGAGAAATGTTTGTAAAGCTGAAGTAAAATTATAGCCTACCTCTCCACATCTGTTTTTTGAATTCGCTACAGATCGCAGATTTACTGTTAGGCTCCAAATCGAAATAATTTAACAGAATAGACGACTGCCCTGTTCCAGTCACCTAATGTTTCCATACCTTCTTCTACACTTGATGATGGTACATCCATATTTAGTGATGGTTATAAAGAAACCAAAACACAATTTGAAAACAGTCGCACAAACAAATATGCCAATGAAACGACGCCTCTAATCTCACCACCAGAATAGATTCTTGAGTGGTATTGCGCCTGCATGATTTTTCTTCTGAAAAGCTAAGTATCGGTTGAAAAGTATTGGTAAAAATGGATGAAGGTATCGGGAACCGATACTATCGGTCGATCCCTACAAATTTTGCTATGCTATAAGAGCATCAGAAATTTGAAAAACCAAATACGAATGAAATAATGCATGTGAATATAAATACAGTAAATATATTGAAAAAATAACACAGATCTTGTCGAATTATAACTTTTAATTATGAAAAGAATTATACACACATAAAATAGTTAAAATAGTCGTTTTCATCATAAACAATGTTTAGTTTACCAGCGCACACACACATACACACACCCCAAAAAAAGTTGTAGGCATTTAGATTACTTCTATAAAGTACTTGTGAAAGTTATATTTAGAAGCCTAAAAAAGATAGAATGATGATTGATTTGATGAATTATTTTCAAGTATGGATTTATTAAATGTAAAAACTGTGGGCATAAAAGTTACATACATTACTGTAAAAGCGATATTACTAACATTAACTTGAGGGGGGGGGGGTTGTTACAGAATTTGTTTAAGAAATTAACTATGTTTACACTTACTTTTTGATTGCTGCAGTATCAATGAAAATTATTTTAAGTTGTTTTAATTAATCAAATTAATATTAATAAAACAGTTAATTAATATTTAGACAGAGGTTAAAGTCTCAATTATAATGTATACAAAATTATATAATTTTAGTACGTTTATTAAATCCAGCTATTTTTGCCAGTTTGTCGGTTATTACCAGGTTTTTACCACTTTTTGCCACTGTCCTGGCAAAAATAACATTTTGCCGGCAATTTGCCCAACCCTAGCTGTAAGGGTTACAAAATGAATGTATGCATCGGAAATACTGAATTTATCACAGATAGTTCTTTTGCAGGAACACTAAAAAAATTCCAACACACTACGGCCAATGGCAGTTTTACAGACATTCGTTCATTTCAAGCAGAATGCCATCCTACAATATACTGCAAAAACACTTCTTTTCGCGAGCCGTAATTTTCGCGAAAATGAACATATCGGTGATTTCGTGAATTATATCTATATAACGAGAACTGAAAATTGAAAAATCCTTAAATATAGAGTCAAGGGTTTCAGATTTTCTTACTTTTTTTCCCCCTTCCCGTTTTTTGATATCTAGAAGCTACTCAAAATTAATATAGGAAGAAAATGATTTGTACCTTTTCCAGGTTTTTATCATTAAACCATCTTATTTTTGTAACCAGGGGCGGCCCGACACGACACGGTAAGCAAGGTAAACATCGCCGGCTTCGAAGGGGCGTCATTTCGAACACAAAAACTAAGTAGAGCATAAAAGAGGGGCGTCTTTTTTACGTTAGCAGGAGGCGCAACTTACCCTAGGGCCGTCCCTATTTGTAACCATCTTAATTTTAAATTCCATTCAGAATCTGAGAGTTTCAGTGCCATGGAAGCCGGTGAGAAACAGGATTCTCTCTGAACAAGATTTATTAAGATGGCAAACCAACTGGTCGCCGGAGGCGGCTAGTTGTTTTATATTCAAGAAATAGTTGTCAAGAAAGAGTTTGTAACTCTGCAATACATCATTAAATTTTAGTCAGTGAAAAATTTCTGATTTTTTATTATGATTTGAAGCGAAAAAGAAAGTATTTTGCGAGGATTTAATTTTGCGATTACGACGGGTTCGCGAAAATTAAAGCCTCGCGAAAATAAGTGCTTTTACAGTAGTTAGATAATGGTCCGAAGACGGTCGTGTGCCTCCCTCGAAAATTGCGCCAAAAGTCGCCAATTTTGGCGACTTTTGGCGCAAGTACATACGTATACCAAATGATACGTATGATGTATCAGTGGCGCAGCCAGAAATTTTTCAAGGGGGGTTGGGGGTGGGGGGTTACTACTGCAACTCATATATATGTATACGTGTGTGTGATAAGTGAGTGAATATACATTTTGTATGACGAAAATTCCTCATGGGGGGTTGTGATCCCCCTAATCCCCTACGTGGCTACGCCACTGGTATGTATGTATGTATGTATGTAACTCGCATATCTCGAAAACTATTAGTCGTAGATTGTTAAAATTTTGTATATTTGAGTAAAGATTATAAACGCACCCGATGCTTTAATAAATGAGCGAGCTGGTGGAGTACCGGACTTTTGATGTTTCCGGACGATAAAAACTATGATGAAGAATTTTGTAAAGAAATGTTGGCTAGAATTATTGCTGATAGAAATGAAGAAAAAGAAAGGCAGGATCAGAAAGAGAGAGAAGAAAAAGAAAGAGAAAAAGTTTTTGAATTAGAAAAATAGTTGAATTAGAATCATAGTTGACCGGACCAAGTGTACCGGTTATACGTGGTATATCTAGGAAACTAAAATGCGATATGTTAACCTGTAATACGGCATTTAAATTGCTAGGGATTGATTGCTAGGGAAACAGAAGAGGTAGCGCAAAATTATGATGCAATTAAGAAGATGCAGTGAAAAAGATTTAAATTAAGCGCCGAGAAATTCAGACAGTTATTTATGAAACATCAAAAGTCCACAGAAGAAACATGGATGGAATTTTATTTTAAAATGAAAGCCTATTTTGATGGGTGGATTGACGGGTTAAAAATTAAATCACTAGAAGATTTAAAAAGTCTGATGGTCACTGATCAGATTAAAAGAAAGGTACCATTTGAAGTGAAAGAACATTTCATGGATGAATGGACGGAGATTGTATCCCCAATAACGCTGGCCGAAAACCTAGATGAATATGACGATGTAAGAAGAGTAATGAAGAAAAATTTCGCCAAGGAACGTCCTCTTGCGAAAACAGAAAACGATAATTGGGCAACTAACCCGTCAAAATACGGAAATTTTGAAAGTCGCCGAAATACAACGACTCGAAAGGAAAATGATTTTCAAGATAGGAGAAAAGGAAATTTTCATGAACAAAGGAAGCGGAATCGATGTTTTGAATGCGGATCGTTTGAACATTTGCGATCGCAATGTCCACGATTTAAAAATAAAAGCGATTCACTTAATTTCCATAACAGAAGATCAGAGCATGCACAGAGCAATTTAGTTCAAATGCAGACTTGTGACGCGAATAAAGAAGATAACACTAAAGAAAAATTGAGCATGCTCACCGCACGGGTTGATTTGAGAACATCAAATAAATTTAAACTCAAAAGTAATTGCGATAATCTTATGATTTTGGAAGTTGAATGCGAAGGGAAAACATTTAATAGTATCGTAGATACTGGGGCACAAATATCAGTCATACGAAATGATTTAATACAGAAACACGAAGAAAAGAGTGAAGGTACTGTAAAGCTTTACTCAGCGTTTGGAGAAGAAACAGTTCCGTTAAAAATAGTGAATGTAAAAATAAATGTTGGGTTACATGGAAGAGTACCGGTTAAATGTGGTATATCTAGGAAACTAAAATGCGATATGTTAATCTGTAATACGGCATTTAAATTAATGAAAGAAAACATACAGTTGTTTAATGGTACGGAATTAAAATCTGATGTGTGCAGTATTTTAGTTGAAGACGAAGACAAAAGGTATATAAATCACTTGGTATCGGGAAATGTACAAACAAGGACTGAAAACAATGAAGCAGAGAAGAACGCGAAAGTTCCTCAGACTGTAGCATCGTTCCAGAAGCTCCAAAGGAAAGACGAACAGTTAAAACCATATTGGAAACATGCAGAAAATCATCAAAATTCATATGAAGTTTTAGATGGTATTCTTGTACATGCCGAAACAATATCTGGGGAAGATGTCAAACAAGTAGTACTACCCCAATGTAAGAGATCAGATGTGCTTAAAACGGCCCATGAGATTTCATTAGCCGGACATTTAGGAAAACGGAAAACTAAAGAACGAATTAAATATACATTTTTTTGGCCATCAATCAAACGAGACGTTAAAAAATTTTGTGAGAGTTGCAAAGAATGCCAATTAAGAAGAGTTGAGACATACCGAGATAGGATTCCCATACAACCTATTTTCAGACCTGAAATACCATTCGAAGTATTGAGTTTAGATTGTATTGGGCCACTAGAACCACATTCGGGTTGAAGACATCGGTTTATCATATATGCAGTAGATTTAATGCACCCGATGGGCTGAAGCCATTCCTGTAAGAGAAATCAGTGCTAAAACCGCATGTGATGTATTAATGAAGATATTTACAAAAACGGGATTTCCTAAAATGATCTGTACAGATCAAGGTACAAACTTTACTTCCAAGTTAACTCAGGCATTTGAGAACTTGTTACGCGTTTCACCTCGCTTTTCCACTCCAGGACATCCTGAGAGTATGGGAGCAGTCGAACGCTGGAATAGAACTATGAAGGATATGTTGAATAAAATTATACAAGAATATGGTAAAGATTGGGACATTCACCTCCCGTATCTTATGTTTGCATATAGAGAAGTGCCTCACAGCACTACCGGATTGTCACCTTATCAATTGGTATATGGAAGATTACCTCCAGGACCTTTAGCGTTGTTAAAAAGATATTTGGACAGGTGAACGACAGATTCCAACGACCGCCTCACGTGCAATTACGGAATACAGGGATGTTAACTCCAACACTCGTTTTGGGAGCACCCCGGGAGCAGAAAAAATTTCTTTTGGGAGCACCTCGGGTGCAGAAAAATTCCATTTGGGAGCAGAAAAATTCTATTTGGGAGCCGAAAAATTCCATTTGGGAGCACCTCGGGAGCAGAAAAATTCCATTTGGGAGCAGAAGAATTCTATTTGGGAGCAGAAAAATTCCATTTGGGAGCACCTCGGGAGCACAAAAAAATAGTTTCCGAGAGGAAAACTAAGATTCGAGATCAGAATTAACATGATTTTGGAGCATAAAATTGAAGATTTAGGAACACAATAAATGCATACAAGAAAAGCAAAGTTTGCAAGCAAACACCATTTGCTAAAAGCAAAACACTATTTGAAAGCACTTTAGGAAAGCTCTGGAAAAAAAAAAGGGTGTATACAGGCTATGCTATCAGCAACTTGGTAAAAACAATACATGGATTTACATGGACGGAAGGAATTTTTTTTTTGTGTGTGTGTGTGAAAGTGCTCTTTTTAATGGTTTTCATATAAATGCTAAATGGAAAGAGAGTGGGAGGGAAGTATTTCTTATATGCAATGGTACTTTTAATGCATGTTCGAAGGTTGTAAAAATACTAATATTTAAATGGTAGAATTAACATTTCTGTCGTTTATATCATTCTAGAATTATGTATTCAAAATTTAGTCTATTTTAAAATAAAGATTTTAATTACGGATCTATAAATGAAATTCGTAACACATTCTGAAAAATTTGCGGACGCACTTTGGCTGAACACGGGCCCAGGGGCGTCGCCCCGTCTGCCCCCTCTCGTAGAGCCTGCACACACACAAAAAGAAAAACAGTGGTGTAGTTTTAAGAAAAAAGGTTTAGGAACACTCGCAACTGAAGACTCAAAAATCATGCGTCCATGATAAAAAGTGAAGAACGCTTACTTTTGCTGACATAAGCTCGAATGAAAAAGTAGTGAGACGGCATCTCCCCGCTCATGATCTTCACGGGCCGAAAATGTCTAGCCCGGCCCGGCATTTAATCAAAATAAAAAATTCAGACCCGGTCCAGCTCGTATATTAATCATGATTTAAGGAGGGGGGGGGGGGAGGAATCACAAGCCAATCGTTTGGTCTTGTCCAAATTTTAGGAGAGCAAAAATTTCCTGAAAGGCTCGATTTTGCAAGCGCAGAGGACCGTCTTTAAGAGTATACGCTTGTTCCGGTCCATTCTAGAAAATGCTGAGGTCAGCCCGTGCCTTGAATGAATCGTGCTGCAAAAGCCTGGGCCCGCACAGATCTCTACCCCCCGCGACTACACCACTGGCAGCGGATTTCCGGATTATTTTGAAATGAAATATTCTATTAATTCAGACAGCCTAGATTCTGATTTCTAAACCGGTCATGCTTCCAATTTTCATTCTTGCTACGGGCCGGGTCATAAACCGTGATTTTTTAGGGGCTGGGACGTCCTCGTAATATACTGTTTTCTTTACGGACCGGTCTGGTTTAGATCAGGGGCGGCCCTGCGGTACATGACACCCACTCCACCCTGCAAACGTAGAAAAAGACGTCCCTTTTACTTTTTTCAAAATTGCTTTTATGATTTTAAGTTGGAAATCGTGCCCCTTCATAAACAAAAAACGGTGCCCGTTGCGATGATTACTTGTTTGCCTATCTGGCCGGCCCTGATTGAGGTGACTAACAAAGCCCGACTGGTCCGATCTGGGGCGGGTAGAATGGCTTCGGAATGCAGCTTTCGTACGCAGTTTGAATCTTGCTTTACTGCTAACTAGCTTTCCATACACGCTTTAAAAGATAAATGAGCGTGGCAAAAATTGGTACAGCTTTAGTATGGTCCCTTTGGCGCGATTTATTTTTGGCGACGTTTTTGGCGCGATAACGGCGCCAATATGGTAACCCCTCCGGCGGATGCTCCGGAGCTGGACATGGCAACCCTAGGTGCGTGACGTCATTCATCCATGACGTCGCGGTTTCGCTCCAGCGAATAGGGAGCGTTTGTTCCTTTATTAAACTTTTGGAGACCCCTTTGCCAGTATTTCGCGCGGGAGCTTCGAGATGTGGAACCGCCATTACGCTTTATGGTTTTATTTTAATGGCTTTATTTTAGATTAAATTTTATTATTTAATTATTACTGAAATTTAAAATGGATATTCAGGTTCATACTGACTGTTTATATACAGCTTTGTATGAATAAACATTCTTTTGATAGTACGTTTCAGGTTAATATTTTCGTTCCCGATTGTTTATTTGTTAAGGGTAGAAGCAACAAATAATTACGTTATTAATATTTTATACAGTGAAATAATTTTAGATATTTTGATTTTATTATTTCCATATTGTAATAACTTAGGGATTTTAATCAAGGTATGTGATAAGCATTGTTTGTTTTTATTTGTTATTATTACCTTTCCTTTATTTGTTAATGGTAGTAGCAACAAACAATTCCGTTATTAATATAATATTTGATATTTTGATTTTATTATTTCAATATTGAAACAATTTAGCGATTTTAATTAAGGTATGAGATAAGCATTGTTCGTTATGATTTGAATTAGTTCTTTATTTTGCTTACGTAGTCTTTTGTCAGAATGCTAAAATGAATTTTCATTTTTTGTCTTTTTTATTTGTTATTTTTGTGAGGTATTGCCTTTAAAATATTATTTGTTTGCATTGTTTAATTTAATCTACTCAAAAGAGAAAGGGGGGGTTGAGGGGGGGCACAGCCCCCCTCACACAAAAAGAAAAGTTATTAAATTTTATTAAACCGAATCTATATGTACATGTAAGCTTGTTATCTGTTTAATTTTTTTCATAAAAATATTTAAAAGCCATTAAAATAAATCATAGCAAAATTAACGGCGACGATCAACTATTTCGGAACCAGCGCCATCCGATCCGCCATATTGTTTACAATTGGCATCGGCAAGGCAAACTTGGGTTGGCGACAAGATTTTGTCGCCAAATCAAAAAATCGCCAAAAGGGACCATACTAAAGCTGTTCCCAAAAATTTAACAAAGAGTCAAAATGGCGTATTCGGCGCAGACCAGCGCAAAAATCGGCTAAAAGCGCAGTTCGGCGCAATATTTGTGTTTCGGCGCACCCTGAAAGAGTCAAAATGACGTATTCGGCGCAGACCGGCGCAAGAATTTGTGTTTCGTCGCAGAATTAACATCCCTGCGGAATATTTGCAAAACTTGGTGGAGAGTTTAAAAAGGGCTCACGAATTCGGTTCTGAGAATAGTAAGAAGGCTCAGGAAGAATATGTCTCGAGATATAACCTCCGGTCAAAAGAAGAGTCATTTGCAGTGGGCGATAAAGTTTTAGTATTGAGGCCGTTATCCTCGCATAAGCTTTTAAATACCTGGATCGGCCCCGGAACAGTTACGCAGATTACCAGACCACATTCTGTAAAGGTTGAAATGGAAGACGGAAGTATAAGAGAACTTCATGTGAAAAGTGCATCCGTATATTCAAAGAGTAAATCATGTTGGTATGATTTTTGAGTTAGACGAAGATTTCGGGACCATTCATTATGCACCTACTAATGCACAAAGTAAAAGCATAGAAGATATTAGGACACACCTTGGGAATGCCAAGTTAACGAATAAGCAAGTTCAGGAATTATTTCATGTACTTAAGAAATATGCAGGTGTGTTTAGTGATAAACCTGGCCGCGCTAGGGTAGAAGGTCAGGGTTACAGGAGATTGTACACCAAAGAGACTTAAACCATACCGAATACCTATTAGTTTGCAACAAGAAGTGGATCGACAGATTCAAGAACTGCTAGACATGGGTCTAATCCAACACAGTGATAGCGAATGGGCTCATCCTGTGGTTTGCGTTGCCAAGAAAGATGGAAGTGTCAGATTATGTGTCGACTTCAGATTATTGAATAGTTTTACTATACGAGACGTGTACCCTATGAAAATAGCCAATGACTTAATATATGAGGTGGGAAAGGCATCATTTATTACAGTCATAGAATTTATCAAAGGTTACTGGCAAATTCGTATGAAGGAAAATTCAAAGCATTATACCGCATTTGTAACCCACTCAGGTCATTACCAGTGGAATGTCATGCCCTTTGGAATGAAAAATTCTGAAGGAACGTTTCAAAAATCAATGGATAAGGCTTTGATCGCACATAGAGAATACTGCCGTTCATATATCGACAATGTGGCTATATTTTCTAGCACATGGGATGAACATTTGGTTCATATAGACAATGTTTTCAAGACCTTGAAGGAAGTAGGTCTGACAATAAATTTGGGAAAGTGCGAATTTGGAAAACCCCATGTGAAATTTCTAGGTCATGTAGTTGGATCGGGATAACATTCCCCGGAGCCAGAAAAGGTTGAAATTATACGAACGTTAGCAAGACCCACCACTAAGAAAGAGTTGAGAAGTTTGATTGGGCTGGCTAGTTACTATCGTGACTATATACCTCAGTTTTCACAAATCGTATTACCGTTGACAAACCTGACGAAGAAAAGCGTTCCAATTAAGATACCGTGGAGTTCTGAGGCGGATAAAGCATTTACAAAGCTCAAAGAGGAACTGATAAAAATGCCTTCCTTACACACTCCAGACCTTGAGAAACCTTTTCAATTATACACAGATGCCTCGGCCACACTGCAATTGGGACATGCTTAGCTCAAGGTGATGACAATGGAAAAGAATTACCTATTGCATTTTTCAGTAAAAAACTTAAGCACGAGTCAAATAAAGTGGGCGACCATTGAAAGAGAAGCCTTTTGTGTACTGGAAGCATTAAAGAAATTTGACACCTGGATATTTGGATCTGAAATTCAAATAGTTTCAGACTATAATCCTCTGACGTATTTAACGAGAAGTGCGCCCCATGGTGCTAAGCTATCTCCGTGGGCTTTAGCCCTGCAACGTTATAACATGACGATTACATATCGGAAAGGCAGTCAACATAGTAATGCTGATGCATTATCAAGACTAAAATTTGAAGACTCTCATTAATTTAAGTTGAAAAAGTTTATTTATTCCAGCAACATCGCCACTCCTGTGGCGGATGTGCTTTTCTCCCATGGGAGCAGTAAAGATTATAAACGCACCCGATGCTTTAATAAATGAGCGAGCTGTTAAAAGAACACGGGCTGGAATTTAAAATAAAGTGCGCGGATTCTAAAGATTGAATTTTGAATTATATAAAGGACCTGACTGATGCTAGCCGCCTTGTAAATGGCTAGAGTCTAAGCCTGTATGTGTACTGTGTAAATTAAATTGTCGGTTACCATTTTGAAGACAGTTATGTGTTTGTATTATGTTCCAATAAAATTTGAAAATTAGCGTGGGAAAACTTTACTATAGGATTGTTGCAACATCTAGTTGTGCACCTCGATTTTTGGTTGCAATCTACTGGGAAGACCACCCAAAAGAATTTCAGTATATTAATGTCTATGGACATCTTCAATATATTATGTCTGTAGTCAGTCATTGTTTGGTCCATGGATGCTCCAAATCTCTCCATCTGTCATCGACCTCGCCGAGTTTTACTGAAATATCGCCAAATTTAACACACCAAAAAAATTACGTATTTCACATAACTGTAAATTTTTTTACCGTAGAATGATGAAATTCTGTCTTTAGAACTATTGTAACATCTAGCTGCGCATCTCTTTTTTTTAATTGCAATCAACTGAGTAATTTATTTACAGGGTCATCCAGAAAATTAAAAATACATTAACGTCTAAGGAAACCGTCAATTCATTAGAAATATGGGATGTAGGATCACACCAGATTTTTTTTCGGATTAGTAAAGACTACTAGTAGAGAATTTTCGAAAGAGGTACTTCGAATTATAAAAAATAAAAAAAGAACACCGGTCCATTTACAGGGAGGCTTTCCATATTAACCTGATATTTAATCATTTATCACATGGGCCGAATGACGCTGGCGAATGTGAATTATTCCTGGATTTGTTATAGTTACCGCAACACAATAATTTCGCAGCAACTGATGCTAATTTACGTGAGTGAGAACCAGGGGCGTAGGAACCGGGAGAGCTAGGGCTCCACCTGAAATATTTTAAACAGGCTTAGCTCCCCTTGAGGAATTCTCGCACCGTATCTGTTTACGGTACATCGTTTACCTTAAACTTTATTTCAAAAATAAAGAGTACTTTTTCTGAGAAATTCACTCAATGAACAACAAAGAGAGGAGAAAGAGGGGGTGGCGAGCACATTTCCTTTTTTTTTTGGGGGGGGGGGGTTGTTGTTGTTGTTTACAACCCTCTCCATTTCGATTTTCGGATAGACGAAGAGGAATAATGAAAAAGGTTGATGTAGATAAAAACATTCTATATTAACACACATAAAAAGGTACTTAGCAATTGGTACGATCGTTTTGGCCGAAGAACTCTTCAGCCTCAGTCTTTTTCAGCAATCACCACACAGTCTCACAGAATTCTGTGAACAATCGTATGAATTGATAATTACCTTTTTATCTGTGTTACTACACAAAGTTTTTATGTATATCATCTTTCAACACCAGTTTTTTGAGTGTTTTTCGTTAATTAAAGTGGTTGTTCTACATATGGTACCAGGTGCCATGTAGAGTTACAGTCGTATTCCGAATTTTTTAAGACACTGAATTGTCCATTAAAATTGGTAAATAATGCCATCCAAAATGTAGTAATTACAACCCAATTTCCCACAACGTGTCCCCCAGCTCCCCCTACTTTTACAAAGTTCCTACGCCACTGACATGGGCGCCGGCAGAATATTTCCCAGGGGGAGCAAAGACTACTCAAGGAGGTTCAAAGACTACTTCAACGTATGGTTACCATGTTGGAAAGAGCAAAAAAGCAGGAGAAAACACTGCATGCAAAAATCCAGGGGGGCATGCCCCCCCCCCCTTTGCCCTATGCTGCCGGCGCCCATGGCCACTGGTGAGAGCACGAGTAGACTGACGGACGGGCAAACAAAAATCATAAACACTTTTCAACTTCGTTGGAAAGTGTGAATAAAAAGAAGAAACTAGAAACCCTGACTCATGTGCATGGTTCACTTTTCCATTGAATGAATCTTAAATGATCCGAGATGTGATAATCGAAGCACAGTGCACAGGCTTGCTTGAAGCAGGCTCCCTCTCCAACACCCCACAAACTTCGATGTAGAGCTTCCTGCCTCACTCGATAGAACAATGTGAGGTGCACCGAAGCATTAACTACCAGAGGCTGACGTCAGAGGTAAAAAGCAGTATACCATGCCGCCACCTCTAGCGCAAAACGCTTAATTGGGTTAGAGCCGGAACGCAGCGAGGTGATTAGAATTAATCATTTTCCAGAAAATTGCGAACACATTCCTCGCTTTATCAACCTCACCCCCCTCCACCCCCACGGCAAAAATGATAAAATAGTTTGAGAGAGATAGCGTTTTCAGAGGAAATTGTTCTAGGATTTGGAAGAATTTTTAAATATAGTCAGTGTAATAACCACATAAGTCAGGTGCGCAACTAAGGGAGGGGTTTTTAGGGTCCCCTCTTCCAGGACAAACTTTTGTCTTTCTTTTTTCTCTCCACTTGTTATAAACTAGCTGAGTGCCCGTTCTTCGCACGGTAGTAAAATTTTCCTAACATGTGTAATCCCAATTATTTCCAGTGATGTGAAATCTAAAATAAAAACAAAATTATTTGACTTTTGATGTAAAGTTTGCGTCATGAGTACTAACCTGGCATCATTGCAATATAATGACTCAAAAAACTATGTCAGTGTCATTCGCGATCAGAAAAGTGAAAAGCTTAGCGGTTTAAAGAGAACTCCTGTCTTTCAAAACGTGTTATTTCTACATCATACTGTTTCTTAGGTTAAAGTTGTAGCATTAAATACACTCATGTCCATAAATTAAGGATAATTCAGAACCACACAGAAATTGATCTCTAAAATAAAAATTTCACCTGTGGAATGATCACACACATCTTGAAGAAGAATATGCAAATTACAGGAAACCACCAGATGGCGTGGATGGTACGTCACAATGACGAGAGTGTAAGAGAGGGGTATATAAGGAATGGTGGCAAAGAAGTAAAATTGTTCACAAGCGCTGTGAAAGCCTTTCAGTGCAAAAACCGCATAGTTATGGCACAAAGGAGGCATTTGGATGATGTTTTACGTGGCAGAATTATCGGACGACTGGAATGTGGACGTACCCAGCTGGAAGTATCCGAGGAACTTGGAATCGCCCAGAGTGTCATCTCCAGGCTTTGGCAACGATTCCAAGATGATGGTAATGTGAGTAGACATTACAGCACAGGTCGCCCCCGAGTTACAACGCCGAATGAGGACCGCTATTTGGCAGTTACTGCCAAAAGAAACAGACGGAGTACAGCATCAGACCTGTCTCGTCAGCTCTCTTCAGCTACCGGTACGACAGTTTCAAGGCAGACCGTGTACAGACGCTAGGGCACATTGGTCTATATGCTCGTAGGCCTGTCAGATGTGTTCCACTTACCGCAACTCACTGTCGCCTGCGATTAACCTGGAGTAGAGAGCATGCATTGTGGACACCGCAACAGTGGTCTTGTGTGATGTTTTCCGACGAGTCCAGGTTTAGTTTGGAGTCTGATTCTCGCCGGACATTCATCTGGAGAGCGCCAGGTACCCGTTACCACCAAGAGAACACCATTGAAAGACACTGTTACGGTGGTGCAGGATGGCTCGTTTGGGGAGGAATTATTCTTGGTTCCAGAACTGACCTGCATGTTCAGAGTGTAACGATGACAGGCCACATCTATCGGGATGTCATTCTGGAACAACATGTACGTTTGTTTCGGGGCGCCATGGGTGCTGAATTTGTGTTTATGGATGACAACGCCCGTCCTCACCGTGTAAACATTGTAGATGAATGCCTTCAATCGGAGGATATCACCCGTATGCATTGGCCAGCATACTCACCGGACTTGAATCCAATAGAGCATGTGTGGGATATGCTTGGCCGACGAATTGCAGCCCGTCAACCCCCTCCCACCTGTCTACCGGAACTTCGGAGTGCATTGCTTGATGAGTGGTGTAATATTCCCCAAGATCAGATTGATCATTTGATACTCAGCATGCCTAGGCGTTGTCAGGCCTGTATTGCATCGCCCGGGAGACATACTGCGTATTAACCATCCTACTAACCATGTTATACTGTTTTTTGTAAATAGGTTCTTTTTTGAAATTTGGTCAAGGGAGTAAAACTTGAAATTTTTATTAATTATGTCAAACATATAGCATCTTTTTTGCTCTTTACGTTTTGTTTAATAAATAGGCTTTACAGATAAGTCAAATTTGTTTTGCTTCTTTTTCTTTCTTTGCCTGAACTTCATTATCCTTAATTTATGGACATGAGTGTATTTCAGACACTACATGAAATGGACAACCGCTTATTTTAAAATAGATGCCCACCCGCTCTTCATACGGGAAGAAGCGAATAGTTTACTAAAATAATATCTGCATGTGGAAAACAGAATTTAATTTTTAAAAAAGGTCAAGTAATCTCCTCTGTTGAAATTACTGCGGGATATATCAACGCAAATTAGAATTACTTATCGTTCAGTTTGTTGTAAAACAACCCTTGAAAAGGGATAAACAGAACACTTTTAATTTCAGGAAATATTTATTAACGTGGTGTATTGTGATTTATTCATATTATCCTTATAAATCTACTAATACTACCTATTACGTATATCATATCAATACTATCTATCTTCGCTTCTCCTTCTTCAAGACTCGATAACAGCACATTTCAACATGTCATTTTGTTTTCATTTTTAATATTATTGAAAGATGATAGGAGTATTCTTAGTTTAATATAAAATTGTAACAGGTGTTCCCCACCTGAGCAGCCAAACTCCAGGACTGCAGCGGCAAAATAAAAGCAGTGACGCTTCCGCCAGGGAATCGTTGGAGTTCGTAGATGAGTAGCGAGGCTAAGATGGAGTGAGCTATGGCTGTTGTTCTTTTATGTGTAATCCGTGCAGTGTTTGTTTTTTAATAAAATGTTTTTGTGTAAGTGAGATGCGAGACTCTTCTGTCATTTTGGGAGTTCGTGTCGTCTTACAATTTGGCGCCCAACGTAAAAGGCCGTGGAATGGATATAACGTTTGGATTTAGCTGGATGAAATAGAACGTTGTTTTCGTTTTCGTCTGCTGTTAAATGAGTTAAGTACTCTAAAGTTATTTTGTAAATAGTATCTATTTGTATATTTTAATATGTTTTGGCAATCCTTTTGCCTGATTATGTTTTTAAGAACAATTTCGTTTGGATTTTGTGTTTTGTATGTGCATAGAAATTTGTTGGCGGTTTCCCGCCCAAACTGGCTGTAGAGGTAAATAGCGTATAAAAGAATGTTTAACTAGTATTTTGGGTATAATTTGGTGCATAAAGCGAAAATAATATTCTAAATCATATTTTGGCAAAACCGTTGCTTGGCGGATATAGTTGGCAAATCTGCTTGCTTGAAAAGTTTTAAAACAAACAAAAATGGTTCTAACTGACTGTGAATAGAGAAAAGTCACCCAGACTTTTGATAGAATATTGATTTCTGAAACAAAACTCTGTGTAGAGTTGTGTGCACTAAAATTGTTGGAATGCCCATAAAAGTGGAAATTTATGCTAGTTAAACTGAAATATATGTTCTATTGATGTGATAGCTAGTTATGTTCTTGTATATGTATATATCGGATTTTGCAGTTTGATGTTTTGTTTTAGTAGTGATGAATAGCATTAATTTGGTTTGATGAGTAAGATTAGTTTTGATTTTGTAAAAATAGTTTTGTTTCATTTTGTTCAGAAAAATGGTATTGTTTTGAATTTGCTTATGATTAATTTTGGTTTAATTCTAATTTGATGAAAATTTGAAATAGGCAGAATTGTATTTTTGGTTTGTTGTTGCTTAGTAGTAAGTAGTTGTATTGGTGGCCCTAATCAATTAAATTGTTGCATTTTAGTTACTATTTTGAAAGTTATGGATAATTCTTGTTTAAGCGAAGTTCAGGTCTAATGGCATCGGTGTGAATGTCGCTCAGGTTAGGTTTTGTTTCTGCTCACTCCTGAGAAAGCCTGAAAATTAAATTATCTAAGCCTTTCTGTCAGTAAATATAAAAAACCGTAACTCAAGAAATTCTATTTGTGCTCCTGTGATACAATGTCTTACCTCGGAAAAGGCCGAAAAGATGACCTACGACTCCTCGCCCTAGAACTGGGTTTGGAGGGGGTGGAAAACCTTAAAGTGCCCCAATTAAAGAAACTGATAACCGATTCAAAAGAATATGATGAAGAATTAACAAAAAACATGTTGACATCCATCATTGAGGAGCGCGTAAGAAGAGAAAAGTTAGCTGATACGGAGTTGGTGGAAAGGAGAGAGGAAGAGAAAAAAGCCAGAGAACAAACTTTTGAGCTAGAAAAGCTGAGACTGGAACTTGAGATTCAAAAATCCTCCCAGTCAAACCTTGCATCTACCACTTCTTCAGCTCTTGAGCCGGAACAGCCCAAGGTGGATCTGAAGGGGATCTTACCCAAGTTTGATCCAAAAGAAGATGACATGGCGCTATACCTAAGTTTATTTCAACGGCAGTTAACATTTTTGAAGGTTCCGGAGACTACCTGGGTCCCCTACCTGATTGGTTCCCTCCCGCCGGAAGTCGGCAGAATGGTCGTTCGGGAACCTGAGGAAGAATGCAAAGACTACCAGAAGGTCAAGGGCCTACTTCTTAAGCGTTTCAAACTCTCTGCTGAAAGGTTTCGACAGCTATTCTCATCTCACCGCAAGAATCCCACCTGCACCTGGCGAGACTTCTACTTCGAATTAGATGGCTACTTAGATGGTTGGTTAACAGAATTAGACATCACCACCTTCGACAAACTTAGAGACCTTGTCCTCACAGACCAAATAAAACGACGAGTTCCACCTGAAGTGAAAGAACATTTTCTCGACTCTTGGCCCGATCTGAACACTCCCTTAGAACTTGTGGAAAAGCTTGATGCTTACGATAACATCAGACTGAGCCACAAAAAATACAACGCCCCACCAATGCAAAAGAAACCTTACCCCGCCAAAGAGGAAACTTCAAGAAATGCTCTAAACAAGAAACCAGGCAATCAACTGCCTAAATCCGAAAAACTCAACGCTGGTGAAAAAAAGGAGCGTCCAGCTCTGACTTGTTATGGTTGCGGTAAGCCTGGAGTTGTCAGAGCTAAGTGTCCAGTTTGCACTCCAACGCCAAACCTTGCCTCCGCCAACTTTGGACACTTCAACCTCCAGAGCCTGTCCACCTCGGAACCCACCGCATGCCTGCTGGTTACCATAAATGGAGTAGTAGGCACCGCCTGCCCAGACAGTGGAGCAAGCCACACAGTAGCTAGTGAAGGACTATACAAGATCCTGAGGAATCAAGGGGTCCAGTTTCAAAAGTCCAATCTACGGATGACTCTTGCTGATGGTAGCCAGACTGACAAAGACGTATACACTACAAGAGTGACAATACAACTCGAAGGACGTACTTTCAAGATGAATCTTATTGCTCTCCCAGAGGCTAAAGGAAATCGTACCCTACTCGGGACAGACTTCTTGAAGAAAGCTAAAGTGGTGTTAAACTTAGGAGACCAAAATTGGTATTACAGGGATAACCCAAGAAAGCGGTTTCCCTTCGTCGAAGGCTACAAAATACCTCCTTCGGCAGAGGAACGAGACGACACTGGTCTCAAAGAAAAAGTCAATATGGCCCCAAAACAAGAGGTCATTGCGGTTGCAGAAGAAGACGTCACCCATACCCCAAAGTGTGACTTCAAACTCCGTGCAGATGAAGGTGAACACTTGACAGAGGGTCAAAAGAAACAACTTGATGCTCTATTGATAGAACATGAAGATACGTTCCGGCCGGGGGGAGAGCCGACTCCCTTTATAGAACATAGGATCGAGACAGGAAATGCCCCTCCCGTTGCTACTATTCCTTACCGACTATCTCCTGCCAGGAGAGAAGTTCTTAAGAAGGAAATCGATGCCTTGCTTGCGGCAGGAACCATAGAAGAGTGTGATTCTCCGTACGCAGCACCTGTAGTCTTGATCCCGAAACCAAATGGAGAGTTTAGATTATGTGTAGACTATCGCAAGTTAAACTCTATCACGAAGCCTGACCCATATCCATTGCCACGCATGGATGATTTGTTGCATAAAGCCAAACAGACTGCCTATATGTCAACTATAGATTTGAAATCGGGGTACCATCAAGTACAAATGTATCCTCCGGACAAGGATAAAACGGCTTTTGTCTGCCAGTATGGGGTCTACCGGTTCACCAGGATGCCTTTTGGCTTGAAGACAGCGCCAGCGACCTTCCAGCGGTTAATGGATCTTTTCAGAAATGGTCTGAAGGTCAATACGCTTGTATACCTGGATGACATCATCGTGTTGTCTTCGACCTTCGAGGAACACATAGAGGACTTACGGCATGTTTTTGAGAGACTCCAAAAGTTTAAGTTACATGCAAACCGTGCTGAGTGCCACTTTGCTTGCCATAAAGTTAAGTATTTAGGACATTTCATTACAAGCAAAGGAATAGAAGTGGACCCGGCTAAAGTGGAGGCAATTGCCCGAATTCCTCCCCCGAAGTCCGTAAAGCAGGTTCAAAGTTTCCTACAGACCTGTAGTTGGTACCGCAGATTCATTCCCCAGTTCGCAGACCTCTCGAGACCTTTGAGTCAATTGACCAGGAAGCGAGCCACGTGGAAGTGGGGGGAGGATGAACAACAGGCCTTTGAAACCCTGAAAAGGAAGTTGATCTCACCGCCAGTGTTGAGTCAAGTGGACGAATCAAAGCCTTTTGTCATAAGGGCGGATGCATCTGGCTACGCTCTGGGAGCTGTCCTTACCCAAGGACAAGGTCCAGAGGAACACCCGCTCGAATATGCCAGCCGACTTCTACTACCAGCTGAAAAGAACTATTCCACAACGGAAAGAGAGTCCCTAGCAGTTGTTTGGGCATTAGAGAAATTCAGGGGATACGTGGAAGGAGCAGAGATCACGGTGATTACTGACCACCAGCCCTTGAAATGGTTATTAAGTCTAAAATCGCCAACCGGCCGATTAGCAAGATGGGCCCTACAGATTCAGTCGTACAACTTGAAAGTCGACTACTTGCCAGGAAAAGCCAACGTTATTGCAGAATTGCTGTCGCGTCCTTCATGTGAACACAAGGAGCCATCGGGTGAGATTTGTGCGGTTGCCATTGACCTCCCAGTCCGGAAGCCAAGTGACATCCGGGAGCAGCAACTCAAGGATCCAGATCTGAAAAAGATAATAGACTGTTTCGAGAGTAACACCACAGATGAAAATTATGCCAACTGGACACAGCGGGGATATTTGATGTCCCAGGGAATCCTTTACAGGTATGCTCCAGACTCGGAAGCCGAGGAGGCTCAACTAGTCGTCCCTATCCATGAACGAACGAGAGTGCTAAAGGAGTACCACGATTCCCCAACTGCCGGCCACTACGGAGCCGAGGGCACCTTCTACAAAGTGGCCTTGCGATATTACTTCCCTGGAATGCGGAAGTTTATTACCGATTACGTCAAAAACTGTGCCGAGTGTAGCAGATTTAAGCCAAGCAATCAGAAACCTGCAGGTTTATTGAGAACTCCCGCTTATGCCCAACGCTTCGAAACACTCGCCATAGATCTCTTTGGTCCCTTACCAGAGACTGCAGATGGAAAGAAGTGGATTTTCATCGTAGAAGATACGTCGACAAAATGGGTAGAACTTTTTGCTCTGAAAGAGGCGACGGCGAAAGAATGTGCCATAACTTTGTTTGAAGAGATTTTCCTGAGGTATGGATTAGCCAGACGTGTCATAAGTGATAATGGCCCACAATTCACAAGTGCTGTCCTACAGCAACTGTGTTACCTACTCGAAGTGTCCCAAGTCTTTACACCCGTATATTGGCCCCAGGCCAATCCAGTTGAAAGAAAGAATCGGGATCTAAAACCAAAACTAGCAATACTTGTTGGTGAGGATCATACGTCATGGTCAGATAAACTTGCGACCATCCGTTTTGCAATGAATACGTCGAAGTGTGATACAACAAATCACACAGCTGCATTTCTCCAATTCGGAAGAGAATTACGAACAATTGATGACGTGCAACATGATGTAAGAGCGGTGATTGTCAACGATAATTTCATCGCTGAAATTACACCTTATCTGAAGAAATTCGCCCGGATCTCAACCGAGATCAAAGATCTTGTAGAAAAGAAGCAAGACCAGCACAAAATGAGAGTGCCGATGAGAGTAGAAGAAGGGCACATAGGTATGAGCCAGGTGATAAAGTATGGGTAAATTTACATCGTTTAAGCAATAAAGCGAAAAAGAAAACAGCTAAGTTTCAACCCTGTAGGGATGGCCCCTATATTGTGATTACCCAACGCTCCCCTACAACCTATGAAGTTGCTAACCCGGAAGCGCCGGATATCCTGCTTGGCACATACCACACTTCTGCTCTCACCCCTTTCATTGAAACTCCTCTTTCTGATGTTGTGCCTGTCGCCCCCCTAAGGAAGAGGGGACGACCTCCCAAGAGTAGCCCTCCAAAGACTGTCCGTCGAAGTGCCAAAAGAGAGACTCAGTTACCATCCAGCTCTTCTGGCCACTCGCCGGGACGTCATCGTGGCCAGGGGGGGAGTCTGTAACAGGTGTTCCCCACCTGAGCAGCCAAACTCCAGGACTGCAGCGGCAAAATAAAAGCAGTGACGCTTCCGCCAGGGAATCGTTGGAGTTCGTAGATGAGTAGCGAGGCTAAGATGGAGTGAGCTATGGCTGTTGTTCTTTTATGTGTAATCCGTGCAGTGTTTGTTTTTTAATAAAATGTTTTTGTGTAAGTGAGATGCGAGACTCTTCTGTCATTTTGGGAGTTCGTGTCGTCTTACAAAATGAAATTTTTCAGTTTTAACATGTTTATGAATATCTAAAATAATGTAGACTCTAAATTTTGATATATCGTTGCACTTGAATTTCTTTGTTAAATCATTTTTAAATGTTAGCAAGGATGATAATTATTAATTATTGAAAAATTAATTTTGTTCCTGCTGTACAAATACCATGAGAATGAATTTAAAAGTATATTTTATTTTATTTTAATTTATTTTTTTGGTTTTTACAATTAAAATTACCGAAATCCGTTTAATATATGTATTAGGGATCGACCGATAGTATCGGCAACCGATAGTATCGGCACCGATACCTCCTATTTTTGTAGGTATCGGTATCGGTTCTTTCGATTCTAAAAGTATCGGGAACGTATCGGTTCCTGTTGCTTTCATCCATTTTCACCGATACTTTTCAACCGATACTTCGCTTTTCAGAAGAAACCACGCAGGCGCAACACCATTCTGGAATCTTTATTTTGGTAATGAGATGAGAGGCGTCGTTTCATTGGCACATTTGCGCGAGTGTTTTCGAACTGTTTTTTTTTTTTTTTTTTTTTTTTTAATTCTAACCATCGCTAAATGGATGTCGTATCACCAAGTGTGGTCGAAATTATGGACAAAGAATCGTTAGATGACAGTTTAACAGGACAATCGTCTATTCTAAATTATTTTGAATTGGTGCGAATACTAAATACGCTATCTGCAAGGATTGCGAAAAACAAATGTCGAGAGGTAGGCTATAATTTTACTTCCGTTTTATGAACGTTTATTTTCTCACTGTGTGGACTCGAAAAAGAGTTTATTCATATATGTATATATACACGTTAAAAAATTCGCTATAGTGAAAATTTCATTAATCAGAGATTAGAGGTTTTTGCAGTTATTTCAGCAAATATTACATACTTTTTAGTTAATTCGATGTTCAAAAATATTAAATTATGACTTTCAATTAAAAATAAATTGGTATTTATTATAAATTTGTTAAACTTACGGTTTCTTACTTTTCATTGTATAAATGAAATGTTCAAAAGTAAAGACAATCCACGAATTTAGAGAATAAAATATGTAATGCACTTACGTTTATTTTACTTCAAAATTCTGTTATTTTACATTGTTTTGCATTCTGTGATTTTAAATTTTCATAAAAATATTCACATTTTAAAAGTCCACTGAAAATAAAGTGAGACACATTTTCTTCCATTTGGAAACCTATTTTTAATGGTTTTGAAAGGTTGAAGCATTAAAGTTTGATGTGGTTTTGGTCGTGAAGCCCAGGGCCTTATTACTATATGGGCAAAGTCCCAATTTGCCCATATAGTAATATGAAGTGTCTTCATTATCGGAGTCAGTTTCACTTTCCTGGCCTCCATTTTTATCATCTGTCACTCTTCCACTAAGTGGTCTGTTAAAAAATTAAAATTTTCTTTAAAAGGTAAATCTGAAATATTCGGTATGGGAAGACAAGCTCTTCGTTATATAGCAAATGTTTATAGTGTTATTTAAGCCTTAAAGTTACGTTTCCATGAAAATTTTCGTTATAGGGAGAAATTCGTTGTAAGGAGACTTCGTTATAGGGAGATTCTACTGTATATATAGTCTTTTGATATCGTTGGAAAAAGTCTTGCTCTTGATTCAATTTCACGCTTAAGAGACATACTTTAAATTTTTATTTCCAAAATTGGCTCAAGGTCATCTGATTCGGCTTGGGTATGATATAGATATCAAAATTGATGGGGGAGACGGTCCTTGACATCGTTTGATACTTCAGGGGATGACGACCTTTAAAGTGTTAAAGCAGGTATGGGCAAACTTTGAACCAAACTTGCGGATTTTAGCGAAGTGGTGGGCCGTATAATTGGGATTTATATGGGATATTGAATTGTTTATACGGAGTTTTCAGATGTTCCGCGGGCCGGATCAAAAGCCGTGGCGGGCCACATCCGGCCCGCGGGCCGCCGGTTGCCCATATGTGTGTTAAAGTGTAATATTTCAGCCTTCGAAATAAGTTTGAGGAATTTGTTTCTATTTAGCTTATAGAACTTCAGATACAGACATTTTAATATTAGTCAGCCGGAAATATTTGAAACCGAAAGTAGCATTCTGCTATCGGAAGTGAATCGTATTTTTGCGAATGCAAACGGGGATAGAGTTTGAACCGAATGACGTTTGTCGGACATATCCCTCCCCTCCATGGTGCCCCTCTGCAAACGTAAAAAAACTGGAACCTTTTGTGCTCTAGATCAGTGGTTCCCGAACTATGGGCCGCGACTCATTGTTGCGTCACGGGAGCAATTTCGGTAGGTCAAAAAGGGGGGCAAAATTAAACTTTAGTATTTTTTATATATAGTAAACTATACTATTTTATATAGCCTATATTGGAGTATTTAATGAACAATATCTAAATACATATGTACTTACATAATACTGTACAGTTTATACATTATCACAATTTAATGCAGCTTAAGTAATCTAAAAGATATTTTCATATGTGAAAGAATTATAATTAAAGAAAATCTAAATAAAACTTGCAAGCTTTGAAGTTGAATAAATTTCATGTATTTACTTTCGTAAGCACAAAATAGAGGCATGAATCAAAAACAAAGACATATAGTAAGAGCAAGCAGGAAGCTGTTTTGGGTCTAAAATGGAGACCTTTTATCTGGCTCATAGCAACATTTAGGCGACAAAATAGAGGTTGAGAAAATATGATTTAAATATTTGCACCAGTCGGCACTGGAAATGGATTCTCTTATTAATATATCCCTTTAACTCCCCCCCCCCGTTTGTGTTCTGTCAAGCCTAAATAAGGGGCATCTACCTATAGGGGCTCCTTGGGCGGAGAACTTTTTAAGGGAATCTAACGCATATTCACGTAACATCTGGAGAAAATCGCCCAAAACTCTAGACCACTAGATCGACAGCCACACGAGGAGAAAGAATTCCGAACCTGCACACTAAGACGCTTCCCAGTGCTCAGCTTTTCATAAATTCGGTCATTCGTCGGCATGATTGAATAGAAAAGAAAGACTAGAACTACTAGAACTACTGTACACTTCAATGTATCCACTGCTTTTTCTTTTTAATGCTTTCTATTGGGATCGAATTTCATCATGCTGTTATTCATTTTAACGAGAACTACACTCTCGTTACAAAAACTGCCCAGTATACAGATGTAGGTTTTAATGACATTAAATTATGTAAAGTATCGGTATCGGTTAAGTATCGGTATCGGCCGATACCATAACTTAAAAGTATCGGTATCGGCTATTTCTGAAAATGAATTTATAGGTAAAGTATCGGTATCGGTCATCGGCGAAAATGTGGTATCGGTCGATCCCTAATATGTATGTTTAGAAGAGAGGACTTATAACTTTTGTATGACAGTTTGTATATCTTTTTGGCTTGTTTTAATACAGGGAAAGGAGATATTTATTACTTCGTTGTTTATGTTTTCTTTTAAATATAATTTTAAATGTAATCTGTAAAAAGTTCCCAAAGAAATGTAATTTAAATGTGCTCTGTCTTAAAGTAGTGCGACATTTAATTAAAGTCGATTCCCTTTATGGGCATTTCATTATTTAGTAAAATAAAAAATAATATTTTATATTAGTAAAAATTATCTCTGACGAATGTTTGCAAGTAAATAAAATAATAATCCAAAGTTTAGTATTTTGTCTCGTTCGGACTTCTTTGCTAGGGTATTTTGAAATATTAACTGGAGTAATGTTTTGCAGAATAGTTTTTCACATATGACTGCATGCATTTTCTTCTCTCCTATGAAATTATCATTAAATACATTTCGAAAATGATTTTATTTGTTTTGCTATTATTAACTTAATTAAACTTCATCTATTCTTTCAGAAGGGAGATTTGCTTTCTTCATGTGTGTACTGAAGACTGATTCGAGATCCTGAGTTCAAGGCATGGAAATATTGTCGATTTTGGTACCACCTACATTAGTGTATTATATAAATAGATGTGTGATTAACACACTGTGAAAAGAGCTAAAAGATTTCCTTTTTTTTGTGCATGCATTGTTATTTTGTAATCTAGCTGCTATGTAACATACGTAACCAGTAACAAATATGCTTGCTTCACTTGACATCATTGAACTGTTAATTTGGATTTTTGCGTGTGTGTTACTGTTATTATGCTAATATTTCAATCTAGTTGTACCGTTCCCAGCATACAAATATCGTCGATTTTGGTACCGCATACGTTAGCGTATTATGTAAGTAGATTATTTTAAAACATTGCAGCATTTTAAACTTATTGTATTATGTTTGGAAGCACTACAAATAATGAAAATTATGAACTGGACAGTGAAGAAAACAATCTTTTTTATATAAGCAGGAGAATGATAAATTTTTCTGCCCGTGAGAATTCAAATGTGATTTCTTTACCATATTTTTGACCTGTGAATTGTATTATATATTCGCAGGCTCCTCATGAGTTAATCAGAAATTAGTTTTCCAAACTTTCTTCAACAAACACAGCATGGATCAATGTACATCATTACTATCAAATCATTGTCATTACTATCAAATAGATCAAATTAACAGAACATTTAATTTTAAAATAATTTTTTGGATGTAAAAAAATTAATTTCTTTAAATAGACTTAATTTATTAGAAATTATTTTTTTTTTAGAAATTACAGATTTTATTTCTGTAGTTTTATGAACTACTTATGTGCGCTTGGTATTAATAGATTATCTCATGTAGTTTGATTAATGTTCTAAAATTGCTAGTTTGTTTGTAAAGAGGGGGTGGGGCACTAAGTTATGTCTGCTTGCTAATTGGAGTTTTTGCAATTTGACTTAAATTAGATGCATTTGACTCAAACATTTTAAGATTGTACTGCAGTCTGAATTTACTCAACTTTTTATTTTTGTTTATCTTATTTCTGAGATGCTAATGTTTTATGAATTCTGAATATTGTAAATTAAATGTTTTTTTTTCTTTTTCTCCCCCAGTTTCTGGTTATTAACTTTCTTCCTGGGAATCACCAATAGGTATTAGATGGAAGATGATAGAAAAAGGGAGGAAAAATATAGTTATTTATTTATTTCATGAAATGCAGATTTATTTTGTATGTAATAAAGAATGCTAATAAAGGTTTTTAATTTTAATTATGTTTTACTCTGAATATCATAAAATCTCTCATTATTCTTTTTATTGAAAAAATTATTGATAGTGTAATTGGAGGGTACTTACTGATCAAGTCCTTTCACTACTAAGGCCCGAACTACTAGCCATTTCATATGGAAGCACCCAGTTTAAGCGTGAAAAGTTTGAAAATGGAAATGTTGGTTACGGCCAATTATCTACACTAGGGGATCTAGGCCGGGGGTGGGATTGCCTTCCGTGGTGAACTTTCTAAGGGGTCCTAACCCCTATTTACACAAAGTTGCGCAGAAAACCACGGGAAAACTCCGAACGGTTAGGTCGGCAGGCATGACCTGTTTGAAAAGTTTGGAGTTAGGGGGTAATGGTGGTGATGGATATTTCCTAAGTTTAAAAGCAATCCTTCAACAACAATGAAAAGGTAAGGTAAAATATATTCACAAGGTTAAATTGTAAGTTTCAGCATAAAATATCAAATTGAGCAGGAGTGTTTAGCAAATTTTGTATAAGTTACCCTGAAAGGCTGTACGGAATTATTTTGGTTTAGAGTATAGAGATAGTGCTTAATGTATGTGAAAAAGAAACGTCTACTTTGAGAATAATTGTTTATTCACATCTTTTTTTCATGTGATACTAACTCCACCTTGTCTAACTTCAGTTACATACAGAAAACAGAATCATAATATACAATTTTTTATTTTTTGGAATATATCAGCATAAAATTAGGTGTGTGTAAGCAGAATTTAATGTAAGAGCTATTTATTTATTTTTCTTTTTGCTACCGTGTAACCAGTGGCCGATCCAGAAGTTCTGTTTTGGGAGGGGCTAAATGTTGAAAAAAGCTTATTTCACCCGTACAAAATGTACAATAAAGCAAAATTTTAGTCTAAACCAATGTTAAAACTTTTTTTAGGGGGGCAGGGGGGGCTAAGTGATTAAAAAAGATCACTTTACATATTCAAAGTACATTCTGAAGCAGAATGTTACCCTTTAGCAATCTCATTTTTGGGGGGCTGAGCCCCCCCTAGCTCCTCTCCTTAATCCGCTACTGCATGTAACAATATGTAGGAGGGCGGAGGGCAATATGTATCAATGATACAATTTTCTTTACATTTTACAGCATGTATACTAATTAAGTTATTTACGATATGTGTACTATGAATTTCATTTACAGCATATGTACTGATTAAAAGTTAATTACAGCACAAATACCATAAATTATTTTTACAGCCTATGTACTGATTAAAAATTATTTACGGTATATGTACTATAAATTTCGTTTACAGCTTACATACCATTTTAAAAATTAATTATGGTGCTTTTACCGTAAATTTCATATACGGTATATGTACAGGTAGTGTAATTTTTTACGGTACATATACCATATAGGAAATATATGGTATACGCACTTTTTTAACGGTATATATATATATATATATACTGTTAAACTATTTTATGGTACTTATGGCATTTGTGAAATTTACGGTATATGTACTCGTCCCAAAGCTGCCAGTACATGTACCGTTATTTGGGTCCTTTGGAAACGACCAACGTAACCAACGGACCAAATAATTTGGGTTTGGTATTGGCACGTTTTGGAAATCTTTTCCAGTGTATAACAGTGGTGGATTATTGGGGTTTGTCGGTGGTTAGTTAGAAGATTGACATATACATCCATTTTATGGAAGTAAAATCGGATCTTTTACATTAATTTCTTTTTTCTCGGGGAGGGGGCGGTCGCCCCCTCTGCCCCCCCCCTTTTAATCCGCCCTTGGGAGGATTAATGCAAGTTTGTCAGGGGGGGTCAGTTAGTAGAAATTGACATATATATCCATTTTACGGAAGTAAATAGGATCTTTTACATTAATTTCTTTTTTCACGGCGGGGGGGGGGGTCGCCCTCTCCGCCCCCTTAATCCGCCCTCGGTGTATAAATAAAACACTAAAGAGAGTTTTCTTATCTTGGTTTAATCTTATACCATACATTTGGTTAGAGAAAAAACCTCGATGTTGTTCAATCACTTACCGTACATTTGGTTAGATATAAAACCCTAATCTTGGTTCAAGCTTTAACCATATAGTAGGTTAGAGAAAAATTCTATATATTGATTCAAGCTTTAACCATATAATTGGTTAGAGAAAAATCCTATATATTGGTTCAAGCTTTAACCATATAGTCGGTTAGAGAAAAATCCTAGATCCTGGTTCAACGTTTCACCGCAAAAATGGTGCTTGAGGAAGCACCACTAAAATGGTGAATCCTAGCACCACATTTTTCAAAATATCGGTTGCAGTTAAATTCGCACCGGAATGTCGGTGAAACGTTGAACTATTTTTCTAACAGTGCAGTTTAGCGATCATTTATCAAAAATTGCAAACCTTGTGCGACTTTCAACATTTTATTAACGCCCCCCCCCCCGTCCACATTATCTGGCAAACACATTTCAAAAGTGACTCGACGCGAAAATTGTACCAAAATCGTGTCTACACAAAAAGCAAAGTTGATATTAATAGCACTCTGGTGCTTTAAAAAAAAAAAAAAAAAAAAAAACAGATCACGAACGAAATAACTGATTTTTTTTGTTGTTGTTGTTGTTCTTTCGATTAGTTGGATTACACAGAATGACTTTTTTTTTTCTAAAATAAAAATAAACACCTAAGAACATACGATGTTTTTACGAATTCAAATCCCGAATTTGATCGGGGCCGTCGTTATTAGCAACCGGGCCTGCTTCTTCGTTGCCATCGGAAGAAATCATTGAGGCCTAATATTTACATTTGCGCTGTTCGATTGTATGCGATTTGGGATTATAAACGTTAATTTATTTTATAATTAAAAAACAATTTTGTTATAGTTTTGTCATAATGACTTAATGACAAGGTGTTTTAGATGTAGTTAATAATTTTTTGAAGATTGCGCTTTTTTTATGGAAATAAATCAAAGAATTCAATCATAGAATTCGAACTTTAAGTTCTGAATGTAAAGGTAAGTGTACACTTGTATTTAGAAATTCTACAAATTTATAGGATATAAAGCATGTTTTGTGAATTAATATTCATGTGTTATTTATAAATTATTTTAATCTGAAATTGTTTAACTTGGGTAGTTTATTATTCTAGTAAATAAGCGTGTGCGTTGTAATACTAGTTAGACATTCTTATCTGTTTAAATCTTTCAGTTGAAAATGCCATTTATCATTTATTATAAATGCACTAAATGTGTGATATTGGTTTCAGTGCAGACATTATATTTAACGAGAAACATTTAGAATGAATTACAAAATAAAGGGTGTCCCATAAATAATAGTACAAACTTAAAGGGGAGATAAAATATATCAAAAGGATTAAGAATAAAGTAACAGTGTATGATAAAACACGTTTGTTAACTGTTTTTATTTTGGTTAGTTCAAATGAGTTTATTTATCGAAAATTTTACCATTCGAAATGAAAATGATTTATAATTTTCAGTGTTAGTTCCATATATTTTTTCTTCTCCAAAGAAAAATAATAAATTTTAGAAAACCATACTAGGAAATACCACTAATATTCCAACACCTCTTTTTTTAAGTTATTATTAACTGGCGATTGAAAACAAATGTTTTCGTCCCTGCATTTCTGTATATTAGGGTTGTAGCTTTAAAAAAAAAAAAAACTGCTCCACGGACTTTGAATACAAATTAAGATAAACTAACAGCTGTAGGACTTGAAAATTTTCAAGATCCCTTTTCACAAGTTGCGCTAAACACTGTAGTAAACTAAAAACAAACGATCCCTGAATTAATTACTTTTTATTATAGCCATTATCTAAATGGAACTTTGAATTTGAGTATAATGAACGCGTATACAAAATATTAACTTCAATTAAAGTTTCTACATAAACATGTGCAAAAATTAATAACATATTTTTACTTGAATTAGTAACACAATCACTACTTAAAACTACATTTAATAACGTTTCAAAGCATCGGAAAGCTTAAAAATTGCTTGATGTATACGGGAAGACGCGAGCATCCGTAGGCCTCTTTGGATGACTCATCGAAATACACGCGCAGGCCCGTTACTAATAGCGAAGGCCCCGATTTGATCGACGCCATTTTGATGTCACATGTTTGAAATTGCTCCCAAAACTTAGTCATTAAAAGACTGTGACGTCAGATTCAGAAAGACTAGAAAGAACCCTTTTATTTATTTATTTTGCGTTCGTGAACCATGGATATAAAAAATTGATGTGAATAAACATGGTAAATACAGAAAAGGGAGTTTTACGAACACATATCCATTAGCTCTGCCGAAACATGAGAATTTAAATCGACTGCTAATTAATATCTGAATTAGAAATAGTGAGCTGTTACATAGATATTCAAGTAGTTTTTTTTTTTTTTTTTTTGAATTTTCATTAGGACACATCTTCTGCATATTACGATGGGTGAATGAAATCGTCTACAGTTAAGTTGGCTATCGTATAGAAAAATAAAAAACAAAGTGGTTTCATTAGATATTCGAAATATATTATTATGCCAAGTATTATTAAATGGAATAGGTTATGCTAAGATGCTTTTTTTTTCTTTTTTAAAGGTAAGTGTTTTGATACATTTCTTATAATTATTATTAGAATTACGAGTATGATTAGTGTAGATTTTTATTGCTGGAAAAATCTCTAGAATCTATTCAGAAGTTTCAAAGATGTCCATAATTTTTTGAGTGTTTCTGAAAACGAGCTACTTACGCTATATGCATGAAATGTAGCCTATGTGTTAATCCTGGGGGTATAAACTATCTCCATTCCAAATTTCATCCGCAAGCATGCAATTTTTCTGATTTATATTTATAA
Organism: Cheiracanthium punctorium; assembly: GCA_038373885.1. NCBI lineage: Eukaryota > Metazoa > Arthropoda > Arachnida > Araneae > Cheiracanthiidae > Cheiracanthium > Cheiracanthium punctorium. The sequence goes on along the minus strand of JAWZYV010012721.1, from coordinate 104,727 downwards.
TATTAGCAGGATATATATGTTTGCAGTGGCGTAGCCAGAAAGTTTTCATCGGGGGGGGGGGGGGGGTTACGACTACTCAACTCACATATGTATACGTGTGTGTGATAAGAGAGTGAAGAATATACATTTTGTATGGCAAAAAATTCCTCATTGGAGGGAGGTGTGATCCCCTGTCTTTCCCTTGGCTACGCCATGAAAACACATGAAAATTAAATAGTCACATGAAAATTTAGTTTTCTTTTTCTCCGCTCCTGAAATAAAAGGCCAGATGAAATTTTTGGATTGTAGCTGTTGCATCATCTTAAAAACCTATAAAACCTTAAAGCCGTGTTTCCGATAAAACATGTCGAAAAAAAATTCATTATGTTTCTTAGCAAATGCAATGTTTATGCAAAATCTATAGAAGATACTCAAATTTCGATTACATTTTTAGAATTAGCTTGAAAAGTTACCCCTGAAAACAAATTTTCACTTCATTAAATTTTATAGGTAAGGCGTTATTCAAGGAAATAAGAAAAAAAAATGGAAATAAGAAAAAAATAAGAGGAAATAAAGAAAAAAATAAGAGGAAATAAGAAAAAAAAAATGAGAGGAAATAAGAAAAAAAAAATTATTTTCTCAGTATTTAATTATCAAAGAACTTTCAAAATTGTGTTTTGTGGTTATCTTAGCCTGTGGTAAAGTTTTCCCTTCTTTTTTTTTTTTTATGATGGGGAACGACCTGGTCAGGGGCGTAGCCAGGGGGGGGATATCGGGATATTTCCCCCCCCCTGAAATTTTTGGATTAGTGATGAAATCCCGTCTATTTATACACATATAAGTTCATATCCCCCCTCCCGAAAAATTTTCCAGGCGCATATCCCCCCCCCAAAAAAAAAAATTTTCCTGGCTACGCGCCTGGACCTGGTAGTCATTTTTTTTCGTCCCTGAATTGTCTCTCCTTAAAATTTCATTATTTTTTTTAGTTTTGTCTCTTTTCTTGCATGCATGCGATATGAGTCAAATAACTTTTTTAATTGTTAAGTAAAAGTTTGTTGCAGCGCAATGTTATTTTGTTAGATGAATTCATTATTTAAAGCTTTTGCAATAATATAAAATAATGAAATTCGATTTTCTTCACTTCGATTTATTCCCGTACGGAGGACGGGTACTTCAGCTAGTTATTAGGGATGTAACGAATATTCGGCCACTATTCGGTATTCGGCCTATTCAGCTGTGTCGCCGAATATTCGGTAGGCCGAATATTGAAAAGGTATTCGGCCAAATAGTTGAGGCTGAATATTGTTACATATTCAGTAAAATAATTTCAGAAAAAAAAAATAACATGTAGTTTTAAATGTATATAACAAAGAATATTGTTTAGTTCGTACTTCAGTATGTTAATTTATATTATAAAATACCTTAGTCATTGAATTTTAAACTGCTCGAGACATAATCATAATTCCCAGCATAAAACTCATAACAGAAAATTCCCAGATGTGTGCAATCCGAATACTTGGTTAAATACTAGAGTCAATGCAAACAAACAAAATGTTTCAGAAGACAGTGCCAAATGTTTTAGGATGCTAAAATGTATCTTTTACTTCTTATTAAACATTTAGAGTATTAAAAATATGTATTAGAAAAGTCTTTAACTGAGGCAGTTTTTCTTTAGGAGGAGGGGGAGGGATATTTTCAGATCCTCAATCACTAATGCAATTCTGAAAAGCTGCTAAATGTGTTTTGCCCAGGGGCTGTAAAACCCAAGGCATAATGTGATTATGCATGGTTACCAGATTAATCGCATTTCTTACCATAGTGTATTCATTAAATTATGAATCCCTCTAAATATAATTATGCTGTTATTAGTATTTAAACTTCGTAAAAAAGGTCTTTTCATGACCAAGATTTTTTAAAGGTTTACAGAAAATATACTGTTGAATTGTCTTTAAGCACGTACAAATAATATGAAATGAATTTTAATTAGTCTCTATTTAGTATTTAATTAGAAATTTAAAAATCTACATCTCATTTACAATTAAAAGGAATTTTTAAAAAACTTATTATTCGGCCGCCGAATATTCGGTATTTAGCTATTCGGCCAAATCACTATTCGTTAATCTCTACTAGTTATGTATAAAAGTATAGAAAACAAACTGGCTACTTTAAAAATCTGAAAAACCACCCGTTGCCTAATTTTAAAGGGATTTTTCGCTCTTTTCAGCTCTATTATTTCCAAGAGTAAAAAAGGTGAATCATTTGAGTGACAAAATTAGCTGTTTCAAGTGACAATAACGTCATCATCACGGTTATCAGACTTTGAAGGGAAATTTTTGCGATTCCAATTCGTTTAAAATAGTTTTCCCAGATGGCATAGTTTATTTTTTTTCATTAAAATGGTCGTCTGCTTGAAGCATTGATATAAGAGGGGCTGTGTACACAAAACGAAACCGTGCGAATGCGAAAATTTTCCGCTCGTTTCCATAAGATCATGAAATTCGATTTGGGTATATAATAAAAACTGAATATAAAGTTATTTAGTTTAGGTGGACGAAGATTAAATATATTGAGTGTAGACATATTTTCGTCAAATGTTTTTTCCAGCGCCGTTGTAACTGCCTCCACAACGAGCTTTGACTTCTAATAAAAATATATACCCAAATATTTAAAGTTATTACTTTAAAAAACCGATTTTGACTACTTCTAAATTTACTTTAGAATTTTTGAGAGACTTCTCAAAGTGCGCACGTATGTGTGTTCGTATAAATGCATGGACAATCCATTTTGATCAACCGCAAGTCCATTTTGACTATGTCTTTCCAGAAGACTGTATGTACGTACGAATGGACGTAACTAGCAAATAGCAAACACTATTAGTTCCAATTTGGTTCCAAGATGTTTCAACAAGCGCATGTATGTATGCTCGTGCATATGTATGTACAGCTGCGGAAAAAAAAAAAAAAAAATGCCCCACTTGCTCTTTATTTCGCTGTTGTTTCGTCTTACAGGAAAGTTATATATACCATTCGTTTGCAAATAACACATACTTTAATTTGCTATTAATTTAATTTACATAAGGGGCCGTCTTCATATTTAATTCTGCATCATCTTCGTTTTTCTCAATGGCACCACTGTATTTTGACATTATTAAACGAAAGAAAAGCTTCAAATTACTCTGAATATAAATAAATTCTCACCAATTTTCTACGATAATTTCCGGAGATATTGCGAATTATTTTTTGCGCGTTTTTAAGGGACATTCTGCAAATTGAAAAACGCTATTGTAGATTCCGAACTTTTCGCCTTTCATTCATTTCGCTCAAGAGAGTTAAAAGAAATAAACATTATTTTCAAGGAAAATATTTTTTCTATCTCTCTGAAAGTTTTTTGTATATCAAGTGTAGAAATATCAAGAATATCAAGGGTAGAAATTAGTATATTTAGTCAGTGGTCCAAATGACCCGTGAGTTCATAAGTTCCTTGGTTCGTACACATGATTTAAAGGAAAAATGCAAAACGACTGCTCACGATTTTGAAAATCTTTCTAATTTTGAAATTGTCATTGAGTATTTCCCTTGATGATTCTCTTAGACAGGTGAAATGTTGGCAGGAGTGAGAGGCTGCTCTCTGCTCTTCTGACTACAAGCATAAATGTTACTCGGCTACGGTCAAACTTGAAGAATGGTTTCATGATTGAAAATTGATTCGTTTGAATTCCATGTAAAAAACTCAATTACTTTTTTGCCGACCCAATATTATCACTGTGTTTGTTATTTCACTTTCTCCATTTAATATGATCGTCTGCAAAGTGCAATATACTTATAAGACTTTTGGCGGAATTTTAATTTATATTCAGATGAAAATTTAGACAGAAAAACGTGATTTTGAATGTTTTTTTGAATGTTTGATAAACTATGGGGAAGTCCAAAGACCCAATCTTTCCAATATTTAAAAAGGTCAAATTCATGCCTCGAATATTGAGGAGTTAGTTTTTCAGAAATAGGACGTTGTATTAGAAGACAAACATCTACTGCATCTAATTCTATACCTGAAAAATATTTTATTTAGGGGGGGGGGGAGATATGGTAGAGGACGCAACAGTAGATGCTTTATAGAATCACCATCAAAATGTAAAAACCGCTAATTTATTTGCTTCAAAATTTGATATTTTTTAATACCGCTATCTTTGACTGTGCTTTTGCACAAAAGAAATCTAATTTACTTTTATTTTAAGCAATTTTCAAAAAAGTTGCCACTTAGTAAATTTATACATGGTCCCTTAACTCATGAAAATAACATATTTTATTTAATATAAATTAAACTACCGAACGTAAAAATTTGAAATTTTGCACAGCCATGTAATATTACTTTCTGCATCTATTTCCATCGAAATTTGGCTATGTTTCTATTCATATTTTTTTTAATATTAATTTAATAATTCATATTAATATTTTATTTAAAATCATAATAACATTAAATTATGTTTGGGTCGTTTAGTTCTAATAGTACGAATAAAAATCAGCCTCTTATTACCAATATGATATGAGATATGATTTAAAGTATGAAAAAATATTTTAACATATGGGGAGGGGGATTTTAGGTGCTCATAACTCACCCATTTTCAGTTCAAATTTATTGAAAATGGGTAATAATGAGGTTAAATTGGGCTAAATTTTTTAAATGTGAAGTAAAATCTAGGGGTTGCTATTGGGGGAAAAAAAGTTGGTGTGAATTTTAATATGTAGATGGCCCCTTTTGCAATTTTTATGCATAGCAAATTAAAGTGTACGTCAATCGAAAACTATTGGTATCTGTAACTTTGCTGTACGACGATCGACGGCCGAAAAAGTACAAGCGGGACTTTTTTTTTTTTTCCGCAGCTGTACAATCCATTTTGACTAGTTACTTTCTTGTACGAAGTAAAAGCATAGTGATCGCGAAAAATTTCCGCATGCAGATTTTGGTGAAAAAATCGATTTTCATTATCTCTTAATTTACTTCGAAGATTTCTTACAAGACGTCTCTTAGTGTGCATGTTTGTATGTTTTAGTCTATTTTAAGTAGTTTTCTCCTGTCGTCTGTACTTACGTATGTACGTAACAAGCATATCTGAAAAACTAGTAGTCTTAGAATGTAGAAATTTTACAGTTAAAATTCTGGTAACATCTAGTTAAGCACTTCCCTTTTTAGTTTCAATCATCTGGATAATTCTTTACAGGGCCAGCCAAATCAAAAAAGAATATCGAAGAATTTCAATGTATTAAGGTGTATGAACATTTTCAGAATTATGTCTGCAGTCGCTCATTGTTTGGACCATGCCTCAAATCTCGTCATCGACCTTAGTGAATCACGCCGAAATATCGCAAAACTTGATGCCAAAAATAGTTACTTATTTTGCATAAATCTAAAACTTTTAGCTGTAGAATGTTGAGATTTTGTCTTTAGAACTATTGTAGCATCTAATTGTGCTTCACCTTTTTGACTGCAATCCACTGAGTCATTTATTTTCAGGGTCACCCAATAGACTTTCAATACATTACGGTCAATGGATACCTTCAATTCATTAAAAGTCATGTCGTTGTGTGTTCAATCATTATTTCGACTATGGCGAAAATCTCGCAAACTATCTCACACTTGGAAGCTTTTGGGAAAATATCGCCAAATAAAGTGCCAAAAATAAATCTTTCAAACTGAATCCAGTTATCTCAGGTAGATGACTAGAAATCGCTACACCATAATATTTATTATTGCAGTATTGCATCTATTCCAACTGAACTAATTTTGAAAATAATGATTTAACAGACGCACAAGGAAGTCATGTGGTGTGCTCGAATTTTTTTTTTTTTTTTTTTTTTTTTGTGTGTGTGTTTATTAAATTGTATGTTTGATAAAATAATATCGATAGTTTGTAATGTACAAGTGAAAACCTTCTTGTCACTGTTAGCCTTGTGTAGAGAAATGTTAAAAACGATTCTATATACAAAGTTTCATCTGTACATTTATGTAGTCTGTTCATTAGTATTTGACGTATTATATGATACATTTTGCAAAATTCAATAAAGTAATCATGTGCAGCCCTACATCTATGCGAGCTTTTTTCATAAGATATCTTTCAGGCAAAAAAATCAACATAGGGCCTTATCATCACACATTAGCCTAGTAAAAAGAAAGAGCACAGACAGAATTTCTGTGTTGGAGGGCTCTTAAATTCCACAGGCCTATGTGCCATGAACTGAGTTTAATTTGACTGTGGGTCGAGAAATACAGACCCATTCGGTTGTATGAACAGAGGCGGAACTCACCTCTCTTTTTGTTGGGCAGTCCAGAACACGATCCAGGCAAGGAAGAGGCATAGCAGAGCAGCACTGTGAAAAGCAGGTGCATCCTCGTGACAGGGGCCATCATTCGTCCCTCGTCATCGTCACCGGCCTTCGACGCACGGACGCTCCACTACGCCGGGCCAAAATGGCGTCTCTCCGACAACGACGCTCCTCCATGACTGCAGCCGATCCGAGGATCCTTCAAACAAAAATGTATGATCACACCTCGCACACAAACATCATCAGCATCATCTTCGTCATGATTTTTGATATCGAGAAAGAAGAAAAGGATTCGGTAAACACTCGCAAATCGACAGCAAAACACGAGACGCGATTCACAGGGAGAGAGTCTTTCTGGCCGAACACGCCAAAGCTCGGGTGGAAACGCACCGAACAAGGCGCAGGCATGGAACAGAGAGTAGCAACGATCGATAAAACGCGCGGAGTGGATGATCCAGTAGAAGGGAGAGTAAAAAAAGGGGTGGGGGGAGACAATATTTTTCTTTATTTCTCACATTAATACTCTCTTCTCCTTTGATGACTCTTCTTTTAATCGCCTCTACACCCCCCCCCTTTTTTTTCATAAATCTTCGCGAGTTCGAAAGAGCGGCAAAACTGAGCTGCCTCTCTAATTTTGAAAAGGGACGTAGAAGAGGTACACAGCCTCTCAAACGGTGTGGAGAATGGGACAAGGTTACTGAAGAAACAAGCCCCTTCCGAAACCTTCAGTCAAAACTTCCAAACAAGTGGATTAAGAATTCAGGGTAGGCAAATTTTTGCCTTCCGAGAAAAACTGCCGTTAAGTGATTAAAACTAAGAGAGACTATCCTGGCAAAACAGAGAGAGAGAACATCCCAGTTTATTTTAAAAACGGAATTTATATTTATTTTAAAGGAAGAGGGAAGAGAAGGAAAACTGAATATTCCAAGCACAATTTAAAAATTAAAAAATATATGAATACCGTCAACTGGGGCTACATTAGTCCAACATGGAAAACACTGTAAAAAAATAAGAACAAACTATGATCAAGCATTGGTAACAGATTACGAAAAGTAATGCTTTGAACCTTACCTTCTTTTTAACTCATTTAGAGATAGCCTCACAAGTGAAAGTTTGGGGAATAAAAATTTCCATCTGTAAACCAATGTTTACACCTAGTGCTGCCAATAGCAAAAAAAAAAAAAAATTAAATCCCCCCCCCCCCCAACCTATTGAATTACGATCAAACAGCAGTGTACAAAGTACTTTTCAATCTCAAAATAATCTCATTTATCTTGTAGTGTTGCTTCAGTAAAATAACTAATAACTTCTTTTTCGTGTTGGATCTAAGTAGCTCCTGTTAAAGGTACCTCTGAACAACTGTTTCATTCCCACCTCTTCTCTTTTTTCTCTCTTAAAAAGACTTTTTTTAGGGGGCGGGGGCTGTGTCGAGTCAAAACTTTGTTATGAATTTTCTGGGTAATATGCTCTTCTGAGTTTCACTTTAGTCTAAAATTCTCGTTCTGTGCGTCAAATAAATTTTGTATTTATTATTGCATGAAATCGGTGAATTACAGCGCGAGTTACTGATCCCTAAAATTCCCATTGAATAACATGAGGGTTTAGCGATACAGCCAAGATTGGTTCTACTTTGTGGACTTTTCTTTGACGCCAAATTAGACTATCTTTTACCAAAAGTGACTACACTTAGTGACGTTTTTCGAGATTTTAGGTACGGAACCTGTATAGTTTACTTTTCGGCATAGTGCATCACACAATCCAATTATGAGAAAAATGCAGAAATTTCTAGGGAAAGAAAAGCGAAGAAACTTCAAAAAACTTCGCATAGTGGAGAACCCGTCCTATTTATGCGGTCGAAATTCGATTTTTCAAAATCGAATTATGGCAAGAATTACATTGCTAAAAGTGGAGGTGAAGAGAGGCGGACTCATGATGTGACAAAAAGTTTTATTTTTTCAAAAGTGGTAATTAATTAGTGGCAACGAGCTTAAACTCGGTTGTAGCAGTGCAGTGATTGTGGGGCTCATATACACGATTTTACGTTTTATTAGCTTACTGCGGTATCTTTCGATAAAAATTCTTACTTATAATCAAATTGGATTGTGATAAACCAAGTAAGTTTACATCCGGCACTAAACATGTATTTAGTTATTGAGTGTGTTTTTCCATTTTTTTTTTTAATATAATGACATCAGAACAATAAATTGCAAACATGTTTCACACATCATTAAAGTGTTTTTAATTAATTGACTTATAATTTAGAAAAAATAAATATTAATGTCATTTTATCTCTCACCCCCTTTATTGAAAATTGTCCGAAAAATCTGTAACAAAAATGCGACATAAAAGAAAAAATAAATTGTTGAGTATTGAATTGTTTATTTATTTATTATGCAATGTCTTATCCTCCTGAATTCTGTATCCCTCAATAAACATTTATCTACTTACATGCGACATAAAAGCAAGAATAAATTGTTGAGTATTGAATTGTTCATTTTTTTATTGTGCAATATCTTATCCTCCTGAATTCTGTATCCCTCAATAAACATTTATCTACTTAACTGTGTCGGGTATCTTATAGTAACTGTGCTCGTGCGCGCATTCTTTTTACTTCTATACTTTTTTCCTTCATGATGTTACCTTGTTATGTGATGTCCGTTCTAATAATATGTTATGTTAAAGTCCCACGTTTACTATGTTTGTGCCATAACTCTGCTAACATTTCTAAAAGGTTATGGACACCAGATGGATTAATATATTTATTTGCTGACTTTTAACGTTCGTTTCTAGGCTGCGGCATCATTCATCCTCAAAATGGCGACTGGAACTTGGCGAATTGAAACGCTGAATAAAGATAATTACGAAACATGGAAAATGCAAATGAAAGCGCTTTTAATAAAGAATGATGCCTGGATTTATGCATCAGGCTCAAAGCATAAATCTGAAGTTTTGGAAAACGACGAAAAATCGCAAGAAGAGTTCGATACGTGGGTCCAAATACCCAAATGGACGAAAAAGCAAAAAGCAGATATAATTCTATGTATATCGCCATCTGAACTCAAACAAATAAAAAATTGTGACACTTCATCAGATGTCTGGAGAAAACTGGGAGAAATCTATCAGTCTGAAGGACCTGCTCGTAAAGCTGCATTACTGAAATCTTTAATTCAATATAAAAATACCCGACTCGTCTAATGGAATTCACGACCATTAGAGAAAATTCTTCGACATAGTGGACAGACTTTCAGAAATGCTTATTAAAATAGACGACGACTTGCTGACTGTAATGCTTCGACATAGTGGACAGACTTTCAGAAATGCTTATTAAAATAGACGACGACTTGCTGACTGTAATGCTGTTATATAGCCTCCCTTCTACTTTCGACAATTTCCGATGTGCTATGGAATCAAGAGATGAGCTTCCGAAGCCAGAAATACTCAGAATCAAAGTAGTGGAAGAATTCAATGCCAGGCGTAACGATGATAGACAAGCGGAAGACTCGGGTGCTTTCGTGGCTGCTCCTAGAAAACCTGCGTCTAAAAATAAAAATTATGGAAAATACTCGGGCTAGCCGACTCATAAAATTAAGGATGCATCAAGAATAACTTGTAAAAGGTGTAAACGCATCGGTCACTGGGCTAGCGAATGTGAAAGTGGAAAAAAGAATAATTTTCAATATAAGCCTAACAACTGAAAAATCACTCAAATTACTGGTGTTAAACGATAAAGTAATTAAAAAACTTTGTAAAAAACACACATAAGAAGTAATAGGTAAGAGGAAAGACATAACATAGACTAACCTATTACTTCTTATGTGTAACCTAGAAGTAACCTATTACTTCTTATGTGTGTTTTTTACAAAGTTTGTTTAATTACTTTATAAGCCTAACATCTGGGATTTTTATCCACTCTGGATGACTCGCCAAAAGAGTTACCAGGCGAAATACAGCAACCCTACTCGCTTAAAGCTCTCTCAACAATATCAAATACACGAAAAGCAAAGTTTTTGGTTAAGATAGATACTAAAAATTATATAAGTTACTTCAGTTATCATCGACCCACGCTTGCAATTGCAAGGAAAGATCAGGAAACCCTCCTACTTCCAGTCGATGAAATAAATGTAAAGGAAGAATAAAAGAAAAAGGGGTGAGAGATTAAATGACATAGGCAATTAATATCGTTTTAGGGGGTTTATTTATATTCTTTGGTTTAGGTGGGGTCTCCCCCTGACGAGGCTCGAAAAGCCGAGTTTTTCTTTACATATATGTACATAAAAAAAGTTACTTAAAAAAGTTAAAATATTCTTTTTATGTGTGCACTACTGGCAGGAGCAAATAAATTCAACCATGACACATTTGGAAAAAACACTCAAAATACTGGTGTTAAACGATAAAATAAATAAAAACTTTGTGAAAAAACACACATAAAATGTTACTTATTGTTATAAGTATAACATTTTTTGTGTGTTTTTACTTCCTTGTACGTAGTATAAGGAAGTAATGTGATCCCGAAAAATTTTGGGGGCCAAATTTCGACAAAAAAACCGATTTTGACTACCTCTAAATTTAATTTTAAAATTTTTTTCGATGCATCCTATCGTAGGCTAGCATGCACGATCATATTAACGCGTCTGCAACTCATTTTGACCAGCGGCGAGTCTGCTGTGGCCAGTTTTTCCATGCCGTCTGTACGTATGTACGTACGTACGTACGTATGTATGTAACTCGCATATCTCAAAAACTATTGGTCGTAGAATGTTGAGATTTGATATTTAGGATTGTTCTATGATCTAGTTGTGCACCTCCCCTTTTGGTGGCAATCGAATGGATAGTTTATGTACAGGACCGCCCAAAAGATTCGAAATACATTACGCTCTATGGGCCGAAATTCATTAAACTCGCCTAACTCAAAAGCTATTAGGCGTAGAATGTCGAAACTTCATATTTTGGATAGTTGTAACATCTAGTTGTGCACCTCTCCTTTTGGTTCCATTCGACTGGATAGTTTATCTACAGGACTGCCCAAAACATTCGAAATACATTACGCTCAATGGGCCGAAACTCATTAAACTCGCATATCTCAAAAACTGTTAGGCGTAGAATGTTGAAACTTTATATTTAGGATTGCTGTAACATCTAGTTGTGCACCCCCCTTTTCGATTCCATTCGACTGGATAGTTTATCTACAGAACCGCCCAAAAGATTCGAAATACATTACGCTCTATGGGTCGAAATTCATCAAAGCGTTTTTTTAGAGGTATTGGGCTATTTCAAACGACTCAGAAGTGATGTATGCTGTAAAGAGTTAGAAAATGAATTTCTCCATTAAAAAAAGTGTCTTTATCATTTGTAGTTCTGCTACAGGAACACTCAAAAGATTTCCAATACATTACGGTCAATGGCAATTTTAGGGGCATTCATCCATTTCAAGCACAATGCCGTCCTACCACATAAGTTAGGTAATGGTCCGACCACGGTCACGTGCCTCCCTCAAGAACTATGCCAAAAGTCGCCAAGCTTGGCGACTTTTGGTGTACGTGTGTGCATATTTAACTCTCAAATCTCAAAAACTATTATGAAATTTCATATATAAGAATGCTGTAACATCTAGTTCTGCATCTCGATTTTTGGTTCCAATCTACTGGAGAGTTTATTTACAGGACCACCGAAAAGAATTTTAGTACTTTAATGTCTATGGACATCTTCAATATAATACAACTGTAGACAGTCATTGTTTGGTACATGCCCAAAAACTCGCCGTCTGTCCTCGACCTTGGCGAGTTTTGGCGAAATATCGCCAAATTTGGCGATAGTCAGTCATTTGGTCCATGCCCAAAGTATCGCCATTTGTCATCGTTCTTGGCGAGTTTTGGCGAAATATCGAAAAATTTGGCGATAATCTGTCATTGTTTTTTCATGCTAAAAATCTCGCCAAATGTCGTCGACATTGACGAGTTTCGCCGAAATATCGCCAAATTTGGCGCCAAAAATTATTTCGTATTTTGTATAACACTAAAACTTTAACCCGTAGATTTTTTAACTTTTGTATTTAGAACTATTGTAATATCTAACTGTTTTCCATATCTTTTTTGACAGCAATCGACTGAGAATTTATTTACAGGGTGAGCCAAATGACTTTAAATACATTGAGGTGTATGGATGCATTCAATTCATTGAAAGTCTGTGGTCAATGACTACTTTGGCTATCCCCAAAATCTCGCAGACTATCTCAAGTTTGTCGGCTTTTGGCGAAATATCGCCAAATAAAGTGTCAGAAGAAAATATTTCAAATTGAACTCAGCTTGGCGATATCGAAATATTTGTCTAGAAATCGTTAAACCTTACTATTATTGATATTTTATCTCTTTCAAACAAATAAGTTTAGAGGAAGTGCGTCGAAAATATTTTTGATCTAATGGACGTGCAAGGAAGTCATGTGTTGGACACATCAGATTTTTTCACAAAGTTTTAATTTATTTTATCATGACACATTTAATAATCTGTATACATAAAACAAAGTCGGGTTTGTTCCAACACTTATAACTCAAGAATGGCTGGACCGATTTTAATGATCTCTGATTCGTTGGTTTCGTCTTCGCCCCGAATAGCAGAATAACTATTAAAATTTTCAAAATTCTAATTAGAATTTTTTTATGTGATTTTTTTAATTTCTCCTCATTTAATTCGCAATAACGTCAGTAATTACGTTTTCAGCAAAACGGCATTTGCATCATCGGATAGAGGAGAAAATTTTCTTTTAAAAACAGTTCTTTCTAAATATGTAGCATAATTTGCAGATTTTTTGAATTTTTTTTACTAACAATGAGTTTGGTATATCTTTTACGGCAGTTAAACCTTGACGTCATAAATTAAAAAACGTGTGAAATTTGTAAACTCTGCAACTCTAACGGCCTGCCACAATTAAAGCGAGTCTAAATACATCTTCGATATTACACTCAGTTAGATGTTTTTCAGGAGACAGAACCATGGAGGATTTGTAAGATATCGCTATATTGGATACATGGAAATTTAAATTGGCGCCGCTTGGATATTATCCCCCTTTACGGCGAGATGAAATGTTTTGCGGTGCTAAATACGCCAATCTTACAAAACTATGCATAAATAAATTATATGTGGAGAGCTTCCTTAATGGCAACCATTATGTGAAATGATTATTGTCTATGCTAATGCGTAAATTTCAAAGAATCTCCATTGAATATGTCCCATTTGTGCCAAATAATCTAAGTTATTTCTTTAAATCCAGCCTTGAAGAGGGAGAAGTGAAGATAGATAGTATTAACATGCGTAATAAGTAGTCTTAGTAGATTTGTAAGGATAATATAAATAAATCCCAATATACCACTTTAATAAATATTTCATGAAATTAAGAGTATCATGTTCATCCTTTTTCAACGGTTGTCTTACAACCAACTAAACGATAAGTAATTCTAATTTGCGATAATATATCCCGCAGTAATTTCAACAGAGGAGATTACTTTAAAAAATGAAGTTCTGTTTTGTCACATGCAGATATGGTTTTAGTAAAATATTCGCTTCTTCATATATGAAGAGCGGGTGCGCAGCTATTTTTACTTTCCCAACATGTAGCATGTAAGGAAAGTATTGTAATCATGAAACAATTCGACTTCAAGATCTTGGTGTATTTACACGTTTTGAGGTCTTCTGAATTCATTTATGCTGTTTTTACGAGGTGTGTGTGTGTGCGTGCGTGCGTGTGTGTGTGTGAACATGATAGCCCCTAAACGGGGCATTGGATTGAGTTCAAAGTGGGCATATATGTTATAAACCACCTTCGCAAGACCGGTATTGATTTTGGAGTGTATAGGACTTATAGTTTTCCTATTGGGCTACGACAAAAACTTCTTTTACATTATGGCCTATGGGGGGAAATTCTTAAAAGTGTGTTGGCGTTTAAACGGTACATTCCATTGAGCTCAGTTTGGGTATATATGTTATAAACCACCATCTTAAGACCGGTATTGATTTTGATGTGTATACGACTTATAGTTTTTCTACAGGGCTGCGACAAAGATTTCTTTTATAAGCGCGTTTAAACGGTGCATTCGATTGAGCTTCAATTTGGTACATATGTTTGAATTATTCATCGATTAAAATTTATATAAATGCTTGGTAATGATCTTAATTGTAAGTGTTCAAAAAGTCGAGTGGAGTTACTCCAGATTTTTAAATAAATGGTTGTCCATTTCTTGTAGTGTCTGAGGAATTTAATGCTACAACTTGAACTAAAAAAACAGTATGATGTAGACATAAGACATTTTGAAAGTCGAGAGAGTTTTCTGCAAACCGTAAAGCTTTTCACTTTTCTGATCGCGAATGACACTGACGTAGTTTTTGGAGTCATTATATTGCAATGATACCAGGTTAGTACTCATAACGCAAACTTTAAGTCAAGAGTTTAAAAAAAAAAATTGTTTTTTTTTTTTTTTTAGATTCCAGATCACTGGAATTAGTTCGAATTACACATGTAAGGAAAATTTTCGTTTCCTACCGTGCGAAGAACGGGCACGCAGCTAGTGTATCTATAATTGCAAATTATTTTCACAAAGCAATGCATACTTTGTATTTATTTAAGATATCGGTTTTGATAAGATACCTATCATGATTAATGAATTTTTTTACAAACATAGGTTTAATTCCTTTTTACTGTTTTAATAATTTAATATTAAAATAAAACTAAAAATGACTTGGTATAAATTAAGTTAAATTACTTTCAGAGATTGTTAAATAAAAAGTAAATCTCTTTTAAATATGTATAATGAAATTATAATGCTTTCTTTTGTAGTTTTATACAGGTATGAAACAGAATTTTTCAGGTTATGCATTAAACTTCTTTAATCAAGAATAATATTTTTTTAACTACAAGTTAAAAAACAAAAATAGATCTGTTTAATTGTTTAGCTTCTAAAATATATGAGCATTCTTTCACAGTACAAAAATTTATATTGCTTCGAATTTTTGGGGAAACCCTCTGTTCTGGGGTTTAAAATAGTTTAAATTCGTATTCTACGCGTCAATTAGTTAAATTTTGCTTTTTGTTGCATCAAAATCGATCAACTAGAACGCAAGGTAAGGAGTTTTGGGTTTTGCTGTTGGTTTGTATAGCATTTTCTAGAAATCTCGAGAAATATTGGTCCTACGCCTTCGGTAACTTCACTTTTGGGGACTTATTTTTGGCCCCAAATTTGGCGATATTTCGCCATAAGTCGCCGAGCTTGGCGGCATTTTGGTTCTTTGGATGCGGCATGGTTCTTTGGAACCTTCCACGGTGTTCGTCGAAGACTATAAAAGCAACGGGCTCCCCCAGACCCCCAGTTCTCTCTCAGTCTTGCTTCTACTTACGCCAAGCGAGCAGATGTCCGTGAAAGTTTAAAGCTATTGACGCTATATAGGCGCGGGATTTTACACAATTAGAGCATAAAATATCAAAGTAAGCATACTTGCATCAACTATTTAAAAGAATTTAATAATTATACCAGACATTCTAAATAAGTTTGAAATTTTTTCCCATGAAAAAATAATGATAGCATACTTGAATAATTTATTCATAATTCTGGATTATGCGTAAATATGAATTAGACATTAAAACTCACTTGCAATTCAAACCTCATTTTTAAGCTATCTAAATTTTTACGAAAAAACAACAGGTACCAGAACTATGAAACCGAATATCTATGTTGACATCAGTGATCAGTGGGGGGGGTGGGGGTGGGGTGTTCACAGATAGTTTTTATGCATATAAAACTGGAATAGCTCTTTAAACATAACACAGCACAAGAAAAACCATATTTATTAAAAACCAACCATTAAGCTAAAAACCAAAATAAAGACAGAAAAATAAAGAGCTTTTTATTCTGACTTTTGATTCTGGAAAATTCCTGACTTTTTCTGTTAAATCAATTTTTCAACTAATTCATGTTCGATAGCCAATGTAGTTAAATTATTTAACCTATCTGGAAGAGTTGTGGAACATAAGAAATTTTTAGTTAACTTTAATTTTGAGAAACTCTTCTCTGCACTTGCCACAATTATCGACAAAGAAAGCCAAATTCTCGAAGCAATACAAATGTACTTATTAAATTAAATCTGCACTCTAAGGTATTAATCACTTTGTTTCCTGTAAAAAAAAAAATCTGATGTGTCCAACACATGACTTCCTTGCACGTCCATTAGATCAAAAATATTTTCGACGCACTTCCTCTAAACTTATATGTTTGAAAGAGATAAAATATTAATAATAGTAAGGTTTAGCGATTTCTAGACAAATATTTCGATATCGCCAAGCTGAGTTCAATTTGAAATATTTCCTTCTGACACTTTATTTGGCGATATTTCACCAAAAGCCGACAAACTTGAGCTAGTCTGCGAGATTTTGGGGATAGCCAAAGTAGTCATTGACCACAGACTTTCAATGAATTGAATGCATCCATACACCTCAATGTATTTAAAGTCATTTGGCTCACCCTGTAAATAAATTCTCAGTCGATTGCTGTCAAAAAAGATATGGAAAACAGTTAGATATTACAATAGTTCTAAATACAAAAGCTCAAAAATCTACGGGTTAAAGTTTTAGTGTTATACAAAATACGAAATAATTTTTGGCGCCAAATTTGGCGATATTTCGGCGAAACTCGTCAATGTCGACGAAATTTGGCGAGATTTTAAGCATGAACCAAACAATGACAGATTATCGCCAAATTTGGCGATATTTCGCCAAAACTCGCCAAGAACGATGACAAATGGCGATACTTTGGGCATGGACCAAATGACTGACTATCGCCAAATTTGGCGATATTTCGCCAAAACTCGCCAAGGTCGAGGACAGACGGCGAGTTTTGGGGCATGTACCAAACAATGACTGTCTACAGTTGTATTATATTGAAGATGTCCATAGACATTAAAGTACTAAAATTCTTTTCGGTGGTCCTGTAAATAAACTCTCCAGTAGATTGGAACCAAAAATCGAGATACACAACTAGATGTTACAACATTCTTATATATGAAATTTCATAATAGTTTTTGAGATTCGAGAGTTAAATATGCACACACGTACACCAAAAGTCGCCAAGCTTGGCGACTTTTGGCATAGTTCTTGAGGCACGTGACCGTGGTCGGACCATTACCTAACTTATGTGGTAGGACGGTATTGTGCTTGAAATGGATGAATGCCCCTAAAATTGCCACTGACCGTAATGTATTGGAAATCTTTTGAGTGTTCCTGTAGCAGAACTACAAATGATAAAGACACTTTTTTTAATGGAGAAATTCATTTTCTAACTCTTTACAGCATACATCACTTCTGAGTCGTTTGAAATAGCCCAATACCTCTAAAAAACGCTTTGATGAATTTCGGCCCATAGAGCGTAATGTATTTCGAATCTTTTGGGCGGTTCTGTAGATAAACTATCCAGTCGAATGGAATCGAAAGGGGAGGTGCACAATTAGATGTTACAGCAATCCTAAATATAAAGTTTCAACATTCTACGCTTAATAGTTTTTGAGATATGCGAGTTTAATGAGTTTCGGCCCATTGAGCGTAATGTATTTCGAATGTTTTGGGCAGTCCTGTAGATAAACTATCCAGTCGAATGGAACCAAAAGGAGAGGTGCACAACTAGATGTTACAACTATCCAAAATATGAAGTTTCGACATTCTACGCCTAATAGCTTTTGAGTTAGGCGAGTTTAATGAATTTCGGCCCATAGAGCGTAATGTATTTCGAATCTTTTGGGCGGTCCTGTACATAAACTATCCATTCGATTGCCACCAAAAGGGGAGGTGCACAACTAGATCATAGAACAATCCTAAATATCAAATCTCAACATTCTACGACCAATAGTTTTTGAGATATGCGAGTTACATACATACGTACGTACGTACGTACATACGTACGTACGTACAGACGGCATGGAAAAACTGGCCACAGCAGACTCGCCGCTGGTCAAAATGAGTTGCAGACGCGTTAATATGATCGTGCATGCTAGCCTACGATAGGATGCATCGAAAAAAAATTTAAAATTAAATTTAGAGGTAGTCAAAATCGGTTTTTTTGTCGAAATTTGGCCCCCAAAATTTTTCGGGATCACATTACTTCCTTATACTACGTACAAGGAAGTAATAAAACTATCTTAAATTTTAATTTAGGATCTTTCACCAGATCATCTCGTAATTCGCAATCAAAATTAATATGTTACGTAGCTGCTTAAACTCAGTGTTAGCCAGAATACTATCTCGTCGGTAAGTTCTCTTGCATAACAGAACATTTCATTGAAAATCACATCCAATCGAACAGATTCTTTTAAAGAATCTTTACAGTTTCTTAACCCCTTAACTGCCACAGGCGTATATATACGCTTTGTGTAATTGATGCTTTAAGTGGCCCGGGGTACATATATACGCCGTTCTCAAATAATTTCCTCAGTATTTTGTTGTTAGTAGTATAAACACTCTCAATTTTTGACATGCGGTAGATTCAATTTGAACAGAGGTTTGCATAATGTACACTGATTTCTTTGCATCCAGGAGAGGGGGTTTCCAGGGCCGAAGTCCATCATTTCGATCGCGACATCTGGTGGCAAAAATTATTCATGGTGAGTAGGAGGGTCCGAACTGTCATTGCTGACAGTGGGGGGTCTCTGCAAACGCGTGTGGGTTTCCACTTTTCCGGGAAGAAATGTTATCGCTAATTGTGGTCAAGCAGGGTTGTCGGGGAATGAGCCACGGCTACCTCAATTGTCCGAGATAGCCGTGAATGAGCGGAGGAAAGAGGAAGAATATAAATAATCACTGGCTGAGAAGTGAAAATGGAAGAACTGATATTTTCCGAAACTGTGGGCAATTGCATGAGAATTAGAATGCATAGAAAATGACAACACTTTATGTTTTTTATTCAAATTTTAAATTGACTTCCTAAAATTTTTTATCGATTGATTTTTTCCATTCTTGGGTCTCTGTTCCATTCACCAGCCTACCCACTTGCACGTTGAAAAACACAAATCCGAATCCATCAATTCAATTAAAAAAACAAACAAACAAAAAATACGTTATGGCTGATTGTGGTCAAGCAAGATTGCTTGGAGGAAGTATGAGAAAAGGAGAATGATGTAGCTGAAAATATTCCAGCGCCAGAATGATTTTTTCCCAAATTGCGAGGAAAAATGTTTACGCCAAAATTAAGAGATAAATTATTTAATTATCCAAGATCAAAATTGAATTCTAAATGCGCTGAGATACCGTAACCTGTGACCAAGCTTTCCGGAATGAATTTGTTCACCCATTCCTATCACAAGTGCATTTTCTTTCAGGTTACAATTTTTTGCTTTTCAAAGAATATGATTTACTGCTGGGTACAGCAAAAAT
The DNA here is from genome assembly GCA_038373885.1 of Cheiracanthium punctorium. Taxonomy (NCBI): domain Eukaryota; kingdom Metazoa; phylum Arthropoda; class Arachnida; order Araneae; family Cheiracanthiidae; genus Cheiracanthium; species Cheiracanthium punctorium. The sequence goes on along the minus strand of JAWZYV010012721.1, from coordinate 85,029 downwards.
TTAAATTAAAATTTAGTGTGTGATTCTGTGTGATTATGGCAACGCTACACTAGAGCTATCTGTCAAGGGTGTGAATGCCTTGGCAGGAAGACTTTCTAGGGGTTTATAACGCGTATTCACGTTACATCTGGAGTTCTGGAGAAGAAACAAAATAATCCTACCAAAATTCCAGACCGTTAGATCGACAGCCGCGCGATGGGACCCGAACCCCGGACCTTCACACTTCGGTCATCTACCATTTTTAGTGGCATAACCACTGTGACATAGCGAGGCAAAATAAAATTGGATAAAAAAGACACGATTACTTTAATAAATGAAAATTCTATGCATTAAACTTAAAGATTCTTGCACTTAGACTGGAATGTAAGCAAGAAAATTAACACATAACTAGTTTCATAAATGACCTCATATTTACTCATAATGGATTGTTGAAACTGCGTACAAATTTTAGCAATCAAAAAATCATTTCATGAAATAAGAAAATGCCTTAAAACCCAAAATTGAATAATAAATTAAGTGAGTAGCATTTATTGTTTGATTAGAAATACTTATTTTTGTAAAACAAATATGAAACACCAGGAAAAATTGGTAAAAAAAGTGCGACTATTACGCGAGTAAACATGGTTGCTGTTCCGAGAGATGCTCTAGTCCTGAGTATATAAATACGTTTTCATATTGTTCTTCGAGTAGTATTTATAAATATATGGTCACAATTGTTTTTTTATTTTTTTTTACCACTCGGGTACCAATTTTATGGGGGAAAAACAAAACACAAAAGAAAACGAAAACACTCTTGAGTATGAGATTGATACCCTTCGCGAGTAATAAGTGTGATTTTTTCTTCTGTGACATTTCTTCTGATCCCCACCTCTGAATCATGTGATTTTGGTACATAGTTTTTAAAAATTATTATGTCAAGAACTTTAAACTTCTTATAATGTCATTTTACAAGGTGCATTACACCCCCCCCCCCAATATATATATAAGATGAACCTATACTGGTTGCGAAACATTTAATAAAAAATCCTCGAACATCGAAAATTTTGCAGAATGTGTCACATTTAATCATTTTGAAATTTTGTTGTGGAATTTCATGTTTAAGATTTTTTTTTTTTTTTTTTTGAATGTTTTATAAATGGATCCGTTAATCCTACCTTTATTGGACAATATTTAATACTGCATAAATTTAGTATTAATCTAATATACATTGAATACCATGAAGTGATTTTTGTTTAAAAAGTCATTGAATTTAATAAACTACCTATAGTCGCCTGATGTGCTGATTGTCTTTAATTATTAGTTACAGTATTTCGGATTGAACTAAGTTCATGAAATGTCTTTTTCCATCGCGGTCTGATAGACAAAGTGTTTTAAACTTTCCTTTCTTCAACTTAAATATTTGTAGTTAATTACATTAAAAATTTATTATTATAATGTGGTAGTGATTCAGAGTCATTTAAGATTTTTTGCTATCAAGCAGTAGATGAATCTGTAGAGCATTGAAAATAACACCTCTTATTATTTACATTTGATCCAGTGCATTTGATTCAGTCATGTGATAGAGAGGTCATTGCTATAAACATTTTTTGGTTTATCTGTGTTGGTTTCATTTATTAAACAGATACTTAAGATACATATATACTGGAATAATGAAATCTACTTTAAAATCATTACTGAAATCTATTGAATTTGACTTCAAAGCTTAGGATCGGGCTATTTGCTTGCCGGAATGTCATTCAGCAAAGGAACTACGTTTCAAATTACTTGCCACCACGGCTATCTCGGACAATAGTTGAGGTAGCCGTGACCCCACCCAATTACTTGCAGAAAGAACCCCCCCTACAGCTTTTTGCCGTAGGGTAGCGATCCATCATCCGCCCCCCCGCCAAATAGCGGAGTACGTGGCGGTCATTAGGAAAGATAGTTTTTGTAGAAATGTAGACTCCAAATTTTGTCGTAATTACTAACTTATTTATTATTATAACTATTATATCTTTCATTGAAAAAACAGAAAACATTCTGAGAAATGGCAGCTACATTTTAAAAATCGTGTATCATAATTAGCAACCATTTTATGGCTGTTCAAACACAAAATTAGTGTTTTTTCAAACTTTATTTGAATATTAAAAATATTAGCAAAAATAATATCAAAATTTTAGAAAGAACATTCAAAACATCGTGTTACTAGCTAGATAGTAGGAAAAAATTCGAGACTGTATGTTAATAACTATCGATGTTATGTCACAAATAGATTTTCTCATAGGATTACATGGGACTTCGCAGCTTCGTCTTTGCCCTCGGAGAATCACCTTAAGAGTTGTAGAGCAGGTGGTAAATCGTTGTCTTTTGACTGCAATGCCTCTTAATGGATTCACCCAACTGAAGATTTTGTACCAAATAATAGAGCATAATTGGAACATGAACTGTTTGAGAGAGTTAAATAATCCTAGCCTCATTGGAATTAGATTTGACAATACCTTTATACCTTACCAAGAATGCGATCTGTTCTTTTTTTTTTTTTTTCTTTTTTTTTGGCATCAGAAATGCAATCTAGGAATATGGGATAATATTTGGCTTGTTGAATTTCATTAACAAACTGTAATTTGAACCCAACTGGAAATCTTGTGAAAAATCTATGCAAAATGTGTAAATATTTGTTTGCACATCACATATAAACAACTGAACAAGGGCATAGCCAGGATTTTCATTGGGGGTCATTGGCGGTTTTACGGAGGCGGGGGGGGGGGTAATTACCCCTCCCAGGATTTTGAAAACGGAAGTGAAAATTCTGCATGGGGAATTCACTGGGGTGAAATAAACAAATAACACTATCTACATGGTAAAAACATAGGAACTCTTCAAATATAACAGTAATTTTGATCGATGGGGGGCAAAGATGGAAGGTAATTATTTTCGGTATTTACATACTTCATTAATTATGTGATTAATTAAACATTTATTTCACATTTGACGATTAATTAAACATTTTATCTTCATATATAAAGTCCTAACTGACTGACTGACGATCATCGCCCAGCCAAATCTACTGGAGGTACACACATGAAATTTTAGGAACTTGTAGCTTTTGTGCCCGGCGTCATTTAAGAAGTGATTTTTAAAAATTCGAACCTAGACGGGGATGGCGTCCCAAAACGTTCTTCTCACGTTTCCCTTCATAATTCAGTGTTAAAAAGAGATAGCCATACAATTCTTGCTTTAAAATGTAACAACACAAATACCTGAAAGTTGTTTTCAAGGTTTTTTAGAATTCGCACCCAAACGGGCGTACACTGTAAAAAATAAAAATAAATTTACGTGAATTTACCGCTCATTTTTTAAGGGGAAATCTCGTTTTCGTATATGAAGGAGAAACCCTCGTAAATCTACATTTTGAATATGAAGAAGCCCTTTTCTTACTGAAATCGCGACTGCACCTTTAAATTACGGTAGAGTCTCGCTAATCTATGACGTCGTGCCCAAATGTGACGTAGGACCGGAAATTTCCCATCCTACTACGACCGAAGATGCACACAATCGAATCGAAGCGAAGCGACTATGACTTGTTAATCGAGTCGGGTGCGAGTCATCAAAGCGCGCGCGATTGGGATGAAGTGAAAGACAACATGATTTGGATTTGATTTCGATGCAAGATGCAAGACGAGCCAAAAGTGTATAATTTTCCGATTGTGATGAGGTAAGTGACTTGTTTCATTATTTCAATGTTGTAAATGTATTAAATACTTTAAGGAAATTAGTATATTTTTTCCCAAACATTGAATGAAATCCTAAGCGTAAGCCTACCCGGTCGTTCTACGAACAACAACATGATATCGAACGAGGCCGGATACAATGGACATTTTGCACGTGACGTCACTTGGCGGTATCCACGTGCGCGATCTTATGGTAAGGTGACCAAACGTCCCCATTTTCAGGACGTTTTTCAAATTGTCCCCAGAATGTAAAAATGGAACTGGGGACAATTTTTAATTATTGCATTGTTTGTCAATTAAATTACTGTTAATTATTGCATTAATTATAAATGTCCCCAGTTTTGTTGTCAGAATCGGGGACATGTCCCCGATTCTGACTACAAAAATCTGGTCACCTTATCTTATGGTGATGATTAGTTTCGGTTTCAGCTCGTTTGGACCCAAGGGATTATTTGACACTTTCTAGTAGAAATATAGCTGTTGCAAATGAAGCTAGAATATTAGTCATTAACAAATAATAGCTTTTTATAAATGAATTTTATCTTCATTGCGAGATTTTATTTAAAATGTTAATAATAATTAAATACTAAAAATAATTAAAAGATCGTACTTTAAAAAAGTGTGTGGGGGTTTTCAATGAATATTTGTAGTATTTTAAACTCAGAAAAATCAAAATCAACTCAATGATGCATTATTTATACAGTGTTTGCAATAACGTAATAATTTTAGAAGGCTAATATTCTTTTTATTAACAAAGTTTTGAAGCGAAATGCGGTATCATCGTCTTCTAAACCATCTATTTAAATATTAAAAAGACAATAACTCATCCCGAGCGGCTAATAATGAGAAACAGTAATTATAAAATGGATACTGAATGCATTTCAATAGGAGCTGGCGGATGTAAATACCGCCAGCAGACGAATTTTAGCCTCGAACTCAGACACCATGCAAAATGTCCATTGATCACAACGGCCCGAGAAATAAATGTAAACCGCAGACCACTTACATTTTATTCTGAACAAACATTCACATTATATTTTACATTATTTAATAGAAAGAAAATTGGGGGAAATTTCGTTAACAGGTGTCCTCGCCAGTGCCGATCTGTCGCCAAGTTTGGAGTTCGGTCGATAGTTTGTTTACTTTCTACAATTTACTGATCTTAAAAGAAGCTGAGACATTAATTGAAATGTTAATCATAGAAAAAAATTTTGAACTATTTATGAACAGGTATACAAGCATTTATTTTTTAAAGCTCATATAAACAGTGTCTTTCTACCTGATTATATAACAGGCTTATATGTATACTGTATTACTATCTGGTTATATTAAACTATGGAAATCTTTTTGCATAATTTTAATACAATATCTTTAAAATGATGTTCTTCATCTGAGCATTTGTAATTTTCGAAACAGTTCTGTCTTTATTTTAAGTTACAAATTCACTGTCATAAAAAACAAGTAAAAAATTTAAACATGCTTGTGAATAATACCATAAGCAGGTGTCGGTTGAGTTGGCGACTTCTTTTTGTCGCCAACGTCTAACCTTGGCAACTTGTCTTTCGTGCCAAACAAAACATAAACATGCGTAGACACATAAGCAACAAAATAAGCCCAGAACTACAATGCACTTATCTAAACACATTAAAACATTTGTAGACATTTCAAATGCAATTATAAACAAAATGTACATAAACAAAGCACTAGCTCTGGGTACGTTAAAAAATAAATAAACTATAACCTTCAAAATATGCAAAATACTAAAATATGTTTCTGCACATACTTATACAGAGATATTTCCGTTAAAATGTTAAAATCACAGTTTACAATTTTTGGAAAAACACTCAAATAAACCGATTACCCCCCCCCCAAAAAAAAAACTCTCCACAAATAACTCAAAAATACTTATATATTCAATCATATTTAATCTGAATAGTGCACGTGAAATATACTGCAAATATTTTCATAAAGTGTTAAAAACACTCTTTATAAATAACAGAAAACCACTATAATAAACCGACTACCTCCTCCCACTGTGATTTTTGGATTTAATACCTTCAAAACACACAAAATTTACACTATTATTCAGTATAGAATCAGATCTGATCAAACAATTCAAAAATCCTTACATAATTATTCATATTAAAACTAAAAATTGTATGGGAATTCTGTAAATCGGGAGCAAACCCATATAAAATTAAACATCCTTCTTAAAACCTTAATTTTTTTTATTTTTTCATCCCAATTCATAAAAAATAACACAACATACTAAAATACTTACATAATTATGAAAACACAAGACCATAAATATTCTTAACTATACACCAGTGTACCGTAAAGCAAAGCATAAACATTTCAATAAATAAAAGCTCCATATACCTCAAATTTTATTCATTAACAGCGGGAGTTTATCACAAATGAATCCATCACAAGCATTCAAATAAGCATAATAACTGTAGTTCAACACACGCTAGATACATATTCTGTACAACTCGCAACAAACATTTCAAACATTACAATTTATTAGATATCATCTTTTTATTTTAATTTCTATTTATGGATGATCATCAACTCAATCTAAATCTGCAAAAGAAAAATGTAAACAAAGACAATTGCCTATAATCCGCAAAGTCCTATAATCTGCACAACCTTTTCAAGCGTGGATCCAAGGTGAGGGCGGTGGGGGTGATCGCCCCCTCCTGGGCGAAGTCCAAAAATCTGTTATAATCTGTTAAAATATATTATGAAAGAATGAAAGTATAATGAAAATTATGCGGTCTTTTTCTAAGGGGTGTATTGCGGGTACTACTCCCTGTCCTTTTTAATCATAGCTCATATATAGATTTTATCAATAAAATAATTACATCAATTGGTATAATTGATTATACTAATTAATTATAAAATGATTTTGCACATTCTACTCCCCTGTTTCAGGTACAAAATTGTCCCTCCTTGAGTAATTTCTGGATCCGCCCCTGAACCTTTTGGCAAAACTTTTGCAGATTTGAGGGAGTTGACTATTTATTTTTTTATTAAAAGGTTTTTTTTTTTTTTTTAATGTGTGTGCGCGTGTGTTTAAGACCTTGAGTATTTGTTATTGTTTTGATATTTGACAATAGATCTTTAGCATGTATGCTTTGTAAAGTATTATTTCATTAATTAATTCAAAATAATTTCACATAAATGACAAAATTTTCATGGTAAAATATAGTACATGTCTTTTACAGAAAATGTAGCAGAAACAACACATCTTTATTAGATTTTAAATTTTGTAGACATTAAAAAAGAACTTGATACAAAAGTTTTTTCGAACCCTGGATATTCCAAAATTTCATTGCTTAAGTTTTGAAAAACTAAGATTTTAGTGAAAAATACCTTGTGTTATAATTAGGGTGTATGTACACTATGTGGTCGTCCACAAATGTTAAGCCTGGTAAATTAACCTCAGGATTTTTCAACTTATCCCGAATTGTAATCTTCTTATCCCGAAAAGAATTCGGGACAAAATTTTAGTTATAACATTTATTTTTTCCCATTTTTTTTTAAAAATCAATCATATTTCACTCATTTCATTTCATGAATGCTTAGCTTATATTTATTTAGCTAAAGCATCATTAATTGGGGTAAGCTTTAAATTTATAAAATGTCCCCAAATTTTTTCTGAATTTGGGGCAGGGGCACCACAAGATTTGTCTCTGCAGTTCTTTCTTCAAAAATCTGGTCACCAGCCACCCGGGTGGTGTAGTGGCTAGCGCACTATTCTACCACCCTTTTGCGTCTGGGTTCTATTCTCAGCTTGGGATTGGTTGTTTGTGATCACCTTAATATTGTACTGTAAAAAAATAATGTAAACTTTAAAATAAATAAAGAACTTGTAATTAGGACCAACTGAGTTTGTGACAAGAAAAGGGGCAGAGAGTTACAGTAAATGTAACATCACATATTTTGGTCAAAATTAAACATTTTAAATTTAAAAAGTTATTTTGAAGCAAGCAGAATTTGAAGGTATGTTTTTAATAGTGGTGTGATTTTTCATGCGGCAAATGAGATGGCAATTCCATTCGAGTTAAATCAATAGTAAGGTTTGTTTTTGTTTCTATTTTTGTTCCGGAGTATGGAGAATTGTGATACTTTATGATAAAGGGGAGAGAGTATCAAAATTAATGAAGAAGTGTAAGAAATCAAATAGAATATCTCCGGTAGCAGAAATCGTGCGGCATGGTACGCCTGTCGCAGATTCTTGAGGTCTGCAGACTATTTCAAGAGTTCATATCGAACGATATCGCCGTCGACTGCACGCAGTGATTTTATATCAAATCTTTCTCCATCCTTTTTTGTGAATAATCGTATTTTTGTTCATTGCAAGCCATTATTCTAGCTTTTGTATCAACAGTTAAAATTACTACATATTTTTGATAAATAATGATTGTTTCGCCAAAATATTTCTTAATCTTTTGGGTGAGTTTTTATTTTTCAACCAAATTTCGAAAATTTGTTGCATTAAAATATAAAACGTGTTTATAAAATTCATTAAAATGCTGTTTGAAAAAAAGTGAATTGGCAGAAGAGATTTGTTGGCCAGTACTTCCCAGAAAATGAGATCCTAGTGAAAAAAAAAGTTGTTTCTTGAGTTGGCTAATAACCGTGTAAAATTTTTTTGAAATTTGTCAATATCTTCAGGTGTCGCCAGCATCTTTTAAATCAGAAATTTTGGTCCAAAATAGGTTTTTCCCGAAAACACAATTATTCTTGCAAATTTTCAAAATCAATATCAGCCAAGTGCAAAAACATTGTTTCTTGGGTTGGTTAATACGTGGTAAAAAAAAAAAAATTTTTTTTTGTAAGTTGGACAGTATTTTCTGGTAGTGCCAGCACCTTTAAAATAGAGTATTTTGACAAAGAAAAAAATCGTTAACAGCTGCGAAATTTGAAAATCGTTAACAGCTGTGAGGTAAAGTTGCTTTTCATCTTTAGAGTGAATCATGTAAAGAACATTTCAGCACTCAGAACATTGCTGATATTGATTTCAAAAATTGTGTGTTTATTTATTTATTTATTTTGGTTGGGGGCGGGGTCTATTTGGACCCAAATTTTCAATTTCAAAGATGCCATTGACACCTGGAGATATTGTCAGATTTAAAAAATATTTTACGCTATTATTAACCTACCCAAGAGACAAATTTTCTTCACTCGGCTGATATCAATTTCAAAAATCTGCAAAAATTGCGTTTTCGGCAGGAATTTGGATTTGTCTATTTTGAACCAAATTCCTCATTTTAAAGATGCTGGTGCCACCTAAAGATTCCTCCGATTTCGAAAAAGTTTTTCATGGTCGGTTAATAACCAACCCCAGGAACAGCTTTTCCGCCTTGGGCTCTTATCAATTTCAAAAACTGGTGCAGTTTCAGCCTTCCCTAATGTTAGGGTGTCCCAAAAACTCTGGCCTTAGCTTTTATTAATATTGATCATATACTATACATTTCGAAGTTACATTAAAAAAAGTTCAGATATCAGTTAACTTTCTTTAATACAAATTCAATTAATTAATTCAAAAAATATTCAAGATTAAATCTAAACAAATCAATGTAACATTTAACTTCTTATATGACACCATATGTTAATGAGTTGGTATGTGTAGAACTTGAACATTTTATCTTAAAAGTGTCAGAAATATGAAAATAATTATATACTGACTAAAACAATTTTTATAACTTTTCAGGACTCATAATACATGATGTATTATTAAAAAATCAACCTCTTTATATTTCTGCGAAAGTATTCCAGGCTGACGTTCTTGGTATTATTGATTGTCTTACGATAAATATTAGAAAAGACTACCGTGGTAAGTTGATTCTGATTTTTAGTGACTGTCAAGCAGCCTTAAAGGCTCTTACCTCTTTTCAAGTTAAATTAAGGATTAGTCTGGAATGTACAAAACCTTCTAAGAGAACTAGAAATAAAGTAACTCTTTTATTGGTACAAGGACGTAAGAAAATTGAAGATACAATCAACTCCGGTTATAGTGAATCTCTGGACACCGGAAAATTTCATTCACTAAAACCAATGTTTTCCCATGCTGAACAAGGCACCTTAACTAGAAAATAGTACTTTATACAAATACTAAATGTTTATTAAGTAAATCAAACACAATGGATCACATTTATGGTTCTAGAACTATTGTTAAGTAAAATGAGCACAATTAATTATATTTAATAATGGTCATTCCATTCAGTTGGCAAAAAGTGCTGTCACTTTTAATCTGTGGTATTGCATTGAGAATGGAAAATGACAGCTTCCAAGATCGAGTGAAATTTCGTCTTTTGGTTCCCTATCAAAACTACTCTGCTTTTCTCTGTTTAAAGACTAGAATGCCTTACAGGAATGAAAAAAAAATATGACCCCTCCCCCCCTCTTGTTTAGTATAAGTATGTTGGACCAGACACGGGCAATTCGCCTGCATTTGGTGACAGGTGGTTGATAATCTTTCTCTCTACTCGAACACAAGAGACACTTTCTATAGGAATCACCTCTGCCGTCCAGAAATTTTTAAGTTCACTAAAACCGAAAAATGCTATGTGCATTTCCTAAGTACGTTAATCTCGACTAATAAGATGCATTCACTATATCCGAAGTTGACTGTAATGAAAAGATAGATGAACTGGCTAAAGAAAGTAGTCTTTTAATCCTATTGGTGTGGAACCTTTTTGTAGAATAGATGTGAAAACCATGAAAGGCATCCCCCTTAAATAGAAAGACAAGAGACTAATAAAACTTGGTGTAATTTTTCTGGACAAAAATACACTAAAAGCATAATCCGCCCAAACTCTGGACCATTAGATTGGTATCTGGACAGTATGTCGGAAGCTGGGACCTTCATGCTTCAGCCATCTGCTATAATCAGTGGTTATTGACTTGACCATAGTGGGGTAACAAATGCAGGGTTTCTACAGATCTGGATAGTCAGGAAAATGAGTTTTGGTCACCAATGGTCAGGGATTTGGGGAAAAAAGTCGGGGAAATTAAAATTAAAATGAAGAAGGGTCAAGGAAATACAAGAAAAATTGAATTTTGTGTCAAAATCAAGAAAATATTTACCATTTGAACCTAATTCTAAAAATTGTTTTATTTTCATTTTCTTATTTAACCTTATAACATACCTGCCGAGTCTACTGGATTTGAGGGGTTTCTACTGGTCTCCTGATTTTACATTAAAATATCCTAGTTTTTTGACGTTTTGAAGCTTTTAATAATCGGCACATTTATTTCCTTAGCAGTTCTGAAAGATTACCGCTTTCAGGGTATATTCATTCAATATGAACCAATATACCATGGTATTTTGGTCCAGTAATAAAGAGATTTGTGCTCACTCATTTGTGAAGGATTCTTGGAAATTTCAAAATTAGATGAGAGATCTTTTAGTTGTAACATTTGTGAGTTCAAAGCCCCAAAATTTTACAACTTTTTAAATTTTTTTTGTACATTTAAGAAAATACTTTTGTGGGGACCTAAAAAAACTTTGAAGTTTTGTTTATTTCATGTAAAAAGAACTCTTTCTGAGCTCTTTTACTAATTCTATTTTTAACATCATGACCTTATGTGATACTAAAATTTCAAACATAAATGTTTATTTAAAAAAAAAAAAAAAAAAAAAGCAAAGTGTTAATTTTAAACACCATAGCAGTGTGTCAAGTCAACTTACATTTAAAAAATGATGCATAAAATAGATGGTGAAATTTACTGGGTGAAAAAATGTCGAAGCATGTTTTGTAGTGCAGATAAATAATTATAACTTTAAGATAGTGATACCACATAAATCTACTGGATTTTCTTCACGTGATGTTGGCAGGTATGTTATAAATTTTAAAATGTATCCTTTATGAACATATTTTAGTTGAAATATGCTTAGGTTTATACTGAATTATTATCAAACATGGTTTTTGTTAGAATCCAGGAATGTCAAATAAAATTCTTGTATATATTAATTTTATTATTATTATTATTTGTAGAAAAAAATGCAAAATATATATAAGTTATTAAAAAAAGGAAGTAATATTAAAAATAGGAATGTGAAATTCGTGAAAGCACACTAGATAAAAAGTCAGGGAAGATCATGATAAATGTCAGGAAATGTCGGGGAAGCAAAAGCTGTGAAATCTGTAGAAAAAAAAAAGGTCAAAAAGTGGAGTCCTGCTTTTCCAAACAGAGTTCAGAAAAAATAAGGATTTTTTAAACCTAAAAACACAGGAGCAATTAAAAAGACGTTTGTGGGGAAAACCTGTCCTGAAGGCAGATTAAAATGAAAGCTGGTTACTTAAGAGTACAGGCCGGCTCCATTTATACAATCCCTGCACTTAATTTATGCCTTAACAAGTCAACTTATTGATATTTGTTGCGGAACTGCTCTTCTTGTTTCCGGGGTTCGTCGTTCTAAAGTCCAGTTGGTGCAAAAAAGTTCAAGTAAAAAGTCACTTGTCAGGATGGAACACAAACTTTATTGCTTCTAGAACTTCGTAGAACAACAGCTGTACACAATTCACAAGCACAATCTAGCAGTAACGTGATTTTAACAATCCGCTTAGATGAGAAGCTCTCACAAATGCTGTATTTCTCACACAAAATAAGTCAGTTTCACAGGCAAAAATTCAGTGAAAATATTCAAGAGATACCGTACACAATCCCTTAAGACACAGCAATGAAGAATTTATACACAGCACTTTGAAAACAGCTTCGTAAAGCAAGCTAAAACACGGCTTCTATAGCACTATCAAAGCAAGCCTACTCTCACTGACAGCTCTTCACACATTGAGCGTTCAGCCGGGGCCTTCGCAATTAGTAACGGGCCTGCTTATGAGTTGCCATCCCTAAAAATGCGTTTATCATTGAGGCCTGTTTTCCCCAGTCACAGTATTCTATTTTATTATTCTAAGTATTAGAAATGTTATATTATTTTATTATTTTAAAACAATTTTTTTATACTTTTGTCGTACTAAAGAACTTTAGATGTAGGTAATCGTTTTGTGAATCTTGCGCCATTTTCTTTCATGAAAATTTATCCTAAAATTCTAACATTTTGCTCTGAATGTAAAGGTAAGTGAACGCTTATAATGTATTTAGAAATTCTAAAAATATGTATGTAAATCATGTTTAGTGAATAATTACTCATGTGTTATTTATAAATAAATTATTTTAATCAGAAATCGTATTACTTGAGTAGTTTTTGTTCTTGTAAATAAGCATGACGTTGTGATACTATTTAGACAATTTAATTTTGCCAGTTGAAAATGTTATTTATCAGTTATATATGCCTTGATTATGTGATTAAGACTTACATCTGGTACAGTGCAGAAATATAGTAAATTATAAATTATTGATTTTTGCCCGTTTATACAGAAACTTCAAATGTAGTTAATATTTTGTACAATGGTTCATTATGCTTGCTCAATTCCTGAGTTCGATTGAGAAAGCGACAAAAGAATAATATATACTACATGAAATGTCTTTATTAAAGAATAATTAATTCAGGGATCGCGCTATAGAGCGTATTTTATCAATTTTCTCCAATATACAGGATATCCCGAAAACACTGAAATGCGCTTTAATACATCATTTGTTAAAGATTAATGTTGAATTGTTTAAAATAACGTAGGGAATACGACTACGTTCATGAAATATTCATTATAAAAATGTCTTGTGTATTTAGTTATTTTAAAGTATACTAAATATCCACTTGTGAAACTAAAATAAGCAATCGTGAATCATGAGAGTAAGCGCTACTTTGTTTTTCCTTGAAATTGTATGCATCTATTTTCTTTATGTAAATATGTATCATAGCAAAGAAATTAATCATGAGTTCGTACTTGAATTAGTAACACAATTACTACTTAAAACTACATTAAATAACGTTTGAAAGCACTGGGAAGCTTAAGAAATGCCTGATGTATACGTGAAGACTCGAGCATCCGTAGGCCTCTTTGGATGGCTCATCAAAATACACGCGCAGGCCCGTTACTAATTGCGAAGGCCCCGCACTTCTCCAGTCTCTTGAGAATTCGGACCGAACTTTCGAGGCAATGCGCGGTTCTATATATATCCGAGGCAGAAGCTGCGAGCAGCTTCCAGAAGTCAATTTCTCGAGGATTCTACATAAAGCGTGAATTTTGATTATGTCATAGAAGATAAATGTTAGGTTATTATGCGTTTTTAATGCAGGAAAAACAACTTCCAGGCCCCATTGGGAAAAACGCGCCAAATGACCAAAAAGTCGCCATGCTTGGCGACTTTTGGCGAAATGTCGCCAAATTTGGCGCCAAAAATCAGTCCTCAAAAGTGAAGAGATCTAAGCTCTAGGAACTAATATTTCTCGAGATTTCTAGAACCTCCATTGAAAAACAATGGCAAACCGAAACCTCCATATCTCCGGTTCTAATTGGCAGATTTTGATGCAACAAAAAGCAAAATTTATCTATTTGAAGCGTAGAATACGAATTTTAAACCATTTTAAGCCACAGAGAAGCGGGTTGCCCCGAAAATTCGTAACAATATTTATGAAATTGCCTATTCTGAATTCCCGCTAAAACGAAGTGTTTGGTGTCATTTTGTTCAGAATTGCGGGACTCTAGTGTACTGCTATATGCAGGTTTATTGTTATACACATGGATCATTATACACAAGTTTCACTGCAGTCCATGCAGCAGTGAAATTATATTAAAAAGAGACTCAGTACCAAAAACCAAGTTACACTAGCCAAAGGATGCACAACCTTTCTTAGAGGATAGTCAGTGCCTGTCACAGAAATGTCAAGGGTCTGTATTTGGTAAATAATAATTGTTTACATTTTAAATCTTGAAGAAAAGGTCTGTCAAAGTATTTATCAAGACACTTATTAACGAGTAAAATTGAGTGGTTATGTATTTAACATAAAAAATTCTAGTTTGATTGCCTGTGCAATCCCCATTTTTTTATTAAAAGCCTCAATCTTCAGTGAAATTTATGAAGAATTTCAGCCTTGCCGTGCCACAATTAACTATTGAGGTTTACATATTAAAAAAAAAAAAAAAAAAAAAAAAAACTTGTAAAGTTTGAAATAATACACACAAACCAAAAAAAAAAAAAAAAAAACAAAAAAAACTAATAATCACTTGTATTTGGGTTAATCCTGGTCCAGACCAAAAGGCAGTCCTCAATAATATAGGTTAGTAAAAAATGTATGTTGCAGGTCATCCAAAAAGTTTGCCTTTCTTAGTTTGCAGAAACATAATCAAATTTTCTGTTTGTTTGTCGGTTGATGTTTTTGACAGGTAATAAGGGTGAACCTTTTGTACGACCTGAAACATAAGTTTTGTACTATTTTGTATTGAGGGCTTTTCGTATGTCAACGCTTTTGTTGACATACGAAAAATTGGGCCTTGAACAGATTATGCCCCAATATGAACTGATCATCATAATAGCAATTTTACGAATAGACAGTCAATTTAACATTGAATAATAATTAAAGGTCTAAATACTTAATAATAAAAAACTACCTTAAACACCTATAAGGTTAAAATATTGTGCAGAAGTGCTTTTCAATCATATGTGATCATAGTTGTCTCCTGCCCATAGAACTTAGAAGGTAGTTTTTATCATTAAATGACATAACGTTTTCTTGGCTGTAGCTGGAGTGTATTTTTATAATAAATACCCGACAGCCTATACTGTGAAACAAACCTTCATAAATTTACGGTAAATCCTCAACACCGTATAGTGTAAGGCATTCATAAAATTACGGTCAGTACTCGACAAACTAGTGTGAGACATTCATAAAATTACGGTCAATACTCGACAACCTATGTCATAATCCATTGTCAAATTACGATAAAATCTCGACAAACTATAGTGTGAGACATTCATAAAATTACGGTCAATACTCGACAACCTATATAGTAATCCATTGTCAAATTACGGTCAATACTCGACAACCTATGTTGTAATGCATTATCAAATTACGGTCAAATCTCGATAACCTATGAATGTCTGACACAATCAAATTACGGTCAACACTTGATAACTTATGGGTATTGTGATTTTGCGGGCGCACGTAGTTTGACGAGATTCTCTTGGAATTTTTTGCTGCCGAGGATTGCCCGTAATCTAACAGTATTTTTTTTCACAGTGTAGGGGCCGAAACGTTCTTTAACATTCTTTTCACGTTTCCCTTCATATCTCAGAGGAAAAAAGAGACAACCGTAAAATTCTTGCTTTAAAATATAACACAGATACCTGAAATTGTTTTCAGGGTTTTTTAGAATTCTCACCCAAACGGGCGTAAGGGGCCGAAACGTAAAATGCAACTAACAGCAGCACCTAAAAATTATTCACAGGGTTTTTTTAAATTCGTATCCAAACGGAGGTAAGGGTCCAAAATGTTCTTTTCATATTTCTCTTGATATATGAGAGGAAAAAAAGAGATAGCTTTAAAATTCTTGCTTAAAGGTATAGGGAATACAAATGCTTAAAATTCGTTTTCTGGGTTCTTTAGAATGCGCATGAAAAGGGGGATATGGGGCCAAAACGTTATTTTCGAATTTGCCATCATATCTCAAAGGGAAATAGAGATAGTCATAAAATTCTTCCTTTAGAATGTAGCAAACAAGGATGCCTAAAAATCAGTTTCAGGGTGTTTCAGAATTCGCACCCAAGTGGGTGTAAGGGGCAAAACGTTCTTTGACGTTCTTTTCACATTTCCCTTCATATGCCAGAGGAAGAAGAGATAGCCTAAAATTCTTGCTTAAAAATATAGTGGACACGAATGCCTTAAAATTATTTTCAGGTTTTTTTTTTAGAATTCGCATCATAACAGGGATAAGGGGGGGGGGGGTCAAAATGTTGTTTACAAATTTTCCATCAAATCTCAAAGGAAAAAACAGATAGCCACAAAATTCTTGCTTTAAAATGTAGCTAACACGAATGCAAAATAATCATTTTCAGAGTTTTTTAGAGTTAGAGTTCAAACTGTGGTGTGGGGCTAAAACGTTATTTTTATATTTGTCTTCATGTATCGAAGGAAAATGAAGATAGCCATAAAACTCTTGCATTAAAATGTAACGAACACAAATTCACATAAAAATCTTTAAAACACGACCATTAAAAGAGTAAGTGGACAAAAAAAGGTGTTTTTTACGTAATATTTAGCTTTTGGGTGCTGTTAATCTCAGGATAAAGATTTTTGGCTACCTGGTGAAAGGGCGAATCAATTTTCAAGGGTTGCCGGATTAAAGAAGAAAAATCCCCAAGGTTTGCCATTTTTGATGATGTATCACGAAAATTTGGCATAAAAGAAATAAGTCCCCGAAGCGATATCTTCCATCTTTGTCGAGTGCCCCACCAGTGGCCAAGCGCATAACGCGCGGCGCTGTGAAACGGAAGATGCCTGGTTCAAAACCAGGTCGCGGCCGCCGACTTAACCATTCGGAATTTTCCGTGGTTTCTTCCGGAACTTAGCGTAAATACAGGTTAGGACCAATTAGGAAGACCTCCCACGGAAGGCACCCCGCCATTCGGCCTAGAGCCCATGTGTTGCTAATCGGCAGTAATCCCACAACACAACAAAACACAACCATCTTTGTCGAGAAATTGCTTAATATTGTTTATTTAATGGGATTATTGGTGTCTATATTCGAGTAAATAAAGGTGAAGTATAGTTAGAGTATGCTTGGCGGGGATTAGGCGATTTTAACATAGATTTCAATTTGAAGAACAAGAGGACAAACATTCGCGGGCAGTGGCGGCTCGTCATTAAGGGCCAGAGGGGCCTGGCCCCACCGACTAAGCACCGTCTAAATCAAAGTATCTTCCTATTATGTAAGGCAGTTCTTTCAATAATTTACTTTCATTAAAAAAATACACGCGTTTTACTCTATTTTAATATTATCCATTAAAAAACGCGCTTAAAAAAGCGATAGTTATACGAGTTTCCCCCTATCTAAACCATTCATGGGCCAAGGGCTGGCTTGCCCTGAATTGGGAGTCTCTTCTCCGTTCACCGGGTTGACATATTTGGCATTGAGCATAAAAGCCATACTGACGCGGAATTAACTTGGCATCCAAACGGCTTATTTAGCGCTGTTCTGGGCCCAGATCTGCGGGCCCTCGCACGGTGATCTACATGACCGTACGGGAAAATTTCGGCAATCGGTAGCTATTGGCGAAATTTTCCGCTTAGGAGGAAATCATAGTTTATTTGCGTGATCGTATTTTTGCAGTGCAGTCAGATATTTTTCTGTTCTGTTTTCTTGATTTACGAAAAGGGGTATATAAATGTATTTTTTATATATGTTGATATTTATTTTAAAATAAATAAATCATCTAAAAAATTATGAACAGGCAACTATAAAGAACATAAATCTATAATAATAAAAATGAATGTTTGTAAATCTGTCTGTCTGTATGTGTGCGGTCTCCAGACAAACCTACTGCACGCAGAACTCTGAAAATTTGAATATATAAGCCCATGAGTCCGATAATGTGCACCTGAGAATCACAATTTTAAAATTTTAATTACTTTTTTAATTATTAATTAAAAACCGTTTTCAGGATCCCATGCTCGGAGAGTTTCGCCAGCATGATACTGTGAAACAAAATCGCATGCATTGGAAAACATGAAATGGCACGGAAATTTAGTCAGTTTTGCGCCAATCTATATCAATAAAAATGAATGTCTGAAAATCTGCATGCGTGCGATGTCCAGAAAAAACTACTGGACGCAGAACTCTGAAAATTTGAACATATGAGCCCATTCCTTCGGTAATGTACACCTGAGGCTCAGAATTTTGAAATTTTAATTACTTTTTAAATTATTAATTTAAAACCGATTTTAGATCGTCATGTTTGGCGAACTTTGGCCTCATGAAAAGATTTATGCTTGAAGTGAGTGGTAACCGCAAAAGTAAAAACCGTTTTTTACGTTGCCATGCTTGGCGAGTTTCGCCCGAATGCTACTATAAAACAAATCGTTTGCATTTGAGAAGCATGAAATGGCACGAAAATTTCATCAGGTTTATGCCAAATCTATCTATCTCTATAATAATAAAAATGAATGTTTGTAAATCTGTCTGTGTGCGGTCTCCAGACAAATCTACTGCACACAGAACTCTGAAAATTTGAATATATAAGCCCATGATTGCCGATAATGTGCACCTGAGAATCAGAATTTTAAAAATGTAATTACTTTTTTTAATTATAATTTAAAAACCGTTCTAAAACGGAAATTTTCTTACCCTGTGTTACGAATTTTGGGAGCAACCCGCTGTTCTGGGGTTCAAAATTCGTATTCTATGCGTTAAATAGTTAAATTTTGCTTTTTGTTGCATTGATATGTAATGTTCTGGAAATCTCGGGTTCTATGGGTCGTAGGTCTTCGAAAGCCTAATTTTTGGGGACTTATTTTTGGCGCCAATTTTGGCGATATTTCACCAAAACTCGCCAAGTTTGACGATTTTTCTGTCATTTGGCGCGTTTTTCCTAATGGGACCTTTTCATGAAATTTTGTGTGGTACTTTTTATGGTATTTAATACGTTTAATGACCTAACATTTCCTAATTTTAAGAAATTTAAATCGAAAATTGTGGATTTTACAAGATAATTTGCTTAATTGGATGAAATATTTAATAACTCCAGCAATTTTAATGCAAATTACACGATGTTTCTGGGGGAAATATGTGACCGCCACGGCAATGAGTTGTCTTTAGTGGTGCGTTTGTAAGTACGTACCTGAAACTCTGGAACCATTATCTGCACATTCTGTTATACAATTGCGGCCTAGAGTACTAATCTGGAGTTGCAGTTTACATGTCAGATTTTGTAAATCGCATAATTTAAGGGGTTCACGGGCAACGCCGTGCGGGACTGCTAGTATTAAATATTTAAATGTGGCTTTTTGTTTAGTAATAAAGTAAACTTTTCAATTTAACATAACTAGGTAAAAAAATAGCAAAAGTTGTATAGTAAATTCGATAATTATTTGTCATTTGAGAAATTTTAAATACTTACGCTGTGTGCACGTGGGGATAGGTTGTTCTATATGTATATATATTTTCGCGATTTTAATTGGCACTATTTTTTTTTTTTTTTTTCGGGCCCCACCACTGAAACGGGTCACAAGCCGCCACTGTTCGCGGGGAATATGATGCACATTCCAAACAGTATTTTTTTTTTAAATCTAGTTAGACTATGCCTGAAGAAGATTCTAAAACAGTTTTTGTAGGTGATTAAATATATAACCAAAATTTGTTTGATGTTTATTTACTTATTTTCATTTATTGTTGTTGTTGTCGTGTCCATGGATAGATGACACTATC
The DNA here is from genome assembly GCA_038373885.1 of Cheiracanthium punctorium. Classification (NCBI taxonomy): domain Eukaryota; kingdom Metazoa; phylum Arthropoda; class Arachnida; order Araneae; family Cheiracanthiidae; genus Cheiracanthium; species Cheiracanthium punctorium. Next base: position 64,985 of record JAWZYV010012721.1, on the reverse strand, counting down.
CATGGAAAGAGGGGTGCCATTGCCCCCCGATGGGCTTGGACTTCTACTTGTTGGTCCCTAATTTTGAACGGAAACGATTCCAGATGAGGGACCAACCACCACCTGAAATCAGCACCACCAGAGGTATCGTTTAACAACTTGGAGGACACTGAAGCCACGACGGATTTTACGTGCACCAGTTCCCATTAGCGTACATGGTTCCACAGCGGATGAGCCGAGAGGGAGATGACCCTCCCAAGCACTGGCCAAACCGGATGCTGCTTCACTTGCCCAGGGATCGCGGCGCTGAACTCTGATAAACGTGGGTCATCAAGGCCCATTATAGTGAGAAATACGGGTTTTTGCATATACAAAAACTATTATGTGTGCAATTTTTTGCATTTCAGTCAACAAAATTTGGGTAAATGACTCAAAAATCTGAGTAAACGCGAACCCTGCTTGCCGTGTTCTTATGGGAACGGAGTTTAGCGACCAGACCACTGCGGGACTATTTTCATTTGCATTTGTTGGTTTTGACAATATCCATTCCGTGCTAAGAACGGCTGCTTAAGCTAGTTTACAGATATGAAGTGTACTGTGCAGTCAGAAGGATCCCCTTTCCATTGTGCGCCCCCCAGTAGTCAATCCTTCTCTGAGACACAGAGTTTATTTAAAATTATAAAATATCATTACCCCTTCCAGACTGAAATTCTAGAACCGGCCTAGGGTTAGGGGGGGGGGGCAAGACAAAGAGACCATGGAGTCTAATTGCTCCTCCCCCGGTTTCTCATAATCAGACCCTAGATAGCCAGCGGGGGGCAGCTGCCCCCCGCTGGCTACGCCCATTCAACTAAGGCGAATGAAATTATATTTATAGAAATACCAAAAGTGGCAACTTAATTTAAACTGCAGTTGCTAAAATATTTCTAACTCTTTTAAAAGTTTTGAGATTTAAAACTGTTGTTTGAAAACCGTGTGTAAATGTATGTTCCCCATTGTTAAAAAATGGCTCAATGGAATAGAATGAAATTTGGAATTATATTGAATGGTAAGTTAATTGAAACAATAGATACCAAAATTGTTTTAAATAATTCATAGACTTTGAGATTTTGTAAAAATCGCTTTAAAGTTTGTTCTGGCATCCATCAAAAACGGATTAAGAGAACGGAATGAAATTAGGCCATATGATGGGTAACAAAGCATCATCGAAATTTTTAAAAGATTTGAATAAATTGAAAAGGTTTGCAAAAGTTGCATTGTATTTTTTCTTTTCTTTTTTAGGGGGCGGGGAGAGAGAGGGAGGGCGACACTTTAAGGCGTCTGGAGGTAATACAATAGGTGGCTGTTCGACTTAAACAAATTACGTCGATTTCTTTTTTTAAATTATTATTTTTTAATTTCTAGAAAATTGTGCAAAAATTTTACAGGCATCTATGTATATATAAATACGCTAAGCAAAACATTAGTGTCCCTTTTGCAGCGCACTGCGCGAACGGATGACCGTGAAATTCGGCACAGTTAAAGTTCGTATGGAATTGTCTGTGCGAATGTTAAAATTTTTGTGTAGTATGCTAATGCACCTTAAAAAATTAGAGAAGTAATTTGGCACGCAGTATTTCGAGCCAAATCGGCCGATGGTGCCATTGTTGTGTCAATTTTGAAGTATCAACACTTTGTTTCAGCAGTACTATTGGGTTATACTCAGGCCTGTCGAGAGGGGGAGGGAAGAGGGGGATCCCCGGGTCCGTGTTTTCTGGGGACCCGGGCTAACCTTTCAAAAAGAAATTTCTATATAGACAGAAATAGAATTCGCGAAAACTAATACCGACTGGAATAAGTAAAGACGAGACGATGTCCTAAACGAAACTGGATTGCTGACGTCATGTAAGCTCTTTTATTTTTTTTTCGGGGGGGGGGGGGCAAACACACCACCCTGTGTGCTCTTACGTGGGGAATCCAAGGCCCAATTATGACCAGCAGGGGCCCCGGGCGTTGATGAATTTGCCCCCCCCCATCTATGAAATCTGTTTTCTTTTTCAAAAAATTTTGATAGAAAAGAGAATATTTAAGAACAACATTAGAATTATGGGGCCCTGGCCTAGTAAGGTTCAGGGGGAATCACCATGGCACTTCCAGGCTGGCAGGTGCAAACTTGATAATTTAAAAGCGCGGGAAAATTCATTCATCCCCAAAATGTTCTTGGAATAAAATTGTTCAGAGTTCCTCTCGGAATGTGGATTTTTCAGTTGTTTGCGGTGAGTTTACTTACCCTTTTACACTTCCTATTATCATAGTGATTATTTATTTATTTTTTAATAATTATTAGTTATAAAGTATGTTTATTTCGTCAGTGCTTCATGAATAGGCTTAATTTCTCACAGCAAACATTTGAGGTTAAAATTATCTTATTGCTAATGAAACATTTCGTGGAAGCTTTTTATGGAAGTGATTCTGTAAAGCTTTTCACATATTTATTTTTATATATTAAGAGTTCATTAGATCGTTTTCTAAACATATCTTTTACGTTTAGCACACTTTTACTTTTGCCTAGAAGCCAAGTGAAATGCTCTTTGTCTATTTTTCTGGCGCCCTCCCTGCAAACGCTCTACGCCCCCCTAGGGAGCACGAGCGTTTAGGTAGAGCCATTCATCGTTTATTTCGAAGCCGAAGGTTTATTGGAAGCCGAAGAGCTTCTTTTACGAAGAGCCATTCACGAAGCCGAAGATCTTCTTTTATGAAGAGCCTTTCACCATTTGGATTATTGAACTCTATTTCTTCTCAGAATCTCGATGCCATTTTCCCAAACATTTGCGTAGCTTTGCATATTTTTTGTACCTTATCCGTTTCGGTTGCTAGTGCTGAGCGTTCATTCAGTGTGCTGAAGAGAATAAAAAACTTCCACCGCTCTTGTTCGACACAAACACGTACTTCCAGTTTAGGAACTCTTTGGATTGAGTCGGCACTAGCGAAAGAACTAGACTTTAAAATTATTATTGATACTTTCGCCTCAAAAAAAGCGAGAAAAGCTAATTTTCAATAGTTTTAATTTTGTAAAGAAAAAAAAACCAATCATTCGTATTATAAAGACCAACATTAAACTATTTAATGAAAGCGTCTATTTTTAAAATAAAATTTGTAAATGCCAGATAGTGCAAAAAAAAGCAGTTTATTTGTATTTTACAATGTGAATAACGTTTTTTTTTTTGGGGGGGGGGGGAGGGCCCGGCAGATATCCACCCCCCGGGACCAAGTAGGTCTCTCGACCGGCCTGGTATACTATTATAACAAAATTTGCAAAGAGTGGAATTATTCCCCAGTTTGGTGATACGCCAATGAATAAAATGTGCTATAGCAATGTGCTTGGCGACTTTTTTTACACGGCGACAAAAGTGTTTTAAATTCCATGTTTAAAAGCACTGGAAAAACCTTAAAGGAGAGAATAATATTTACTATTCGTTCCGGGCAGGTCGGAATCCAAAAGACGCTGTGCAGAAACGCGCTAATTCGACAATTTCTTCCGCCTCCCGCCAGGCAGTATGCTAAAGCAAATTTTCTCCAAAAATATTATTGAAGAAATACCTCAGCAATTAAGAGGGAGTGAAAATAATATTATTAATGAAGTGTATGGAAATATTTCTGAAAACATACTCTCAGATAACATATTTAAGTCAGTTATAATATAACCTAAAAATCATGATTGAACTTTTATTAATGTTAATAATCGAATATCAGGCGCGGATCCAAGGGGAGGGCGGTTGGGGTGATCGCCTTCTTCTGGGCGAAGTCCAAAAATGTGTCATAATCTGTTAAAATATATTATGCAAGTATACTGAAAATTATGTAGCCTTTTCCTAAGGGGTGTATTGCGGGTACTACTCCCTGCCCTTTTTAATCATCGCTCATATATAGATTTTATCAGTAAAATAATTAATTACATTAATAGGTATAATTGATTATATTAATTAATTATAAAATGATTTTGCATATTCTACCCCCTGTTTAAGGTACAAAATTGCCTCCTCCTTGAGTAATTTCTAGATCCGCCCCTGTCAAATATCTGATGAATAGATAACATATCATCGTAGCTACGCTAAAATAATTTGCTATGATGACATTGAAATCCATAACTATCCAGTAGAGTTTTTAAATTCTTTGACTGTGGGTGGGTTCCTTTCTTTTCTTTCCCAGGCAGCATAAGAATGTTCTATGAACATCTAGTAACGTTCAGAATAGTAAGAAAAGCGTTCAGATAAAATTTGTACGTTCTGTATAACGTTTTAAAATTGTAGTAAGCTATCTTTTGCCAAAAACTGTGAATAAATAACGTCTTATTGGACGTGCAACAGGGGTTTTAATGATGCCGTTCGAAAGCAATGCCTAATAACTCGTTCTATTCAACGTGCAGCAGAAGTGCTGGTATTACCGTTCAAAAGCTATGCCTAATAACACGTTAGTCGACGTATAAAGAAGTGCTGTTTATACCAGGGGCGTAGCCAGAAATTTTTCATAGGGGGGGGGTACGACTACTGCAACTCACATATATGCATACATGTGTGTGATAAAGGAGTGAAGAATATACATTTTGTATGGCAAAACATTCTTCATGGGGGGGGGGATTATGACCCCCCTAACCCCCCCCTTGGCTACGCCCCTGGTTGATACAGTTCAAAAGTTATGCCTGATAACCCGTCCTCTTTGATGTGCATCAGAAGTGCTGGTGAAACCGTTCAAAAGCAGTGCTGATAAATCGTGATACTCCACGCATAACAAAAATACTGGTGGTACTAAGTTTAAAAGCAATGTTTAACAACACGTTCTACTAGACGCTTTGAATTTATTATTCCTGAAACGTCGGAATGAGTCGTTCACTTGGCGTCTAATAAAGTTTTACAGACACCTGTTTGGCAACATCCCGGTATGAGTTGCGCAAGGCAAGCAAGCGGGAAAATTATTTTGCATTCCTCGTGATATTGCTGTTGGTCGTTTTTTTTTTTTTTTTTTTTTTTTTTTTTTTCCCCCCCAGAATTTACGACTTGTGCTACTCCCAGACAGCACATAAGCTTAAATCGAACTTGACGTTTCTTTCAATTTGACGCATTAATGCAAGCTTGGCAGTTCAATTCATTTTAAGCTTGCAGCAAGCTTGGAGATTACAGAAAAAATGAGTCAGAAAGATTTTCCCGCCGAATTTAAGTCATTTGAACTTCAAGCTTGAATACAACTTGATTACTGCTTGATTTGGAAAGCCACATGACAAATAATTTATCATCAATCATAAATGTACTTGACCATAGAATTAAAAAAAAAAAAGATTCTATATACTTCAAAATATTGAAATTCTTCAAAATAAAATACAAATATACTACAAAATTGATTTCTAAATCAGTCGTTTGCATCGATTTTGGCCAATATTGCCCAAATGAGTGTCGCGATATTGAAAGTTTTAAAACGTGTGCTGCTTTTAAGTTTATATTATTCTTATTTCCCTAGTAGTAGAGTCTATAAATCACATCTAACATTATTTTTAATTTTGATTCATCCTATGGAAAAATAAGAGATGTAGTTCGGCATGGGAAATACTAATTAATCTCCCAAAAAAAACGGCGTGACAACCACAATAGTCACTTCAAACTTTAGTCATTTCTCCTCGAGTCAGATATGAATTGTGGTTAGGACGCTTGCTTCGCACACCTTAGGTACCGAGATCGATCCCAGTCGCGTACGCTAGACGGAAACAGATTAAAGTAACTTGAGGTTTCAGCGTAGAGGGGAAATTGAGTGGAAAAATAAAATACATGGGGCGAGTTCGGCGCCCCATGTATTTAGGAATTTTTTCTTTTGGGAAAATTTTTTAGAGTGTAGTAAGTTTGAATCAAGCTTGCTATGTCAAGCTTAATGCAAGTTGGACAAGTGTAAACTTGAACACTTCATTCAAGCTTGCATTAAGCTTACACGCTTGAAATAATCAAGCTTAATGCAAGTTCATTGACTTGATAAATCAAGCTTACTGCAAGATTGATGCAAATTCGCTGTGCTATCTGGGCGAGAAAACGTAATTTAAACACAGTGTGAACGTTCTACCGAAACATTTAATGGTTCTGGATGAGTTCGGAAAGTACATAATTTGAACCGGTTTTCTACGTTTCAAACACGTCGGCTGCCCGGACATATAGACGTTAGTAGAGCGTTTTTCTCTTTACGTACCCAGAACGTTTAAACTGAACGTTCACAGTTTGTACTTGGCACGTAAATGTGCTGCTGGAGTTTCTTTTCGGTTAGCCGGGAGCATGTGAAAAATTGCCAAATAATTGTGATCTGCGTGAAATTCTTACAAACCTAAAGCGATTTCCAGTACATAGTTGTTTATCCCTTTCCATATTTTTGAAGTTTAATTTAATTTCGTATTTTTATCCAACTCCACACGTTTTCAGAAATCCCCCTTTATGTAACCAATAATCATACAATTTTCTTTTTAGTATATTGATATTTTTGTATCTGTATCTAAATACTATTTTGTATACAGATTAAAATTTCCGCTTTTTTTTTTTTGGGGGGGGGGGGGGGAGAGAGAGAAGACAGTGCTTCAGAAGTAGTCTTTAAACGTTTCCCAGAAGAAAAAAAACAGTTGGCGGGATTTGCACCTGGCTAAAAAATAATAATAATAATAATAATAATAACAGAGTTTGCCACCACATAAGTTAGTAAATTGCATCATTATACTAATAAGAAACTTATGCAAAGGAAGCATTAGTCCATGGAACAGGAATACGCACCAAGTTTATACATCGTAATGCTATTGATTGCGAAGTTTGAACTGGAACCGCAGGCAATAAAAGAATTTTAATTCCACTTAGAAAATATTTTGGTACTATTTTACCATACCCTTTCAAAAAACTCAATTTCCAAATATACCTGTATTTGCGACGATAGTAAATAAATCTCAAGGACAATCATTCGAAAAAAGGACAAATTTATTGAGGCAGCAAGGTTTCATACATAGTCAGTGGTACGCCTCAGCAAGTAGACTTCAATCATTCGACTTTTTAAGATTTTATAAATCCAAACATAATTGGTCTTTAGGCGAGGATAGTTCCAGGTTCAATTTTCGGAGGGGGTCACTAGACTTTTTAGATTAGCTTAAATTGTTCAAAATGCAAACTGAATGCGTGAAATCCAAGGTCGGTAGAGGGAGATGACCCCATGACCCATTCCCTGGAGCTGCCTTTGTATTTAGCAAAATATGATATTTACAACAACACCGTCTTCACAGAAAAGTGTGGTGCTTGTAAAGTGAAATTGTACAAAAGTGGTCACTAAAGACAGATAGTCTCTTAGGCAATTAGGTCACTTTAGTAGGTTCCAGTGTATATGGAATGGTGAGACATATTCTCTGACAGAAGAACTTTATTCACAGTCAAATTTAAAAAAAATAATAATAATAATGCTGGTCGAATTTCGACCATAATGAATAATTTCATATTCATTTCGAGGCATAATGAATTCGATACAATATGGTCGAATTTCGACCACTGGCAGACAACTAGTAATATTAAAATTTCTAACTAAAGTTAATAGAACAAAATTTAGTTATTATCGATGAGACTGAGTTAAATAACATTGATATATATATATATATTATTTAGAGAAAATTTTGTGTTACCACTTCGTGAAAACAACTAGTGGTCAGACAAAAGGGAATGAAATGAAATTTTGTTAAATAGTAAGTAGGCCTTAGTAAATTAAAATTTAAGGTTTTTAATTTTCTACAAATTTGAATTGTTTTTGAGGTATGACGTAAACGTTGATTAAGTTTTTCGCGCATCAAGTAAAATCATCAAAATGTAATTCAATCGGACGTTGCAGTGTTAAATATCGGCTACTTGCTATTACAAAGAATTTTCCAGATATTATCTTTTCAGTATATCTGTATCATTTACTGAATATCTGTATCATTTTGCACTATAGTATGGAACCTCTTATCCGGAAACCAGTTATCTGGAAAACCAGTTATCCAGAATCATTTTCCAATCGATTAAATTCCTATTTTTCCCAAAAGAAAAGTATGTAATGATTTTTTTTTTCATTTCTTATGTTTTGGGTTTTTTATTTTGAGTACTTTAACTAGAATTTAAAATGTAATCAGGTAAGGGATTTTGTTTATTTATTTTTAGTGTGTATGACTGTTTCCAAGAGGTTATCATACATTTGCTACTTCCTCTCTAAATATGATTATTATTTATATCTTGATTGTATGAAAAGTTTTTTTAGTATATTCACAAATAATGTTTATATAATTATCATCATAAGTAGAGTAACATATGTTACCAAACAAATCAGTGGATGTCGTAGTTCGAAGAAACAAAATCTCTCACGGTCTAGGTACACAAATTCAAATAAACTAATTGCGCCAGAACCTCGAAAAAATTCAGGATTATTCTTTCTAAGGTCTACTACCCCGCCAAATAAATGAAACAACGGTGCCTTTTAAAGAACTTTCGCAAAAAATTCTTCAACATGGAATTGTACAGCAAAAATTTTCGAAGAGTCGCACATCCTGCTAAATTTTCAATTTTTAAGAATTTTTTCTGAAAGTTTCGCAACTCATACAGATTTATCGTTTATTACGATGCATAGTACAGCTTGTAAAGAGACATTCTAAAAATTTTGAAGAGCATGACTTAATTAGTTTATTTGTGTACCAAAACCACATGATTTTTTCGAACTACACCGTTAATGCCCAACCAGTTATCCAGAAAATTCCCTTATCTAGAATACACCTGGTCCCGAAAATTCTGCATAACAGGTTCTATATTGTATAATAAATACACATCGTCCCTACTAAATATGTACTTAATTTCATTTCTTCAATCATTGCTTTTTCTTAATTATTCAGAAAACGCAACTATTCCTTAGCAATTGTCCAGCAGTGTACAAACTAGCTGGAACCCGTCGAATTCGACGGTCACTTTAATGACCGTAATGTTTAAAAAAACGGGAAAGATCAGGAATGTCAAAGAGGTCTTGTACAAAACGGACAGGAAAAATCGAAATGCAACTTGAACGTGACAAGACGAGTGACAGAAAGCAGGGTTGCAAAAGATGCTTAGGGACCAATATTTCCCCAGAACACAATTTGTTTTGTACATTTCCCTAAAACTGAAGCACATTTTTCATTCTAGTTTAAGCGACTATCTATCGCTAGCTTCTTTTGATAATAACTGCGTCTTATAAGATGCAGTTATTTTCTTATGCAGTTACATTTTATAAGTAACATTTTAGGTGTGTTATTTTTTACAAAGTTCTTTTTTATTTTATCATTTAACACCAGTATTTTGAGTGTTTTTTCAATAAATGCATCTCTACAAAATAAATAAATAAATAAATAAATTTCTTTTCTTCAAACACACTCAAGAGAGAAATTTCCCCAGCACTTAAGAATTTCCCCCAAGCCTCGTTCAGGCATTCGGACATATCTTGCACCTCTGATAGAAATTAAACAAAAAGTTTCGCGCCAGTTCTTACTTTAGCAACTGTACAATGGCAGTGAAATGATTGAAATCTTTAAAATTTGTTTTTAACTATCTTTATTGAGTAAAAAAAGAAGAGTACATATTAAATGACGAATGAGCTCTATTAGTATTTCGTTGAAGACCATATTTTGGGTAAAGCCATCGACCGCGGAAAGTCCAGGTGAATTAACGTGAGTGATCTTGACTGTCCCGGCATTCTTTGATCTCACCATTGAAAGAGCGACAAACATTTCATGAGGAAATACGTGTTCAGGAAAGTAAAAGCCTACAGTATGAAGTGAAAATAGTAAAAAATGTCGGAATTCTGCAAGAAACAAAAAACCTAATCCCCCAAACGGCGATCGCGCGCTCCGTGCTTTATTTACCTTTTATTTACACTACCTTTTTAACACTAAAGATCCGATATCAGATAGAAAATTGAAAAATTAAAGAAATAAGAGATAAAACGCCAAAATAAAGCAGGAGTTTATAACTGCGGTCAATGTAGTTAATAAACCACAATTTATTTTCTACATAGAAAAGTATGAAAAAAATTTTCTCATAAACTTTCACATTTTAAATACGCACTAATGTGTGATATATATTAAAAAGCATATCATAATACATGCGCCGACCCCATTTTTTTTTTCCTTATTTCATTAAGTTGAAAAGTGTATCATTATTCATGAGCGTGTCGTATTTTTCTTCCTTATTCTATAAAACATTTCTTTGGAATCAAAATCTATATTAAAATCGAGGCCTACTAAAGCTGTTTTACAATCTTCGCGAGGCACATTCTAACTACACTTCACCTTTATAAATATTGTTTTGAATGTGCATCATAATCTATGAGTGTGGCGTGTTTGTCTTCTTTGTTCCATAAAATACTTTTTTGAGTTGAAATCTATATTAAAATCGCCTACCAAAAGTGTTTAGCAATCTGCACCAGGCATATTCGAACTATAAAAAGTTAAACATTTGAGCTACTGCCCACTTACGCGGCCAAGGCCTGAACTGCTCAACCACTCCTTCGTGGCCATGAGTTCTGCGGTGCGGAAGCATATTCCTCGGCCACCTGATCAGCCAGACGCGAAGATCCCAGTTTTTTGGACTTGAAATCTATGTAATAACAAGGAGGTTTAACTTATGGAGGCGTCCATACTGCGCTACGCAGTGCTAGGAAAGTGAAGCCTGCCACGCCCCCTCATTATCCCAGAAGATTGAGGAACGCACAGAGATGCACTGAAAAACGAGTTCTGGGAAGTGTTAATAAAAATAATTTAAAAGTTACTAACCAATTTTTTTTTAATCCATTTTACGTTTATGGAAGATTGTTTACACGTATTAACTTGTTTTTTATTGCATAATTTCAAATTTATTTTCGTGCATTGCGTTTTAAACATCAAGTGAAACAAAAAACAGTTATTCTTATGATTATACTATGCAAAACTGGTTATATTTTTTCATAATAATTGTTTTATTATAATAAAAAATTGCTTTTTATATTTCTAGGAAGACATTTTTGTTGTTACATGGGTAAAAATAAGTTTTATTTTTATTTCACATCAGCCTAAATTATTAAATTGCTCACATTATATTAACAATAGTTTTGAGTCATATTACAGGTATTAGAAGTAAGAATGCAATTTCAAATATGTTAAATAAGATATATGAGGTATTTACAGACAGTGAAAGAAACATTATCTTCTTTAGACATGAGGAAACAATTATACACTTCAACCTACTTTAGAGATGGACTCGAGACGTGCGAGGCGAGAAACAGGGCTGTCTCGTCTCGTCTCGCAGGGGCAAAGTTCGGCCACGTCTCGGAGCCCCTTTGTATCGTCTCGCGTCTCGCAGAGAAATTTTCTGCCTCGTCTCGCGAGACTTCTCGCAAAATTATAAGCTGAGATTTTGCTACCATATTTTTAGTAACTTATTACTATTTTATGGGAAAATAATATTAATAATAACAATTAGTTAGATACTAGAATATTAGTACATATATAAATTACCGTATTAAATGATATGTGCATTTGAAGTGATAAAAATTCAGATTTAATCCGTTTATATAATGTGACAAGACAGCGAAAAAACATTTATTTTTATTTATTTATTTCCGAAATTGCGTAAATGTAATACGCATGGTTAATAGAAGTTTTATTTGCTTTTGAAATTATATAAAGCTTTGAATTTTGTTAGAAATGATGCAGAACTCAGGACATGGTGCGCAAATAATATTTTAATCTAATTAAGCGGCCCAAATGTACAGAATAGTAAATTCATAAAAAGTTTCAATGAGACGGGATAATTATAATAAAGCCTACTTACCCCTCCCCCCCTCACACCTCTCGTTTTAGTGTTCAAGGTATGGATTTCACATTTAATGGGGAACCCGGTTTTAACCTGCTAATTCACACCATCAAAAAGAAGAGACAACAGAGAAGACTTGTCGCTTGCTTCTCAACATGGATCTTTGAATGCTCCGCTGATACCCAGCGTTGTATTTGTGTAATCGCTCCAGTAGATCATTCATTTGCGTTCGCATAGCTCGGCTTATGGTGAAAGAGGCATTTTTTAATAACAGATGAAACAGTTTATTTAGAAATATGAATTTTTTAAGAAAAAAATATGAAATATCCATACGATTTAATTACATACGTATTCATCCATTTTGATGAAAATTTTGTAAATTTATGCGAGGCGAGAAATCTCGTGCGAGATAAGGCTCTGTCTCGTCTCGTGTCCATCCCTAACCTTCTTAGGTCATTTATCATAATAATATTTTGCATCGACAAACAGTTTAAGGTAATGAAAGAAATATGAAAGTTGAATAATTTCCATCAATACTGTTGATGTCCAATTAATAATACGCAGGGCCTGATTACTGAAAAGGCTCGTGAAGCTTGAGCTTCCCCTCAGAACTTGAAGGGGGGCCTGAAAATGACTGAAAAACTGCGATAAAAATTCAAAATTTTGTTTTTAAATGATCTTTTAAGTTATTGTAAACATTTTTAATGAAGAGAAGTGGTGCTTTTCAGAAGTCTTGATACTTCATGTCGCAACATTTCTAAATTGGTTGTTTCCGATGTCTTTGCCTGGGACATCTACTGTGGTTGAGAGTTTTTTTTCTGTTATGAGGAATATTTGGCCGGCAGAAAGGGGTAGACTTTTAATATGTAATGTTAAACACATGGGCGCCGGCAGAATATTTCCCAGGGGGGGGGCAAAGACTACTCAAGAGGGGGCAAAGACTACTTCAACGTATGGTTACCATGTTCGAAAGAGCAAAAAAGCGCAAGGGAAAACACTGCATACAAAAATCCAGGGGGGGGGATTGCCCCCCCTTTGCCATATGCTGCCGGCGCCCATGGTTAAACGTCTTCTAAATGTCAAAATTAATTCTCAACTTCTGTGTTGTGAGTTTTATGATGTCATCAAAACAAACAAAGAATTCCTGAAAAAAGCCATGCCTCATGAAAAATAGGACTAAATTAATAAAGTTTAATGTTCCGGTAAGGTAATGAAATATTTTTATTTGTTAATGTTTAAAGTAATTTCAAAAATACTGTAAAATCTCGTTACAATGAACTAAACTATTATGAAGATTAATGAATAAAATATTTTTATCAAAGGAAATTTTCAAATTAATGAATAAAATGCTTTTTTCAAAGGAAATCATTAGAACTAATTAAATCAATGAAATTTCTTTTTTTATGAATAAAATATTTTTATGAAAGAAAATCATTAAAACTTTACTTTTCCCAAACAAAAAGGTGATGGGGGGGGGCGAAATGAGACTGAGCTTCCCCTCACTTCAGAGGTTAATCGGGCCCTGATAATACGTGTTTAAAAATAATTGATTATTTAAAAATAAACAGTAAAAGTATTATAGAATTAAGATCAAAATTATGCCTAAAGACGCGGCTTTAAGATAAACTTACGTAAAATCAGTAAAAAATGAGAAATACAGCAGTTTTGTTCTTGAAAATTTACATGCATGCGAATGACGATATCGGATGTTCTGGAATAGTGAGGGGGCGTGGTCGTTGGTTTCAAAAACGGGGAACATGGGCGCCTCCATAAGTTAAACCTCCTTGATATTTAAATACGCTAAGCAAAACCTTTGTGTCCCTATTGCAGCGCACTGCGCGAACGGATTATGTGAAATTCAGCACAGTTAAAGTTCGTGGAGGTTGTGCGAATGTAAAAATTTTTGTGTAGTATGCTAATGCACCGTGAAAAATTAGAGAAGTCATTTGGCACGCATATTTCGCGCCAAGTCGGGCGATGGTTCCATTGTTGTGCCAATTTTGAAATAACAACACTTAGTTTCAGCAGTACTATAGGGTTATAGTATTACAACAAAATTTGCAAAAAGTGGAATTATTCTCCAGTTAGGTGATATGCCAAGGCCTAACAGGTGCTTTAGCAATGTGCTTGGTGATTTTTATTAGGCTGCGATAAGTGCGCGAAGTGTTGTAAATTCCATATTTTAAAGCTGTGGAAAAACTTTGGAGGAGAGAATAATATTTACTATTCGTTCCTTCAAGGGAAAAACGATCCGAACAGGGTAGGTCGCAATCCTAGAGACGCTACACAGAAACGCGCCAATTCGACAATTTCTTCATAATTTCTTGCCAGGCAGTACGCCAAAGCAAATTTTCTCCAAAATTATTTTTGAAGAATTACCTCAGCAATTAAGAGGGAATGAAAATAATATTATTAATGAAGTGTATGGAAATATTTCCGAAAACATGCTCTCAGGTAACATATTGAAGTCAGTTATAATAGAACCTAAAAATGATGATTGAAATTTTATTAATGTTGGCTTAATCGAGTATCTGATGAATAGAGAACATATCCCCGTAGCTACGCTAAAATAATTTGCTATGATGACAATGAAGTCTATAACTATCCAGTACAGTTTTTAAATTCTTTGACTGTTTTTTTTTTTTTTTTCGGTTAGCCGGGAGCAAGTGAAAAATTGCCAAATAATTGCGATCTGCATCAAATTCTTACAAACCTAAATCGATTTCCAGTACATAGTTGTCTATCCCTTTCCATATTTTGGAAGTTTAATTTAATTTCGTATTTTTATTCAGCTCCACATATTTTCAGAAATTCCCCATTATGTAACCAATAAGCAAACAAATTTCTTTTTAGTATATTGGTATTTTTGTATATATTAAATTCTGTATCTAAATACTATTTTGTATACGGATTCAAATTTCTGCCTTTTTTGGGGGGAAAAGAAAGTGTTTCACAAGTAGTCTTTAAACGTTTCCCAGAAAAAACAGTTCGCAGGATTTGCACCTGGCTAACAGAAAAATACCACAGCTTGCCATCACATAAGTTAGTAAATTGCATCGTTATACTAATAAGAAACTTAAATACAAAGGAAGCATTAGTCAATGGAACAGTTTTTTTCATCGACATCTGGCTCCGTAAGTTCTTTTGCGATCACACGCATTACTTCCTTATACTCCACCTATGATATTTAGTACAACTTCCTGTGAAGAGGTGATGTATTTATACAAGTATCGACTGCTTCTTCCGGCGAAATCTTGCACATACCCACTTACTCGTTATGCTTGAGTTTTTTAATGATGTAGTGTTCAGCAAAATTTTGTTGCATCAAAAGGTACATGAAAGGTTTTATGTATTAAAACAAAATAAATTTTTAAAATAGCGATTCCCTACATATGAAGAATGGGCAATTTACTACAGGGGTGGCCTGCTGAAAACGTTAAAGGGATCCTCCCTTTTATGCTTTAGATAAATTTTTCTCAGTTTTTGAGTTTGAAATGACACCCCAATGTGATGCTTGCCATGTCGGGCTGTCCCTGATTTGCTAGTTCCTAATAGAAGTGTCCTCAACTATTAACAGAATAATTCATGTGTGTAAAAAAAAAGTCTTCTTTGTATTTATATATATATAAGTTATCGGTGCATTTTATATAAATTTATACTTACAAATCTAGCATTTATTTCTATTTTTTGTTCCAAATCTTTGCAATTATAAATATTCATTCATTTTGCATCGTACAGACAAAGGATAGCATAAAAACTGTTAATTTCATGAATGATTCAAGTGGCCCACCAGAAAAAAATTTTGAGGGGGAGGGGCTCGGACTTTTGTGGTACGCCACTTACATATCCGCTCTTATATTAAACGAGGAATGTTTGTGTGTGTGTATGTCCGAACGATCTCGAAAACTGCTCTAAGGATTCTTTTTAAATTTCGTACCTGTGGGTTTTTTGGGCCCCTGAAACGATTGAGCTAGGTCAATTGATTGAAAAATCTTTAAAACGCTCAAAATTTAAAATTTTTGGACGGTAGCGCCATCTATTGAGCGTTTGAAAAACACACTTGATGCAATCTTCCTAAAAGGGACGCTCAAATAAGTTTGGGGCGGATTAAAAAATACACGCCATCCAAAAAATACACGCCGTAAAAAATACACGCCATTAAAAAATACACGCATCAATAAATGGAACTTGATATTCAGTACACAGACAAATAAATATTTTAGAAACTAGATACATTACACCATTCAGCTACATTAATTTGTTTAGAATTAAAAAGTTATTTTTATTTCAAAATATCGCCCTGGCAACCAGCGAAAGAAAAAGAAAAAAGAGTCTTCGTTGCCATCCCCGCAAGCACCTTGATGTAATATACGTAAATAATTTAATTATTCTTAATTCATAGTTATTAATACAAAACTATTCGTAAATCTTATGTGAAAAATTGCCTGAATTTATTACAATTATCCTTTTGTAACTAACGTAAAGCTAAATGTATTTTCGCGTATATACTAAAATAATAAATATTTTTCATGTATTTTATTGATCCGTATGATGCGAATTTCAAAAGTGCATAAAAGTTTCAGCTTAGCCGAATAATTTAAATGAAAATGACACCCTTTTCAGTCATTCACAGTAAGAAAAAAGATCCTGTGACGTAACATGAAAATTCCTTTTTTTTTTTTTTTTTTTTTAAATAACGGCACTAGGTCGAATTCTATTTTAACTGCCTTATTCCGCCAAGTTGACGATAAATATTTAAATGTAGTTACCCTGACGATTTTTTTTTTTTTTTAATGGGTCAACCGTTTATAATGAAACGATGTTCGAAACTCCGATGAAAAAATGATACGATCGATTCCTAAATTGGGCTCGCAGCCGATATTCAAATTAATTTTGCAGATGATCAGCCATCAGTTTAGTTTTCATTCACTGCAGTTGACGATTTCAACTCATTTATTTTATCATCGTATGGACAACTTATCTTATCATCGTATGGACAACCTTTTAAAAGTTGCGGGCAGAACTTTACGATAGTGGCCTACTGGGCCTGACTTCAGGATGTTAGCGAAATCGCGGGCCGTATAATTCGGATTTATATGGAAGTTTGAATGTTTTATATAGGTTTTATACAGGGTTTTGACTTGTTCTGAGGGCTGGTCCAAAAGCCATGGCGGGCCCCATCCGGCCGCAGGCTGGGAGTTGTCCATATGTGGAAGCAGTAAATTGGGAGGCTGAAATCTGGTTACTAAGATTTTTTCTAATAAATTTTCAATTCTTATTTAGACGTGGATTAGACTGTGTTGTTTTGTGTTGTGTACTATCACTAAACTAAAGGATAAAGCCCTTTGTGGAGACAATTACAGAGGGCGATAGAATGTCAACACTCGGAATATTTAATATTTACCCACTTAAAATCAAATAACTTCATATTCAATTTTTATTATACATCGAAATTCGAATTGTATAATCTGCAGAGACATTTCGTATTCGAAACATTTCGTTTTGTATCAACATCCTCTCCTATATCCATGCTTAATGCGTAGAAAACCGTTTTATTTTTGAAAAAAAGTTAAACTGAGTAGTAATTTAGAAAAGCTATCTTAAGCGAATTGGAATCGTAATTTTTCCTCCAAAGCCTGATAACCGTGACTTCAATGTAACGTCAATGTCACTTGCAATAGATAATTCTTACACTCAAATGATTAGCTTTTTTTATTCTCTTAAATGAAATAGAGCTAAAAATACAAAAAAAAAAAAAAAATAAAAATAAAAAAAAATAAATCAGGGAACGGGCGGATTATCAGATCTTTTCTTTCTTTTTTTTTTTTTTTTTTTTTTTTTTTTACATAATTATGATAATTTTCAGGCTGATCGCACCAACGAACCGTGTAAATTTTAAGTTATTAGACAATACATTTTTAATCTGTTTGGATGGTAAAAGTTTTATTTTGAGTGGTTGAACTCGAATTGTGACAGAGTCTAGGATCAGCGTAACTATATAGGAGCGATGTATTTTTGATTTATTCGAAGTTAGAAGTCCATTTTCTTCAGTCCATCCGTTTGTTCTATTATTGTCAACGTTTAAGTAGTTGTTAGGGTTATTATAAAAGAATATTTTTGATCTATTCTGTTTTCGATTTCATGACTTCGAAGTGTCCTTTTATACTAATAATTTAAATTGCGTTACACTTTTTATTTTCTTAAGCGCGAGTTTATAAAATAAAATTATGTTTAAAGCATATTTATGTAAGATTATACTTTTATGGCATCTATATTTATGTATCTATAAGATTGAATTTACGTTTGTAGAATTTGTTTATGCATGATGTATTTTCTTTGAATTAGAAAAAAATAAGTATTTTATGTTTGAATTGAAGCACTATAGAGAAATTTAAATGTGTGAACGTGCAGTTCAAACGCAAGCAGATGAAACAGATGATTAGTATTTGGAAGGAGAACGACATGGAACAGCTAGACGTCGACAAATACTTCGGGTAAACAGTCTAAGTATCTACAAAGCTGCCACAAATATGGGTACTTATTATCATAGTTTAAAACTTTTTAACATGGATTGCATTCACCCTGGAGCTTTGCATTTTTCTGAAGAGTAAAAACAAAAATTAACCGAAACCATTTTGGGGACTGTAAGATTGATGTAGGACATTCCGAATTTCCTAATGAATTAGTGTGGTTGTTTCTTCGATGTCACCCACATTTCAAAGAATTCGAAATTTGAAAGCATACTTTACAATGGCTTTGTTCACAGTATATGACGAGTGAAACTATTAACGATTTTGGTGTGTACTGCTACGTTGCGAACAGTGTATAACAGACTTGATGAAATTTTTTTAGATTCATTCATCTGACAGTTCAAGCAACTCAAATTCTTGATGCTGAATTTGAACGTCCTCAATATGGACAGATAATGAAGACGCTGTTAGTAAATGCATCGCCCAAGATCTTCGCTGATACCCTCGTTGATCTGCTACAGAAGGAAAGGAGGCACCTTACGTTAAACTACTTTTTCCTGAACTCTGATGGCACCGACCATCGAATATTTAGCATCCCTCTTCAAAACAAAGTATATGCCATTGTAACATTGAATGCCGACCAAAGTTTACCTGATAATGTATGAGTGATCCGACAGCGAAGAAAATCTTTGGCAACCATGAAGATTCTTGATACGTGCCAAGGCATTTACGTATTCATTATTTTACACTTAAGGAGCCTTTAGATTCTGAGCATGGCTCGGTAACCTGGTACTAGATTATTAATGTTACTATCAACAGGTAAATGAAAAGGACGTTTCCACGCTACATTTCTGTGTGTTGTATTAAAATGGCAACAAGTATCTTGTTTTAAGAATAGATTGTCATTAAAAAAAATCAAATAATAAGTTATCAACACAACTTTTATTAGTGCTTTTTTATTTAATATTAGCTGCGTGCCCGTTCTTCGCACGGTAGGAAACGAAAAATTTCCTCACATGTGTAATTCGAATTAATTCCAGTGATGTGGAATCTAGAAAAAGCAAAATTATTTCACTCTTGACTTAAAATTTACGTCATATCTGTAATAACCTGAGATCATTGCAATATAATGACACACACACACAAAAAAAAAAAAAAAAAAAAAAAACTATGTCAGCGTCATTCGGTATCAAAAAAGTGAAAATAGACCGTTTGCAGTGAACTTCTCACTTTCACAATGTCTTATTTCTACAGACATGCTGTCTTTTAGGTTCACGTTTTAGCGTTAAATACCTCAGACACTACATGAAATGGACATTTTATTTTATTATTATTATTTTTTTTTTTAAATACGTCACCCTTTACAAAAAGAAAAGAGATAAGAGATAAGACTGCGCTATTTATAAAGGTTTTAAAATTGTTTTTCTAGCTTATGCAGTTTAATTTTTCTTCTCACAAATAAATCCGGTATTTATAAAAGGTAATCGAGCCGAGCAAAGAAATCGTCTGCTTGGACATAATAACTATGTATACAAAACGAAATCTTTGGAATGAGAAACTTTTTTCACGTTTTCAGAAGAGCGCTCGTTGTAATTGCTTCACAACGGGCTTTGACTTTTAGTTGTACAATAACAGTAGTATTTGGCGCATTAAGGCAATAAACAACAGATATTTTAATTCGAATTTCGCAAAAAATCGCTTCGAGATATGGCGCGGGACCCGTTTTTATTTATTTTTTTCTACTGGCAATTTTAATCTTCGTTACTGTATCCATGACAACCAAACCGCGAGATATCAAACTGAAATTTATAAACAGGTGCTACTGAAATGAAAATCCTTCTTTACTTAAAAATTTTCCTAATTTATATTTTCCCTCCGTTCTTCTTTTAAAAGTGGGCGAATTGTGTGCTCCGTCTTTTGCTGAAATATAAAAAAGTTATGACAGATAGAATTCAAGATGCAGCAGTTTTAAAAATATTTTACGACAGTCAGCGTCAAATTTAATTCCCAGGCAGCAAAAGAGTTCGGTAAAAAGTTGGCCGACTGTCTATTTCATCGGCTCGTACTCGGGAATTTTTGTTCGACGTCCATTTAACGTCCGCTGAAGCTATCCCGCCGACGTGTAATTCATTCCGCAGCTCCCTGACCTCGGGAGAAAACTCACCCAACTTCCTCCATATACTCCTCGGTCTCAGGTATTTTTGATCCGTTGTACCGAAGTCGGGGTGGGACTTCGAAAGGACTATTCAGAGATGGCGTTGTCTGTGGGGAAGGGGGGTGAAAGGAGATGCTGCTTCCTAGTACAACATCGCTACCCCCCCCCTCCCCTCACGTCGATTTGAATTTCGCCCGCTCCTCTCTCTTTTATCTTCCATCCAATAAGAAGCCCCCTTTTCATTCTGCCTGGCAGTATTTTTTTCGGGAGCCTTCAGTTAGCTTCGTTTGACACAGTGCAGCGTTGCGATCAGAGATGCCAACATCTCCGGAAATTCCGGAATTACTCCGGAAGTGCAGTGTAAAATACGGTAGTACGGAAATCAATTAAAAAATACGGAAATCTGCTCGTACGAAGTTAAAAAATGAAAATTCCCCCAATCATAAATTTTGAGTTGTGTCCGATCCAAGTTGTAAACAATATTTCTTTCCTTTGCTTCTCGTATATATATCTCCGTTTCGTCCTAGATACGTAAGCAATAATCATCGAATCAAAGAGCAGCCTGTTAAAGCGTCACTACTAAATGGGAGACTCCGCCTTAAACATAAAGTGTTATCAGCGAATGAAAACGTAGTAGACCATAGTGTTGATGACGTCAGCAAATAGCTTTGCCTGCGTTCCTATTTTCACCCCGTCTGTCAACTGTGATAAATTATTCTGTAGTCTAATCTAGTTTTTAACTACAACTTTAACTTAAGTATAATAAGCAGAGTGTGCATCGTGCACATGAAGCTCGGGAAGAGAAACATC
This sequence comes from Cheiracanthium punctorium, assembly GCA_038373885.1. NCBI lineage: Eukaryota > Metazoa > Arthropoda > Arachnida > Araneae > Cheiracanthiidae > Cheiracanthium > Cheiracanthium punctorium. The sequence goes on along the minus strand of JAWZYV010012721.1, from coordinate 43,749 downwards.
GGCTTGTTATCCAAGTTGAACCAACTACGCAGTATGAGAATGAGGTTTATCGGTGTGACGTCATTTTTCCACCAACACGTGACCTTTCGGCTGTGTTGATGAGTAACTCTGTAATCTGATTGGCTGAAGTATATATTTTCCATCGACACACGACTGAAATAGCCTCGTCTCAGTATAAGTTTGAATATGTCAGCACTTTTTAATGGAAATCTGTGGAAAGATATATTTTTTGTAGTCATGTAGAGGTTTTAGAGAGTTATTGAAACATCCATAGGCAGAACAATACAGAGGCATAATTATTATTTTTTTGATTTTGTGCTTATTACCAGGAGTCCAGCACATAAACCTATGGAGAAAATGTTGCTTGTTTTCCACCGTCACGTGACTTTTACAGCCTCGAACCCAAGGAGGCGATATCCTCCATTGCCGACGAAACTGCGGCTACCATTGATTGCGCCATCTATTGACGGCAGCCAAAAACAACATCGCGCGCGCGCGCTTTTCCGATTTAAAGCTTCTCTAATTGGGATTTATTCATTTATGCTGAAATTTCATGAAGTATACACTATCATTTGAATAAATAAATATGATAATTAATATGCATATATAATAATTTTGTTTCTATATTACTTAGTTACAAACGATGTAACATCAGTTTCATAATTTAATAAATTAATTAATAATTTAAATAAATTCTCTTTGGGTGAGTTGACAAATAAAAGTGCTACTTGATTCATTTGAAAAGCGATTCAAAGATTTAAGGATGCAAAAGGTTAAATTTAAATTGTTTGGTGACCCTTTTTCTGTTCCAGTTGAGGAAGCTCATGAAAATGTACAGTTAGAACTCATTGATTTGCAAACTTCAGACTTATGCAAGGCTAGATTCCGTGACTTAGAACTTCTCGACTTTTGTAGAACTCTTTCCGCTGAGTTTTGTCACTTAAAAAATAATGCAAGAAAATGTCCGATGTTTGGTAGCACCTATATATGTGAACAAACATTTTCTCCTTTGAATAAGTCAAAATTAAGAAGTAAATTAACAGATGAACACTTGAAATCTGTCTTGAAAATATCAACAACTAACTTTAAACCAAATGTTCCAAACATTGTTAGTAAAATACAGTCTCAACCGTCACACTAATACTTGTAATTTTTTTTTTTTGTTGTTGTTCATTTTGCTTTTAATCTAGTCTATGTCAATATTTTGCTTGGTCTTCAAATTTCAGTTTCCTTTTAATTATTTTTAAAATTATGTAATGAATGCTATTTAATCAAGATAAATTATATATTTAATAACTGTACTATGGATTAATTATTTAATGTAAAAAGAAAAAGGGTAAAACTACAGTTCAGATGTTCCCTTTCTATTGTTTTTGTATGATCAGATTTTTTTTTGTGTGTGTGTTTGTTTGAATGCTTTCTATTACGAATTTATTAAAATTTTACTGTTTGTTGCTATGCTTATACAAATTACTGATATTAAATTTATGCATGCGTAGCTTTTGTTTGAGGAAACTTTATTTATTTTTTTCATTTTTATTATAATCCTATTTTTATTTAACCATTTTGTCTCTCTTATAAAAATTCTGGTTTCAAAATGAGCATTTCTACAACGATAAATTACTGACAATTTTCTATACTGAAGCTGTTTCACTTTTCAAAGTAAATTGATGGTGTGGCCCTCGGCAATCCAGCCACTTCTTTGAGTGGCCCTTCTCTTACAAAGGTTGTGCACCCCTAGCTTAATGCAAACTCCGCAATTAATAACACACACTTTTCATATTATTCCCATTACAATGCTTTGTTAAGGTGATTCTCCGAGGACAAAAACGAAGATGCGAAGTCCCATGTAATCCTATGCGAAAATCTCTTTGTCACATAACATCGATAGTTATTAACATTGTCTCGATTTTTCCCCCCACTATCTAGCTAGTAACACAATGTTTTTAATGCATTTTCTAAAATTTTGATATTATTTTTGCTAATATTTTTAATATTCAATTAAAGTTTGAAAAAACACTCATTTTGTGTTTGAACAGCTGTAAAATGGTTGCTAATTTTGATAGACGATTTTTAAAAACTAGCAACGATTGCTCAGAATGTTTTCTGTTTTTTCAATGAAGATATAATAGTTATAATAATAAATAAATTAGTAATTACAACGAAATTTGGAGTCTACAGTTCTACAAAAATTGCGACCTCACTATCTTTCCTAATGACCGCAAAGTACTCCGTTATTGAAACCAACACAGATAAACCAAAAAATGTTTATAGCAATGACCTCTCTATCACACATGACTGAATTGTAAATAATAAGAGGTGTTCTTTTTACAATGCTCTACAGATTCAACTACTGCTTGATAGCAAAAAATCTGAATGACTCTGAATCACTACCACATTATAATAATACATTTTTAATGTAATTAACTACAAATATTTAAGTTGAAGAAAGGAAAGTTTAAAACTCACTTTGTCTATCAGAACGCGAGGGAAAAAGACATTTCATGAACTTAATTCAATCCGCAATACTGTAACTAATAATTAAAGACAATCAGCACATCAGGCGACTATAGGTGGTTTATTAAATTCAATGACTGTTTAAACAAAAATCACTTCATGGTACTCAATGTATATTAGATTAATACTAAATTTATGCAGAATTAAATATTGTCTAATAAAGGTAGGATTTGTTTCACTTTTATTTTGATTTATTTTTTAATTTAAGTATTGTTTTCAAGTAAAAAGTAATATGAAGTAATTTACCAGTACCTTAAAAAAAACATACATTTATTATATTCACATAAATTTGCATTAGCAGCATTAAACTACTAATAATCAAAGTTGTTTATTAATGTTTCACTTATACGTCTTTTCATTTATATGTCGTTTCAGATCTGTCCCTTGAAATACGTATAAATGGTGCTTTACTGTATTTGAAAATTGAAAGATGCCTTCATTACGGTGTGCGGAAAAAACGCGAATGGTAGAAACGCGAACGGTAAAATGCCAATATGATTCATTAAACATATGAACTATAGGCGTAGCATTGGAGGGGGGAGGGGCGGCACAGGGGGTCACGTGTCTCCATGTGCCCCCCCCCCCCCAAAACAACTTCGTCAATTTTTAAAAAAAATAAACATGTTTGAAATTTTAAGGAAACTTTCCTTTTCCAGTTAGCGTTTTTATCATCAGTTTAAATAATTAATTGAGTTTGAGTCAATTGATGGGCCACAAAACCCCCCCATCCCTCAATAGTTAGTAAATGCGAAGGCCCCACCTACCTTCTCGAAAAATATCTAAAGATCATATTAAAACAACTTATACCAAACTCAAACTCATCCCTTAACTCCACTAACGACTTTTTAAAACAGTTAAATACTACTCTCTTCTAAGATTCCTATTCAATGGTCAGTTTAGATGTAACTAATTTATATCCCTTAATAGACACCTCAGAAATGTTTAATACAATAGGCAATGAAATAGAGAACTCCTTCAATAAAGATATAACCGTAATCCCTCATCCTCAATAACTCTTATTATCAGTTTAATAAGCAAAATAAAGGTGTGCCTATGGGCTCCCCGATCTCCGGGATCATTGCAGAGTGGAAGATGAGAAACAATAATCATAATTTAGAAACAATAATCATAAAGACCTTTCACCCCCGCATCAAATACTGCTTTTTGCAATAGTGGATAACAATAACCTTGGTAATATTCTCAATTAAATAAACTCTTTAGATAAAAATATTCAATTTACTATGGAAATTGAACAACACAATAGCTTAAAGTTTCTCGATGTCAAAATAATAAGAACCACCCCAAACAATATTGAAACTACTGTCTATCGAAAATCTACCAATAACAATAAAATAGTTAACTTCTCATCTAAAACTACTAACTATCAAATCTCAATATCCGTATCAATTTCTTGAGAAATGATCTCTATTCCCTGGAGGGTGGTGAGAAAGAATTCCGAGTAAAATTAAGGGCTACATGTCCTATTATCCAGTATAATATCATCAAAATCAACATAATCAAAAATCTGAGCCTCCCCCTGGCTTCACATAGGTAACCGTCATGGCCGAGCTCAGACCGACCCATGCTTCTCCTGATCTGGAAGCTCGCCTGTCGGTTTTTCAGGCGTACCTACTCAATGTCATCCTCCCTTCACAGGCGTACACCTCGCCTCGCAAATTTATTTTTCCTAATATCTTTGGGCGGCTTTGCTTATAACATTTCGTTTAATTTATACTCTATCTAATTTAGTTTCTTCCCACAACCGTTTCAGTTCCTCAGAATTGGTAGAAAATTTCCTTAGATACATACCTGCATGTTTTAGAATTTCTCTAGCATCTAAAGACAGATCAAAAGCTTCTTTAACAGTATTTTGACCATAATAAAGGTCATCAACATACAATGATGAATTTAGCATTTCGAAAGCTTTATTGTTTTTATATTGCTTAATATGGTGTTTTATAGTAGCGCTCAATATGAAAGGACTTGTTGTCACGCCAAAAGGTAATCTAGTCATCCTTAGGCTCTTAAATGAATCTACAACATTATCGTCACTGAACCAGATAAATCTCAAATAATCTCTGTCAGATTCTGAAATTCCTATCTGTAGGAAAGCCTTTTCTATGTCTGCACTGAAAGCTACTTTATGGGCACGAAATTTCAGAATTACATCTAAAACATTAGGGTTTAAATTAGGTCCTGAAATTAGACAATCATTTAACGATTTAAATTTCTTTTCTTTCGCCGACGCGTCAAACACTAGTCGAACCTGTGTAGATAATTTATCTTTTCTAACAACTGGTCTATGAGGCAAATAGTACATTTTTGAATCCCTTATTGTACTTGAACATTCTTCTACAACTCCATTTGCTAACTGTTCATTAACTATGTTCTTGTAATTTTCCAAAACCCAATTGTTTTTATTTAATTTGTTGGTCAAGCTTATAAATCTGCGTTTAGAATTCTCGAAATTATTGCCTAATTCCTCTGAATCATTAATTTTCCATAATAAATTTGTTTCGTACTTCCCATTCTTGAAAGTTATTTGTTTCTCAAAAGCTGTGATTATTTCTTTATCTTCATTAGACTGTTTTTCATCATTTTTATAAATCCCCATGCCTTCTAAAGACCAGAACCTTTCTATGCTTTCCTGCAGAGCAATGGTTTCAGATACACCAATATTGAAAGTAAACAATTTCTCGGACATTTGGCGCCCAACTACTGTAATTCCAAACATTGTTTCTACAGCATAAACAGAGGGAGATAATTTATGCACTTCATCATGCCTTACTATGTCCCAGTACAAGTCTCCCCCGATAAGAAACCCTATCGTTTCATCTTTCATCCGTAATGCAGCTGTCAGCTAACTCCCATCCCTTTAATTTTATTGCCTTCTCAATTTCCTTGCTGGGAGTCATAATTAACGCAGCTGAAATAGTTGGGGTGACTAATGCCTCCGCCACAATCTTGCACTCCGTGTTATTTTTATTTTTTTATTTCTACAGACACCACATCGTAATTTTTTTCCAGTGCGTTTCGCATTCCGAAAGAAAAACGAAAAGTTTTTCCTTTCTTATCGGTTTTAGATTCAATTTGTTTGCTAAACTTTCAGTAATAAATGATCTTTGAGATCCACAATCAAGTAATATTCTTACTAATTCAGAACAGGAATTTGAACAAACTAATGCAGTACAGGTCTGCAAAAGGGCATTTTTTGGAGTTAAATTAGAAGACTCGCATTGGGAAACAGTTACGACAGTTTCATTTTCTTTAGGGGGTTCCAGATTTTTAATATTGCAAATTATTTCTGAATGCAATGTACAATTACATTTTTTACATGGATTGACCTTTCTTTTGCATTGAGAACTTCTGTGAAAGTGTCCGAAACAGGAGTAACATCTTTTTTCTGATTTTAATTTATTTAACTTATCCTCACTAGAAACGACCAAACATCCTTTTGATTCATGTGCAGAATTTTTGCAGAATATGCAATATGGTTTCAAGAGGGTTGTAGCAAACGAAGATGTACTCTGAACAGGAAAAGAATTATAATTACTTCCAGACTTAGGTTGTTTACGAGAATTAAATGTGTTAAAATTCTTGTCTTTTTTTTTGCTCTTGAATCACATTAGAATTTTCGCGGAACTGTAACTCCATTTTCAAAAATTCTACAAGCTCATTTATATCTATTTCTTCCTGATTTGTTCGTCGCCTATTAAATTCTAGGATTATATCATTTGGGATAATTTTTAATAAAATTGGGTAAAGCAAGTGACCATATGAACCAGAAGTAACTCCTAAAGATTGTAAACTCCTAATCTGTATTTCTAGCTCATCGTAAAATCTTCTAAATTCTCGTATGTTTGAAGAATTTTTCAATGGATCTAAATTTAATAATTTGTTCATTAAACAATTAATTACAATGTCCTTCCTTCCAAATCACGATTCCAAAAGTTTTACAGCAGAGTCATAATTTTCGTTCGTTAATGAAAATCCAGAAACAGTGTTTAGTGCAGTTCCCCCTAAAAAGGATTTCAGATAGTTGAATTTATCAATTTTTGATAAATTTTCGTTGCTGTGTATAGCGCTGTCAAATTGGTTCCAGAATTCTAGCCATAGGCTTGAATCTCGGAAGAATTTATTTATTGTCAGTTTTGGTAACTTTACAATTGCATGAGTTTCGGAACGAGGAGCATTCCTTAAATGTTCCGCTGCTGACAGCCCAGCAATTAAACTTTCGTTTACAACCTCAATGTTTGACTCCGTAACTTTAGGCGAACTTTCTTTATTACTCAAACTCTTTAATTTATTTTGTAATTTTCTTTTCCAAGTAATTATTTTTGCATTGTATTCATCACATGCAATAACTTCATTTTCGATTTCCTCTACCTTTATAAGCTTCTCAATTTCTTTATCGATATTTTTTAACTCGACTGATTTTTCAATTAAACTGTCATAAAATATTTCTATTTCAACAATATCGTGGGTTAATTCCTAGTTTATGGTGCTTCTTGGCGATTTTCCAAAAATCGCCAATTTGGCGCGTTTTCCCGTCTTGTCTCTGGGAGCCAAGATGCTCCCAAAGACACCACGGGAGAACGCACCCAAACTAGCGATAAATACACAAAATAAGCAAATTAAAAAGCATAAATATTGAAGTTTTAAACAACAAAAATTATTGTACTTACATAACTTGTTGAACAACTGATTTTTTATTTTATTTAAATAATCATATTCGTCGTCTCATAAGTCATAGTGGTTTTTTTTTTAATTTTTATGTTTGTGGATACTATTTTAGAAGAGATTTTCTGTAATCTAAAACGAATTTTAAAATCTAAACACTAAACCATAAACCTAAAATCAAAACACTAATCATAAACCATTCAGGTAAAGCAATTTTCTGAAATCTAAAACCGATTCTGAACTCTAAAATTTTCTTTTAGTTGCAATCAGTCGTTCTTTCGTAATCCATTCAATAAAAAGAGATTTTTTGAAATCTAAAATGAATTTTCTGAAATCTAATGCTAAAATTTTTCGTTTAGCCACAACCATACACCACGCAATTTAGCAAAGCACGCTTACCTTCCCTCAAAAAGCATATAATCCACAGTGAAAATCCACAAACACAATTAACGGAAAAGAATTAGTTTATCAAAAAAAACGGATTCAAAAAATACGAGTACAAGGAACCGAAAACGTTTGTCGTAAACACCTCGGAGTTTCCATAAGAAATGGCTTTTGGAATTCAAACCATGGTTGCCAGATCAAAATTCTTGAAAATAGCCAAATGGCTTCTTAAAATTAGCCAAAAATAGCCACTTTGATTGCAGCGCCATTTTTTAGATTTTCGAGAAAACTTTTAAAAAGTCTAGAATATAGCATAGATGTGATTCACAAGCGTATTTTTGAGATTAAATTAATAACAATAATAATAGTTTAAAGATTAGTAGATCGCAAAAATAAAGAGTTATTACTTAGAAATTTTGCGGAATGATAAATCAAATTGAATGCATTGGTTAGGAAACACTTTCCAATGTTTGAGAGGGCGCAACTGCTGGCTGAATACCAAATTACAGAATTTGTGCTCCGTATTTAAGAAAGTTAGTAAAAAACAATGTGATCCTGCTATCATGGCGTCAAAATGGCCGGCCGCATAAAGAAAAAAATTATTTTTTCTGGAATTGCAATGCATACAAAATTAATGCCAATGTGGGCCGACTATCTGGACGTGAAGGTGGCGGCTACTCACTAAAAAAAGTAATTATTTTTGAAATTTTTATAAAAAAAACTATTAATTCCAGGGCTGGAATTGGCAAAAAACCCAGAAAAACTGAAATCATATGCGAGCAAAGGATTTATACACCTGATACTTGTATACCAGCTGCAACGGTCGTAAAAAAAAAGAAAAAAAAAACATAGTGAAGTATTTTTTCCGCCAAGTTCTAAGCCCTCACTGAGTTTGTGGTACAAGCATCAGGCATCAGTAAGAATTTATAATGGTTCTTGACCCCCTCGCTATACCCATCTTTAAACTTAAAAAGATATGCCACTACTAATTAATCGATTGGTGTTTCGTCAATGGAAAACACCTGCTTAGCGCTTAGTTGAAAATGCGATTTCCCTTAGAATTTTTTTGGACACTGAAAGGAAGCATAAGTTTTCGGAGAGAAAAATGTTTTACAGAACACAGGGTTTTTGCCGCTAATGTGTAGTGTATCATCCCATATTTAAATTTTACAGAGCTGCTTGCTTCCAGATATTTTCAAAGGGAAAAACAATTTCTTCTATGGAACAAATTTCATAATTAAAAGCTTATAATCATGGCGTGTGATGACAGGGTTACGAAGGTTTTTTTATTTAAAAGCCTTCTTATGATTACCATAGCCCTTTCGAGTTTCGAGTAGACGCAGTGCTAAAAATTCTCATTACTTTAATGAATTTCAAAATATATCACAATGATCTGTCTAATGCAGAACATCACTGAAATATGCACATAAAACTTAAAGCTAATTAGTCAGCTTCAAACTTTCTAGCACATATTCATTGAAATTTCAATTAAGAAGTGCGGTGGCTAACAATGCTGGAAATTTTTTATTGTGTACAAAGTAGCTAATTAATCAGAATTATTTTCTCGGAGTTACAAATGCTGTAAAAATATTAACACTAAAATAGCTTTAATGACGTTTGATTATAATTTTATTCTTCTAAATTGTAACGCAGGCCAGAGCCTGATTATGACCAATGGGGGCCCCGGGCATTGATGAATTTGGGGGCTCCCATCTTTGAAATTTGTTTTATTTTTCATAAAATTTTGATAAAAAAAAATGTATTTCAGAACAATATTTGAAATTGGGGGCCCTTTCGAGCCGGGGGCCCTGGGCAAAGTCCCGATTTGCCCAAGCGATAACAGGGCCGGCCCTAACAGTTTTGCCGCCCCGGACAAAAATATAAAATGCCGCCCCCCACAGTAAAATTACTATTAAAAGAAATAATTTATTCACAGATACTGTTTTCATGCCTGTAAAACTGAATAGCTCTTTAAACATAACAGCATAAGAAAAACCATATTTGTTAAAAACCACACATTAATCTAAAAAGCAAAAGAAAGAGAGAAAAATAGTTTTTTTTTTCTGACATTTAATTCCGCAAAATTCCCGACTTTTTCTCTTAAATCAATTTTTCAACTAATTCATGTTCGATAGCCAATGTAGTTAAATTATTTAACCTATCTGGAAGAATTGTGGAGCATAAGAAATTTTTAGTTTAATTTTGAGAAACTCTTCTCTGCACTTGCCACAATTATCGGCAAAGAAAGCGAAATTCTCGAACCAATAGCAAATGTGCTGTAAAATCTATAGTTGAAATTAGCTTTAAAATTTCAATTGGGCTTTCCTTTTTGCCTAATAAAGCCCTAACCAACACCATTTCATTTACAAGATCAAGCGCGATTATATTCCCCGATACCCCATCGGTCAGTATTAACTCCAATTGTTTACACTATAAACAGTGTTAACACTGTTACACTATGTTACAATGTTTAATTAGCACTTTTTAGGAGTGTCTTTTAACTTATTTATGCCATGCAAAAATTTAAAATAATTACATTGGGTACTTATTAAATTAAATCTGCACTCTAAGGTATTAATCGCTTTGTTTACTGTAAAAAAATAAAACTATCCAGGGGCGTAGCCAGAAATTTTTCATGGGGGGGGGGTTACGACTACTGCAACTCACATATATGTATACATGTGTGTGATAAGGGAGTGAAGAATATACATTTTGTATGGCAAAAAATTCCTCATGGGGGGTTATGATCCCCCTAACCCCCCCCTTGGCTACGCCCCTGAAACTATCTTAAATTTTAATTTAGGATCTTTCACCAGATTATCTCCTGATTCGCAATCAAAATTAATATTTTACGTGGCAGCTTAAACTCAGTGTTAGCCAGAATACTATCTCGTCGGTCAGTTCTCTTGCATAACAGAACATTTCATTTAAAATCACATCCAATAGCAATGTCATGCTTTCAAAAAATCTTTACAGTTTCTTAAGAGTTCTAGAGAAGGTGGTAAATCGTTGTCTTTTGATTGCAATACCTTTCTTAATGGATTCACGCAATTGAAGATTTTGTATCAAATAATAATAGAGCATAAGAACATGAACTGTTTGAGAGAGTTAAATAATCCTAGCCTCATTGGAATTAGATTTGTCAATACCTTTATACCTTACCAAGAATGCGATCTGTTCAATTTTTTTGGTATCGGGAACGCAATCCAGAAATATGGGATAATATTTGGCTTGTCGAATTTCATTAACAAACTGCAATTTAAATCCAACTGGAAATCTTGTGAAAAATCTATGCAAAATGTGTAAATATTTCTTTGTACATCACATATAAACAACTGAACAAGGGCGTAGCCAGGATTTTCATTAGGGGGGGGGCAAGACAAGGAGACCATGGAGTCCAACTGCTCCTCCCCGCGGTTTGTCATAATCAGACCCAATGACCCAGACAGCACAGCAAATTTGCATCAAACTTGCAGTAAGCATTATTTATCAAGTCAATAAACTTGAATTAAGCTTGAAAATTTCAATCGTGTAAGCTTAATGCAAGTTTGAATCAAGCGTTCAAGTTTACACTTGCCCAACTTGCATTAAGTTTGACATAGCAAGCTTAATTCAAACTTAAAAAAATTTCCTAAAAAAAAATTATCCTGAATACATGGGGCGCCGGTCGGCGAACCCGCCCATATATTTTATTTTTCCACGCATTTTCCCTCTACGCTGAAACCTTACGTCAATTTAATCTGTTTCCGTCTAGGGCTGGGATCTATCTCGTGATCTCAGGTGTGGGACGCCAGCGCCCTAACCACCATGCCAAGTTTGACTCGCGGTGACATGACTAAAGTTTGAAGTGACTGTTATGGTTGTCACGTCGTTTTTGGGCGAGATTGATAAGTATTGGCCAATGCCGCTTCTTTTATTTTTCCATGGGATGAATCAAAATTAAAATAATGTTATGTGTGATTTATAGACTCTACTAATATTGAAATAAGCATAATATAAACTTAAAAGCATCGCACGTTTTAAATTTTCAATATCGCAACACTCATGTTGGGCAGTATTGGCAAAAATCGAGACTAACGACTGATTTTGAAATCAATTTTGTATTTTATTTTGAGGAATTTTAATATTTGGAAATATAGAATCTTTTTTTTAATTCTATGGTTAAGTACATTGATGACTGATGATAAATTATTTGTTATGTGGATGTGGCTTTCCAAATCAAGCAGTAATCAAGTTGTATTCAAGCTTGACAGTTCAAATGACTTAAATTCGGCGGGAAAATATTTGCTGACTCATTTTTTTTTTTTTTTTGGTAATCTCCAAGCTTGCTGCAAGCTTAAAATGAATTGAACTGTCAAGCTTGTATTAATACGTTAAATTCAAAGAAATGTCAAGCTTGATTTAAGCTTATGTACTGTCTGGGGACTTTCTCATTTTAGGGGGGCAGATGCCCCCCGTTGGCTACGCCCATGCAACTGAAGCGAATGAAATGAAATTTATAGCAACACCAAAAGTGGCAACTTAATTTAAACTGCAGTTGCTAAAATATTTCTAATTCGTTTAAAAGTTTTGAGATTTAAAACTGTTGTTTGAAAACTGTGTGTAAATGTATGTTCGTCCACTGTTAAAAAATGGCTCAATGGAATAGAATGAAATTTGGAGTTACATTGAATGGTAAGTTAATTGAAACAATAGATACCAAAATTGTTTTCAATAATTCATAGGCTTTGAGATTTTGTAAAAATCGCTTTAAAAGTTTCTTCTAGCATCCATCAAAAGTGGATTAAGAGAACAGAATGAAATTAGGCCATATGATGGGTAACAAAGCATTATCGAAAATTTTTAAAAGATTTCAATAGATTGAAAGGGTTTGCAAAAGTTGCATTGTATTTTTTTTCTTTTTTAGGGGGCGGGGAGAGAGGGGCAGGGAGTCACTTTAAGGCGTCTGGAGGTATTACAATAGGTGTTCGACTTAAACAGATTACGTCGATTTCTTTTTTTAATTTTTTTTTAAATTTTGAGAAAATTGTGCAAAAATTTTACAGGCATAATATTAAAATTTCTAAAGTTAATAAAACAAAATTCAGTTACTATTGATGATATATATATATATATATATATAATAGAGAGAGAGAGAGAGAAAATTTAGAGAAATAGAGAAAATTTTATATAATATAGAGAAAATTTTGTGGAACCACTTCTTGAAAACAACTAGTGGTCAGACAAAAGGGAATGAAATGAAATTTTGTTAAATAGTAGGCGGTTAGTAAATTAAAATTTCAGGTTTTTAATTTTCTACAAATTTGAAATATTTTTTAGGTATGACGTAAACTTTGATAAAGTTTTTCGCGCATCAAGTAAAATCATCAAAATATAATTCAATCGGACGTTGCAGTGTTAAATATTGGCTACTTGCTATTACAAAGAATTTTGCAGATATTCTCTTTTCAGTTTAATATTCATTACTAGCATCTTCTTTTGCAACTTTAAATGACTTCTTGATCTAGGAAGCTCATCCACTAAAAGAAAACGTTAATTTTGAATGTAAAATATTTTCTCTATTGACAGTTTGTCTCAGTAATTTGTTACTCTCTAACCTGTAATCTTTGAACAATACACAAGAGTTATAAGTTTGCTTTCTATATTTCTGCCAGTATGTTAATGCCAGTTTTTTTTGTACTACTACAATGCAAACGAAATTTCGTGCGGTTAGTAAAAACCCATCAATGACGGATGGGTACATCAGCTAGTAAAGTTATATAGAATGATATTCTTCGGAATATTTTTTAACAATTCTTTTACTAATACAAAATGTATTTTTCAAATTCGAGCCAAAAGGCCGCCCCTAAAATTTGCCGCCCCGGACAGGGGTCCGGTTTGTCCGGCCCTAGGGCCGCCCCTGGCGATAATAAGGCTCTGACGCAGGCCGCCTAGGAGCCCATAGCCCATACGCTGAAGCATACTCAATGGGTAATCCGGCCCTGTTTAGGTATGATCCCTTCCCTCGTGACCCCCCCCTTTCCTTCTCTATAATTTTTATGATCTTGTAGCAGTTACGGTAGATTTGGATTCCATAAATTAATTATTTACAAACATAGGTGCTCCTTAGACTGCTTTTCAAGACGAGGAAGGCTTTTTGAAACGGGGAGGGGGGGGTTAGAATACGAAAGTAATAAATTACGGACACACAATTCACACATTTTTCTATAAACTATTTTTTGATTTTGAGTTTTCTTTTATAATGGGTTTGGGGCAACTACCCCTTCCACCTTTACCTTAATCAGGCTCGTTGTGACTCCCCCTTCCCTTGCTCTCCATGGATATAGATTAGCGCTCATATTTACAAAACAGCTGCATATTTTTCTTCCAAGGATGAACGTCTGAGCACATAGAATATTGTGTGCATACTTTTATTATAAAATAAACTAGTAAGACCAATGGTCTTCTAAAGAGAAATTCTCTTTCAGTAGCACAATGTAGTATGTATGCACATGATCAAGGCCTTTCTGAATTTTGGTCCCTTGTCCAAGCTCGACTTGGGCCCTCTTTTTTTTCGGGGGGGGGGGGAGATGGTTAATCTAGGCCCCTATTTTGGGCCCTTGTCCGAGCTCGACTTGGGCCCTCTTTTTTTAAGGGGGGGTGGTTAATCTAGGCCCCTTAGTCGAAGATCATTTTGGGGGGGTCATGACCCCCGTGACCCCCCCCCTAGAACCGCCACTGCTTATGGATATAGAGTACCTAAATTTAAGTCTTCCAGAAAAAATAATATTTTCTTTATACGGCCGGACCACATTGATTATTTAATAGCTTTTTCAAATACGGAGCACAAATTCTGTAATTTGGTATTCAGCCAGCACTAATATAGCACTAATTCTGTATGTATCGAAATTCGGGAAAAAATAAATTTTTCTTTATGTGGCCGGCCAGCTTGATGTTAAGATAGCCGGACCACATTATTTGTTTACGGATAAAAAATTCTGTGATTTGGTATTCAGCCAGCACTAAACTAGCACTAATTTTGTATGTATTAAAATTCCAGAAAAAATAATTTTTTATTTATGTGGCCGGCCAGCTTGACGTCAAGATAGCCGGACCACATTGATTATTTAATAACTTTTTTAAATACGGAGCACAAATTCTGTAATTTGGTATTCAGCCAGCACTAATGTAGCACTTAGGCCCTTATTCAGATAGATTTAGTAGCTACTAACCCTATTGTTTAGTTACTAAATTTAGTAAAGTGGATTCAGATAGAATTTGGAGGCGGAGATACTAAACACGTGACCAAAACAAGCTGCTAAAATCACGTGACCAAACAAGCTGCTGAATCACCGACTAAATAAACGCACGCCTGGAACAAGCGCTCTGATTGGTCTACTAGCTTCCCTGTTAACTTATCCCTACATTTTCCCTGACTTCCCTTGGTGTTGGTCACGTGAATTAGTACTAAATGTATCTGAATCCCGATTTACGAACATTTAGTATCTCCGCCCACTTACTAAGTTAGTAACTGAACAATAGGTTTAGTAGCTACTAAATCTATCTGCATAGTAGCCTAATTCTGTATGTATCGAAATTTGGTAAAAAATATTTTTTTCTGTATGTGGCCGGTCAGCTTGACGTCAAGATAACCGAACCACATTGAATTGTGAATTACTCGCTTAAATAAGTAGCACTAATTCCGAGGTTCGAGCACTAATTTTTTGTTATGTTTTTTTCCATTTTGCGGAATGTGGTCCGGCCAGCTTGACACACGTCACCTAGAAGAATAATCTCCAGTCTTTACTCCATTCACGCACATCGGGAAAATCATCTTTTCTTTCTCCCTTTCTGAGTACAGTAAACCTTAATCCAATCGAGAAAGCGCCACAAACATTGCCAAGCAGCAGGTGCTTACGCGCATCCTCATGCGCATAGCATTGGCAGTGCTTGGCACGAGAGGCTGGGCAGGCCGGATTAAAGTGCTCTCTGGCGATTTGGCGTGCATCCTTTGACAAGAGTCGTTTCTCCCGCTGTTACACACTGCACGCTAGGGGTTGCCGCCCGCATGAAACTTTATCTCGCAGCTATGACAATGTTTTGACTGGTGTTGATAAGTGATTTTTAAGAGATATTAAACTTTAAAATTGAAACACATTTTAAGAAAGGCTGATCTATGCAAACGAAATAGTTTTTCTGCTCTTTTCGATTTATAAATAGAGCGCTCAACGTTGCCTTATGCTGAGGCCTGTGGGGTGATTATGGATTGATGCAATTTATAGGATCTGCATCAGTTATGTTTCATCAATTTTTCATTTCAAATAATTGCATTGCTTCCGCACTTTAGCATTGAAAGACTAAAGTTAGGATAAGCAACGCTGGACGCATAAGGGGACTAGTCAATTTAAACATCCTAACTATCCTAATTTAAACATTGTAAAGTAGAGAGCCTGCAGATCATGACTTGTAAAGTTCATTTGCATGTAAACTAGATCTCATTTTTCATTTGTGTATTACATGAAGTGTGCTTTTAAAAAAATTACAAGAAAAAAATATTCATTAGAAAAGTGTGTTTAAAATATCGGTTCTCCATCCTCTAAACCTAGCTGTGGGAATTTTCGATTAGAATAGAACGACCCCAGAATTGCTAACATTAAGATACTGTATAGGATAACTTAGGATTTTGTTTGTTTAAAAAGAAACATACAAAATATAGCAATTTTAAAAGCCAAAGTAAGGGGAAATAAGAACGAATGAATTTTAAAAGAACAGATAATTAAGACAAAAAAATTATAATGCAATATATGGGATCTGCATCAATTATATTTCATCAATTCATTTCAAATGATGCTTTTTAACTGTCCACTGTTTCTTTTTTATTTCCGTAACATATTACCTTCAAATCTAAAATTGTAATTTTAGACTGCAATTTTAAATGCATTAAAATATATATTTAGAACAATTAATCAACAACAACAACAAAAAAAAAATATTGCTGTTTTTCGCGGATCAACTTGCGGTGCGGACGGCAACCCCTAGCGTGGAGTGTATAACAGCGGGAGAAACGACTCTTGCCAAAGGATGCACGCCAAATCGCCAGAGAGCACTTTAATCCGGCCTGCCCAGCCTCTCCTGTGCTTGTCATGCTTATTTCGCGCCGCAGGGCGGCTGCCGTGTTTCTGTATTTGTGTTTCGTTAACAAAAGGAATCTTATAAATGTGTTATGTCTCACTCAGAATAAGTTGACATTTGAATTAAAATACTCATAATGCCGCGACTTAAAAATACACCCCATAAAACGACCAATTCATTTGTACCTACACCGATTTCTAAGCCAAGAAAGAAGAAGTCTCGCAAATGTAAGTAATGGAACATTTTTTTTTTCTTTTCTATCTTTTTTCTTATTTATATTATACTAAGAATTTTCAATGTATGAAATATATCCCAAATATTACTTAACTCTTACCTTAGATAGATTCTTATCTTACGTGTATGTAGAAACTATATTGAGATTTAGGACTTTTAAAAAAAGTTGGGTTTTTGATGTGACACTGGTGAAATTTTTTTCCCTTGAAAATGTGCTTGGTTTCATTCATAAGTATCTATTCAAATAAATGATGAATATTTATCAGTTTATTAGTTACTTCCCCATAACTTCATTTTTTGGCGAAGGAAAATTTGAATGAAACTTTTAATTAAATACAATTTCAAAGTACAGTGGACTTGCGCTAAAACGCGATTTAACTTACATGAATTGGATTTTACGTGAGTTTTCCCATGAGTATGCCAGATGTAATTTGGGTTTGTTTTAAAGTACCCTTCACAAAATTACAATCGATTAAAACAGCCCCTCCACAAAATTATGCTTCACCATGGCACTGTGGTTATGTCACTGAAAGTAGTAGATGGCCGAAGTGTGAAGGTCCCGGATTCGGGTCACATTGCGTGGCAGTCTGGAGATTTGGTAGGTTTTCTCCAGATTCAACATGAATACATATTAGAACCTCATAGAGAGTTCTCCTACCAAGGCACTCCACATCCTTGGCAGATCGCCCTAGAATAGCTATCAACAAAGCAAAGTCAAATACAGTATGGAACCTCTTATCCGGAAACTAGTTATCCGGAATCCTTTTCCAATCGATTAATTCGTATTTTTTTCTGAAAAGAAAAGCAAATAATGAGTTTCTCTTACATATTTCTTATGTTTTTGTTTTTTAATTTTGAGTACTACAGCTAGAAATTATAAAGTAAGCAATTTGGTAAGGTATTTTTATTTTTTTAGTATGTGACTAAGTTTTCAAGAAGTTATCATACATTTACTACTTCTTCTCTGAATGATTATTATTTATCTTGATCATATTAGTTTTTTTATATTATTTTTGTAGTATATTAACAATTAATGTTTAATTCTAATCATAAGTAGAAAGTAACATTTATGCTACGAATCAAATCAGTAGATGTTATGTTAATCCCCAACCAGTTATCCAGAATACAGCCAGTCCCAGTCATTCCGGATAACAGGTTCCATACTGCAATAACAAATTAAAATTTCACATAAATTTCACTAAAAAAAAAAAACAGATAAAAACATCAAATTCATATAGGGTCGTACTGACCTTATGAATTGATGAATTACTATTATGTGCTTCAAATTAAAAGCAGGACATGTACGGAATGACTAGGCAAAGTTGTTTGGACACACACACATTTAATGTTCTTCTATTTACAAAGGTATACTAGAAATCTTTTACACCACTTAGGTACGTAAACAAAACATCCACACAGGATTCACTGCTTTAAAAGAAAGAAACAATAAAACAAGCCACCCAGGCATGCACCAAAAAAGTTCCATTCCATCTACGTTCAAATCTCTCCGTCCGTCTCCCTCTCCACTCCTCGCTTCTTCCGAAAATCGCCAGCCATGAAAAACAAAACGTGACCTCCCACGTCAGGGGGGGGTCTCAAAGGAAGGGGTGAGGCATCTGCGCTCTGATCGAAACTTCGGATTCTACAGGCTCGTCCATCCGACCTGCGGTGTCCTCACCGCCCAGGACCATAAGGATATCTGAAATAAAACACTTAAAAAAAAGAAAAGAAAAATACATTATTTACAGGTCATTTAAAAATATGAAAAGTTCTACAGTCCGACGAAGTCTATTGGATATGTACTCAAAGGTACATCTTTCGGGATAGGATTCGAGAATCCTTCACTTTTTTCTTGCTTTCTTTCTTTTCTTATAACTCTTTTTATTTTCTTCTTGCACTATATTATGATTTTTTTCTTTCCTTGCAAGGGTTTCAACTTCCAATTTATACATTTCTGGTTGAAGCTTTTCTACAGATTTTTCAGCAAATTCAGCCCAAGGATCTGCTTCTCGAAGCTTCTGTGATAATTGACACATAGTTATATCACATGTTTCTCCTTTCTGCAGAGCCTTTTCTTCACTGACTTCAAGGGATTTCGTTTTATTACCAACCCCTCTTAATTCTTCTAATTCTACGGTTCTACTTTCACCTATGGCTGCTCGTTTTTCAGCGCGTTTAGAGTCTTCTTCTATCATCGCGATTCGACATGCTAGTTCTTCATATTTTCTGTCAGATTCCTCAGCAATTGATCTAACCTGTCCTCCCCAAAGCAGAATGTTTTGCAATGTTCTGCAACGCTCACTCAACTAGCCAAAAATGTTCTGCAGGAAATATACCTTAATATACAGAGGGCTATTATGTCAGGATATTAGTAAGCGTAACCTATATCTAAAATATTAAATGAAATTAGAGAAACTTTGTGTAATTATCAAAGTAACAAGGAAATGAAACATTAACCGAACAGATATATATATGTAGAGAAAATATTTCGAACTAAAGCTTAAAATTCCCGGTCGCCAGGTTGCGATTAAACTTAAAAAACTGGCAATTTACGACTTTTTGACTACCGGCCAGACGAATTCTATCGTTTGTTAACTCAGGTTTCGCACTAGACTGAGGGATTGCGCGATTCTTGCAATGTCACACAGAATCCCCTTCAAAACAAACAAACAACAACGGGGAAAAAAAAAAAAAAAAAAAAAACAGTAGCGGGCTTTTTCTGTGTGCTGGTTTGTTCAATTTTGATGAAGCAGCTAAATATTTAATGGGATAAAGAATCAAATATCATTAAATTCTATTGTTTTCAAAATCATTTCTGTATTATATTGCTACTTTTGATATTTATAATCTACTGAGCTCATTCTAGGCGAGGTCAGTGGTGCGCCAAGCCCCGATGCCCTTTAAAAAAAAAATTCGTTAGCGCCCCGATGATGAAAAACTAGACACCCTCTTTTGCCAGCGAAGTTCTTTTTAATCTTTAGCCCTTTTATTTGTTTAACTGTTATTTGTTTGCTTACACCTAATGTGTTAATGATACTTGTCAAATGAAAAGGAGGAATTTGCACAACTGCTATGGTAATAGAACTCTCCCGCCCTCTTTCCTCCTCCCGGAAGCACTCGGGAGGCCCAGTCAAAGTAGTAGCGGACCTTGATGAGAAGGGGATGGAAATCAACTGTGTAAAAACTAATTCATCTATAATTTTTTTATTAATGAACCGATTTGTTTGAAAATTTGGGGATCACTTTTAAATGCAAAAATTGATTCAGAGTATAAATTTTAGAAAGACGTCTTAATTTGTTCAAAAGTTAGAAATTTATTGTCAAAACATAATTTCTTTCCCCTTTCTTACTTTGTGGCTTGGAGTTACAGAATGCTTTGTGGTTTTCTTTGTGAGCTAGACGGGGAGGCAAATGGTCTTATCTCCTTTCCGGCTATTTCAATATTACCACTTAAATAGATGACCAGCTGATTGTTAATATCAACGGAATATTTATTATGGCTGCATGATTATCCTGAAAAATTTTTTAGCTATTGTTGTACATTAAAAAAAATTAAGAACCGGAATTTGTAGTGGAATAAATATTGAATAACTGGAATAGATATTTATACCTTATAGGGTTATTTTAAACAGAAGAGTTATTAATATTTTTATGCATTAACTATAATATTTTAATTATTTGAACTTTGCAAAATAGAGAATGAAAATAAAAGTAAAATAATTTTCTCAATAAAAAGACTTTTGTTCCTTAAGACTTCTGGGTATTTCATATTTAAAATCTTTTCTCTTCCTTTATAATCTTACCCCCCCCCCCCCTCCCTCCCTACCAAAGAATTCTACACTCTATGCTCCCTACAACCAAATGCTCAGAAGTCTGGTGCACTTAAGTACACAAGCAGAGTGTAACAGACCCTGTGTCTCCTTGTCATGAAGTATGCAAAAGCGCTAGTGCAAATATAATGAGACGTTTCTTTGGTGAAGATGGGCCTGGAAAGTTGATATGTGTTTGCACTGCTGACATTTTATATACAGCTTTCTTTCCATCTTTTTCTGGGGAGTTAAATGAGTATGGAGAAAAAGAACTTGCAGAATTCTGTACAGTTTTTAATAAAATACATTGAATTTTTCGATTTTTCAGAAGAGATAATTAGAAAATATAATCGGGCCAATAATTTAAATTTATCATATGCTATCGATGTTAATTTTTATATAAGTAAGGCTAAATATTCTTAATTGCAACAAAAACCATAAAATATTCAAATGTTGCATTCGCAAAATGTCGCAATTCTCAAGATTTTCAGACCGATGTTTCGAAATCGCGTAAATTTTCGGACCCGTTTATAGTAGTTTTGCATTTCTAAATGCATCCATAATTACTTAAAGCATAGTATTATCTATAATAATTATGAATAAACTGTAATAGGAAGACCAGTTTAACAAAACAATCGTTCACAGCATAAACTTGCAAGAGCGCGAAACATCCGGAGCATCGTTACTAACTGCTTTTGCTACGGCGGTAAAATCTGAAATTATGAATATTTATTAAATAATTTGCAACGGTGGAGTTACTAAACATAACTTCTGACATTGCAGTATCAAGATCGACAGGCGGAATTGCTTAGTCTCCCTTTCCCTTTCTAAGTATGCGCGCATATTTGTTTGAAAATCCTGATCGCGTTTTCTTGTTGTGTCAGCAGAAAACAAACATCGGATCAGAGAGGCAGCTTTAAGGTCAGCTCATAGCTCACGAAAGATGAAATAAAAAAGCTATTTAATAAACATCATATTCAGAAGAGGGTAAATTATTTGCAAAAATGCATTTTAACGGGTTGCATGTATGAAGGTCTAATTTTACTACTTGTAATTTTGAAGTGGCCATTTTAATCGATTGTATTTTTGTAAAGGAGCCGTTTTAATCCAATTTTTTTAAAGGGGTCGCACATAGCAATTCTCAGTTTTATATGCTTCTATAATTTTTAAAAATTATAGGAGTATTACACTCAAAGCAAGAGACTTTGTCTCGAGCAGACATATTTACCAGGGGAAAAAACGTAGCTAGAAAATGAATGTGAATGATATTGCAAGTGATAAGCGCTGTCCGTTCTCCACATGTGGGGTCCAAAAAGGTGGCGCTCTCCCAGAAGGAGATGATCAGGCGCCTTTTGGGTGATAATTCACTTTTCACTTATTGCCGCCGTGTCATCTCCACCCCCCCCCCCCCCCCCCCCCACAAAGGAATATATTCTTTCTATGCCTGGATGCAGGAGATGAAATGGTATCCCTCCAGATTGCTGTCTGGCTTTTGAGTTTGACTTTCTGTTTAAAGTGATTGATTTCTCCCCTCTCTCTCCCTTTTCAGTCCTCATCCGTAATTGTTCTGCAGCGGAGCTCTTTGTTCTGCGACGCACGTCGCCGATTTCGGCATGTTCTGCGTTGGGGCCTGTCCTAACCGAATTTCAAGATATTTATGAATGCGTTCATTTTCATCTGTGGCTTGTGAAGTTTCCTCTAACTTTTGAATAGCAATTTTTAATTTTTCTTCTGATCTTTCTAGATCGTCTTCCAGCAACTGAATTTTTCTATTCAATGCAGCTACCTTACTTTCAACCTTTTCGCTGCGGCAAACTTCCTCTTGAGGGGGTGACTGAGCTTCATCAGCCGTTTCTTTAATGACCTTCGATTTCTCTTTTATATTGTGCATTTTTTTCTTTAACAATTCACAGTGTTTATCTTCTCGCAACCCGAGAGACTGTTGTTTACATGTAACTGGAAGCACATCTGGTTCGAAATTAGGTGTGGAATAAAGGTATTTACCTAAATTAGTAACTCGTTTGGTAGGATAGACTACATCAATCATGGCTGCATTTTTTATGTTAACATTCCCTTGCACAAAATTAAATTCTAGTTTCGATATTACATCCATTCCAATGACTGCACTAAAGTGCATATACTTCATAACATAAACATTAGTATATACTGTACAACTGTCAATCACTATTTTAGAATTAAAGAAACCAATAGGTGAAACTCTTTCAGAATCGATACCACACAAATTAATATCTGTACCGGATAAAATAGGAGATCCCATCTTTTCATAAATATCCTGATAAATCAAAGTTACTTCGGAACCTGTATCAATTACTGCTCTCACATCAAGATTAAAAATATTAACATATTTCTCAATTTTATTACTAGATGATTCCACAATTTTGTTCTCCACCACCGATTCAGCTTTATTTCTATAACTATACTTTGCTCGATTATATCTTTCAGGTCTGAATCTATTTTTGCTTTCGGTTTTGCCTGGTTCTTCTACAACCATTTGATTAACAATTTTCTGTTTACCTTCATCTGTATGATCAAAATTATCGTTCCTAAACCTATATTTACATTCAGCAATTTTGTGTGAATAACTATTACAAGCATAAAATTTTTTCCTGGTAGCTCCAAAATTTTTATTTTCTTTCCCTGGTACGGGGCTAGAAAACGTATCATTTTCTTTATTCACTTTTTTAGGAAATGTTTTATTAAATAAAACACGAGCTGATTCATATTCTTCTAACTTTTCTACTATTTCCTCCCTCAGAGATCATCCTAGGATGAAAAAGGGGCAGGGTGCTAGTCCTTAAAAAAGGGCAATTTAAGCTTTCAAGGGCACGTCAGAATATAAAGAGGCACTATATGAATATATATATATATATATACATACACTCAAGAACGTATTTAGGGGGTCCAGGACACCCCCCCCCCCCCCCGAAAATTTCATTTTTGTTACTAAAATGAAAATGATAATCTTTTTGTGAAAAATTCAACCTTTTTTACCGTTTGGACCCCCCCCCCCCCTCCAAACTGTTTTCTGGATACGTGCCTGTATATACTAAGCGAATATATCCATTTACTTTTTTAGAAAAAAGGGACTATATTCCGTATACGGTGCTTTGTTTACATATCAATGGTTTGTTTACAAATTATTGGCGAACAATCTGACGCGAGAGTGAGCGATGCACCGCCAACTGCCGGTGGTAGTTGTGACTGGCAACCATAAAGAATACGTGTTTCGTCAGGTTTGGGAATTTGAAATTGTTTGCGTTATTGATGGAAGGGAATGAAATGTGTTATGTTAATATAAGAAAAGAATTTGTGTGTGTTTGTTAGAAATATAGTACGTTATAAGCCGGTGGGTGTTGGGGACATTTCTGAGCGGTTATTTAAAAAAAAAAAAAAATAGAGGTAAGTGCTCTTTTTTAACGAATCTTTGCAATGTTTAAGGTTTTTAATGTGAATTTTAAATTGATATTTGAAGTGTTTATGTTTTCGTAAGTGCTATTTACGTGCTATTCTAATCATACTGACTTTATAAGAGGTGTACAACTAGGTTGTTTAATCCACCGATGTTTTTTTGAGTTGAAAACGGGCCAGTGTTTGCCCAGTTTACATTAGCTGTACAACTAGGTTGCTTAGTTCACTGTTGTTGTTTTTTTAGTTAAAAACGGTCCACTGGTTGCATAGTTTACATAGCTGTACAACTAGGTTGCTGAATCCGCTGAGGTTTTTTTAGTTAAAAACGGTCCACTGGTTGCATAGTTTACATAGCTGTACAACTAGGTTGCTGAATCCACTGAGGTTTTTTTAGTAAAAAACGGTCCACTGGTTGCATAGTTTACATAGCTGTACAGCTAGGTTGCTGAATCCACTGAGGTTTTTTTAGTTAAAAACGGGCCACTGGTTGCCTAGTTTAGATAGCTGTACAGCTAGGTTGCTGAATCCACTGAGGTTTTTTTAGTTAAAAACGGACCACTGGTTGCCTAGTTTAGATAGCTGTACAACTAGGTTGCTGAATCCACTGGGGTTTTTTTAGTTAAAAACGGACCACTGGTTGCCTAGAATGACTAGTAAACATGGCGACAGTCGCTGGAGCTTGGCGGTCGCCAAGCTCCAGCGACTGTCGCCATGTTTACATGGGGTGAGCATCGGCTTGTATGATTTTACCGAAAAAAGGTCAGCCAACAATACAATGCTTTTTCATATTAAATCTGCATTTATTATATCTAAAGTTTTTTTTATTTTTTGAGGGGGGGGGGGTGAGGAGTCTACATATAAAATAATTGGCACTTAAAATTTTTCATGTATAGCTATATAGGCATAAAAAAATGGTTAACTTACAAGAGGAGGTGATTAGAATAGTGTTGACTCTAGAAAAAAAGGGTCGACAGGGGGGAAATTTCAAAAAGGGCACCCTGTTCTTTAAAAAGGTACTTTGGGGTTCCACGAGAATGTACAGGTAGCTAAC
The DNA here is from genome assembly GCA_038373885.1 of Cheiracanthium punctorium. Taxonomy (NCBI): domain Eukaryota; kingdom Metazoa; phylum Arthropoda; class Arachnida; order Araneae; family Cheiracanthiidae; genus Cheiracanthium; species Cheiracanthium punctorium. The sequence continues at coordinate 18,534 of JAWZYV010012721.1, read as the reverse complement.
ATATATAGACACTGGTTTGAAACTATCTGATCCCCGAAACTTTAACATGTAGAGTTGTAATATGTGTTCTGACTACAATGCATAGTTAGATTTTTTCCAATTTGTCTTAGTTTTTTCCCCTGATCTTTTGGAGAAAATATCCTGTAGAAGTAAGTGTAAGCGAAATAGGAAAAAGGATTTGTTGATAATATTTTGCTCTAAGCGTGACATAAATATGTGAATTAAATCTGTAGATAACTAGAAGTTTTTGATTTAAAAAAAAAGAAGTTTTAATAAAAGTAATTTTGAATTTTCTGCTTAATTTTTTTTTTTTTTTTTGCTCAAAATTACACAACTTACATGTTTATTATTTATAAGAATAGTACATTTATTGAAGAAGGTTTCAGAAATTTTTAGCCAGACATGATTTGTTAGGCAGTAGGGGAAGGCAGAGGGACTGCTAATTTATGTTCTTCAATTTTATCACACTATCACTACTGGACCACAATTACTGGATCACATTCATATAGGATGTTTTACCTATATTGGTACAAACTTTTAAACAGAAAAGGACTGTCAGTGTAAGTGGATTAGGATAGATGTGTTCAGCAAATAATAAAATTTAATAATATAAATCAGAATTTAAATTCTTTTGTTCACAATAATTATTGAATGAGTACCAAGTAAAGATTTTCAAAGTTACCCTTATTACTATTAGACATTTAAAATTGGATCAAACAATTTAACTCATCCATCAATTGATAACTATAGAAATTGGGAAAATTGAATTCTGAACACAGAAGATTGCTAGAATAAATGACATTCATGCAAATTTTGTATTGCAGCCAATGGTTTGAATGTACATCATATGAAATCAAATTTCTGAAATATATTTGTTCTTCTCTTTCACTTCTAATTTGTTTGCTCATTCATGAAAAGTGAATATAAGTTTTTTTTAAAGCACTATTCTTTAAAATAAATATTTTTTTTTAACTCGCAGAATTGTCCAAATGTGTGAAATAAAGTTTATATTTTAAATAATTTATTTTTCATAGCTTTATTTTTAATTTTTTGTAGCATACTTAAAAAGTTCTCTTTAAAAACACTAAATTTTCATTCTTCAACCTTACTTTAATACTTTTAAAATAAAAAAAGTATTAAATATTTTAACTATCAAATGTTTTTAATCATCTTAAAATAATAAAATAATTAACATCCTGTTGTCAAAAGTACTCAAACAAATTACATATTAAAAAAACTTCCAGAATCATTTCGAATTTTTTTGTTTTTAAAAACTGAAAATAAGCTTAAATTGATGACAGTTAGTTTTATGAATAACTTAAGACACAATTTGTTTTCTTAAGACATTCTTTCCCAAAACTAGCTTTCTATTGCTTTTATTTATTTATTTATTTTTTGCTTCATTCATTAAAATGTTGAGAACTTTTTAAAAATCGGAAAATACATAATATGAATAGTTAGAATACCAAATCTTGTCAATAGTCTGATTTACTAAATTCTGCAGTTACTCCACTTTAGTACAATTAAAACTGTTGCGTAATAAGGGGGGGGGGGGTCCGCCCGGGCGGCAAGGTAAAAACAAAGATGGTGGCCGGCAGGACACCTAAAAATAATATGGTGGGAAACTAAAAGGCCGAAATGGGGGGCAGTAAAGCTTGAGATTAAAAAAATTCCTCAGTGGCCAGTGACCCTACAAAGTTCAGTGGCCAAAATTTTCCGTACTTATGTAATTTTTGTTTTCGACACCCTTGCTCCCCCCTTTCAGATATATGAAAATAATATGAGATTTTTTATTTTGTACATTTAATGATTCAATGCTTTTTTATTAATAATGCATGGCATGTTCCATGTATTACATTCAGAAATAACTAGCTGTATTTAAAGAAATCTAAGTACTATGAATTTAAAATTTATTAATTCCTCCTGATTGGCTGCAGCTCCTTGTTAGAATCATCACATCACTGTCTGTGTCTATACTATATATAGGTACACACATGGAGGAGGCTATAGGAGCTTAACCCCCCCCCCCTCCCCCAAACCCAAATTAAAAGTGAAAATCTCTTAAAAATAGAGAATTGTAATAAAATTAATGATTTAAAATATTTTACTTTAAAATTTCTCTTCAGATTAATTCAAACGTATCTTTTACGAAAAAAGTTGGTTATTAAATAAATACAGTGGACTCCCAAAAATCTGCCAACCTGAAATCTGTATGGCTAAGTGATATAGAATATTTTGACATTATTAGAAAGTTGTCACTATTACCAAGTACTTGTGAAACATGAAGCCTAAGTAAAAAAAAAAAAAAAAATTTTTTTTTTAAGTAAAAAACTGGAGGTAAGATAATATATATAGTATTGCAGACCATTTTCTTAACTTATGGTGTACACATAATAAAGTACTATTTATTTAATTTATCTCTCCTTTCATTCATGGAATTTATGGGGGAAAAGGAATTTGGACTTAATAAAAGAAAGAGCATCAAGGGCCCCAATTTTCTATTAATTTCAACAGTACGCTTCCTCCTAATTTACTAATTTTTGACTTGCAAGAAGCTAACAAACGGTTATTTTACTTAAGGTAGTAGCTCCCCAACCTCCTATTTAAAAAAAAAAACCACTAAGCATCTTATCAAATTTTAAGGAAAATCAGATGCATTTTAAGATGGGGAAATCGTAAGCATGTGCTACTCAAACAGCCCATTTTCAAGGTTTCCACTTTCAAATAATCAAGTGTCTGATTATGTAAAACATTTTTTAACGAACATTACACATACTAAGGGTTCAATTTACAAAGGTGAATCATATAAAAGAAATAACTTAAAACAGGGAGAAATTTTTGTGGGGGGGGGGGGGGGAAAGACTACTTCAACGTATGGTTACCATGTTGGAAAGAGCAAAAAAGCAACTAAAAACACTGCATACAAAAATCCAGGGGGAGCCTGCTGCCGGCGCCCATGGGGGGGGGATACGTTTTTGCTTCGGCCGACCAAAAATGCCTTCTATTCGTATAATCTACAGAGAAACTCCCTGTCATTAAAACGGAACTGGAAAAAAAAAAAAAAAAAGCTTGAAGTGTGAACAGGAGGGGGGGGGGGAGAGAGAGAGAAACACTTCTCTCTTCTCGGACAGCTGTAACGCTGATTAATGGAATTCTAAAGGCACGGAGATCTGTTTATTTAAGCTTTGAAGAGCGAACGCTTTTACCAGTGATTACAAAATAAAACAAAATCAAGTGTTTTGTCTGTTTCTCTTCTCCCTCCCTCTCGCGCTATTGTAGAGATGCTAAAACTCTTGCAAAAGGAAAAACGTAATAATATGAAAGCAGCTGAAATTAGACTTATTTAAAACTGAAAACGGTATGTTTATGACATTAGTTTTTATTTGCGTATTCGAATGTACAAAATAACGTTTTTGTTAGTTTTAAATAAAGCATCTTGCGTGGTAGTTTTCGATCTGTTGTAGCGTAAATCAGGATGCAAAGAATGCCAACCTCTTCATCGACCTTTCAAAAGCAGAGGGTTTGTTTATTGTTTTCAAGTTAATAATAATTAAAAAAAAAAAAAAAAAAAAAAAAAGGCACGTGCTTCCCGTCTACAGTTTTAGAAGGGTCATAGTAAAGATCACATGAAATTTTTTAAAAATATAATCGATTACTCTTCAGTTGACTGGACCCTGACTGAGTCGAACGACGGAAAATATACAAAGGGGAGTACTATAATTTAGAAAAATCTTAGCTTCGTTCCTTCAGTACGATGTCTTATTAATGAGATACTTAATGCATCTTTCACATACAGTCATATATTGTATCAGTAGGCAAATATCAATAGTTTTAAATAAAAGTCCTTTTCACTCTTCTCCTTTTATTACGGCCGTCTATTGTAGAAATTGTAACAAATTATAATTAGAATAATACTTTTGTTCAGATTTTTGTGACCACGTGTAATGTCCCACGGATATGCCTCTCTGCGTACTGGAATGCCGATGTGGATATGTAATAAAATAATTAGATGGTGCGAAGGGTCAAGGTCAACCAACAGGTCAGGTCACAGAGAGAGACCCTGAGTATTCTGTTCCGCTGCGTTCCTACCCCCCCCCCAAATGTTACATGTATGTTATTAGTTATGATGAGCTCCTCCCCTTTCTTCCGCTCCCATAGACGTCTGCAACCCTTTCTCCCCTGCTTGTCCATATAGCGCTGACATTCAGCTTTTTCTACGAGGCCGAGGGTGGGCGGGACTAAGTAAATTTTGCTCATCATCAATTTTAGACGTTTTTTCAACTGCTTTGTTTTACTTTGCTCGGACATACAGCGCCGACTTTTGTTACGGGGACGGAAACGAGGGGGGAGGGGGGGTTGCTTGCTGAGTAAATTTTGCAGGTCGCCAATTTTGGCGACTGACAGACTGTTTTGCAGTCGCCAGGAATAATTCCACAGTCGCCTCTGGCGACCGCTAATCTCAAGCTTTAGGGGACAGAATGCTGAAACTTAAAAAAGAATGGGGCGGCAAACTGAAGGACCGCACCGGTAGTCAATAACCCTGACGCTACACTGCAATAGCAAAAGATCATTATTATGCTCTTAATTTGGCAAAAGCATAATGTGTTTCTATTGCTGTATTCGCAAATCGCTCGATTTTCAGACTGATTTGAGTGGATAAAGCCACTGAACATGGTTGACGGCTGAAGTGTTGAAGTTCCCACGTTCCGGCCCCGGCCGCGCAACTGTCGGTCTGGAGTTTTGGTCGGTTTCATCCAGATGTAAAGTCAATACAAGTTAGAACTCCTTAAAAAGTCATCCAATCAACCCCCCCCCCCCCCTAGGAGATATCCCTTGTCTGGGCTTGCCATAACAAACAAACAAATCCCGCTGAATTTTCGAATCGCAAAACGTCGTTTTGCTAAGGCATACTTTCTGTATCATCTGTAATTATATATGATTAGTAAATAACTGTTATACATTAAGAATAATATGTACTAAGAAAGCCGATTAAAAAGAGGAAATCGTTTAGGGGAGGAAATAAAAAATAAACTTGTTAGTGTGCAAAACTATTAAAAACATCGAGAAGAGCAACAGCTGGCGACGAACACTAGAATAATGATTGTTTGATAACTTGCAACTACATATTTATCAAACGTAGCTACCGATATTTGAGGATAGACAGATGGAATCAGAAATATTTAGATAACTTTATAAAATTTTGAATTTCCTAACCGTATTTTCTTCCCCCAACTCCCAACTGAAATGCCCACGTAGACGTAGTTCTAACCTGCGATCGGGCTTCTCACTTGAGTCAGCAAAAACAAAACACACTAGGGGCCTTTTCGGGTTACTGGCTCGCGCAAATGAAGACAGACAATGAAAAAGGCATTAACAGTATTTCGATCTGAAAGAATAGAATATTTGAAAAAGGCATTTTAATAAATTACACTTGTGGGAAAGATCCGATTTCATAGACTGTTTCTGTGAAAGGGCCGCTTTCATTCGAACCTATTTTTATGATAGGGTTATTGTACTCAATCGTATTTCTGTGAAGGGGCCGTTCTATTTAACGTATTTTCGTGATGGGCCGCAAATGGTATGTAGGGGAAAAAAAAAAGTAGTGATTGTTGACTAAGAATAAGAAAAATTTAAAAGGAGGGGGGCAGAAAGAAGAGAAATTGGGCAGCTGGGCACTAAAAAGACGATAAAAGGGCCGCCGGGCGCTGCGCCCTGCCAAATCAATCTAGACTCAACACTAGAATCTGTGAAGGTGCTAACTAATGTCAACAAAGAGGAAAGAGATGCCACAACGCAATAAATGTAAACAGAGGGGAGAGGATGGTGCCATGAATGAAATCAGGGCTAGAAGAGCGGCAGGCAGGGGGCTGTTTTTGGGTGGCAAAAGGGCGGCGATTTTTTTTGAAAGGGCAAGTAGGGCGGGATTTTTTGCTTTAAAGGGCGGGCAGGGCGCAGCGCCCTTCGAAAAACGCCTAGGATGAACACTGCCTCCCTAGTGTTCCACTTATGCCAGTTATCTATAAAATGTTCTTTAACCTCTTGTGGCACTCTTCTTCTTACCTGGTCAGAAACTATCAGTTCACAAAGACCAGTGAAATCTTTAACATTAACACCATGAATCCATTCTTCAAAATAATGGTTAAGTTCAAAAGCGAATTCCCGCCAAGAACAAGAACTTTCTTTTTTATGAAAAAATAACTTTTGTCTAAACTGTTCTGCAGTTAATTTAAATCTTTTCAGCAATACTGCTTTTATGTGATCATAATCATTTGAAACATTTTCAGGTTCTCGTGTTATGATTTGCGCGATGTCTAGAGGTAATAATCCTAATAAGTGTGTGACCCAATCATCCTTTTTAATTTCGACTCTTGTGGCTTGCCTCTCAAATAAAGCGAGATACGTGCTAATGTCTGCTTTTGGATCCTTCGAATCGAAACTTTTGATTATTTTTGTAAGATCTATTTTGTTTTGGATTACAAAAGGTTCTGTACTGTTCCCCTTCTCATAATTTTTTTATTTTAATTGTTCCAATTGGAATTCACGTTCTAATTTCTCCTGTTCTAATTTTTCCCGCGCAATCTTTTCTTCGCTTTCGCGGTCTGCCGCAATGTTACTGAGAACAGATTTTGTGAATTCTTCATCGTACTTCGCATCACTAATAATAATATATTTCATTTTAGCAATAGTTGGGTTATCTGGGATCTTTAAATCCAGTTCACGCATTAATTTAACAATATCCTCTTTACGATGTTTTCCGATGTATGACATGGTTGTTGATACAAAAAAAATTGAGTACTTACAGTTTGCAGTCTTCGGCGATCGAACTCGCCCTGGTAATCCACAACTGATACGTGAGCACACAAAACTCTCCTTGAAACACAAGATACTTTACACAAATATCAGTTCAATATTTAATATTATTCTTCACACTTATCCAGTTCTATTGAATCTAATTCTAATTCCATCCCTGCGAAAAGTTACGAAAAACTAGAGGGTTTTCGATATCGACATCTACATCCCGGCAAAAGTCCCCAAAAAACTATAGGGTCGTACTGACCCTATGAATTGATGAATTACTATTATGTGCTTCAAATTAAAAGCAGGACATGTACGAAATGACTAGGCGAAGTTGTTTGGACACACACACATTTAATGTTCTTCTATTTACAAAGGTATACTAGAAATCTTTTACACCACTTAGGTACGTAAACAAAACATCCACACAGGATTCACTGCTTTAAAAGAAAGAAGCAATAAAACAAGCCACCCAGGCATGCACCAAAAAAGTTCCATTCCATCTACGTTCAAATCTCTCCGTCTGTCTCCCTCTCCACTCCTCGCTTCTTCCGAAAATCGCCAGCCACGAAAAACAAAACGTGACCTCCCACGTCAGGGGGGGGTCTCAAAGGAAGGGGTGAGGCATCTGCGCTCTGATCGAAACTTCGGATTCTACATTCATTATAGAATTATTCAAAAATCTTCACCCACCGGTCCATATTTAACCTAAAAACATCTGCAAAATCAGTAACAGCTAATTTAAAACGAGCTAACAGTGGACCTTTTTTAACCTAAAAAACTACAGTGGATTCAGCAACCTAGTTGTACACCTAATCTAAAGTCAGCATGATTAGGATAGCAGACCGATAGCACTGACAAAAACATCAAATATCACTTTAAAGTGATAAAAAAAAAAACCCTAAAGATTTCAATATTAATTTTAAAAAAGCACATACCTTTATTTAAGTCACTTACTTCAACGATAAGAAATGTCTCTTATGTCATCTTCCTTCTCTGCACTTTACTCCTATTACCTCATTCTTCCGTGTCCTGCTTCACACACCATCTTAATTTATTTGTATATCTCCTTCTTTTCTCTTTCACCAACAACCAACTTCCTTTTATTTGGTTTCATATTCACACCACATTTTTAACAACACACGCTTCCTTTTCATACAATAACATTTTTCATTCCTTTCCATCCATAACATAAAAATTTTCTAATTCCAAACATTCCTATCGTCTACCGAGCTCACGATAAATTGCCGTATACACTGCCTTTAGGGTTACCCGTCAAAACGTCCTATGCCGCATGGCATTCTTCCCTGGCGCATCTAATGCTGGAGCATTGCTCAACGATTCTCAACAAACCGAAAATGTAAATAACATTGTATGTAAACAAAGCACCAGCTTCTCCATAATAGCCTTTTCATTTGTTTTGTAGAAACTATTTGAAGAAATGGGTGACTTTTACTAAAATTGTATTAAAATTCACAAAAATAAACAGTTTTCAAAAAGCGAGTGTTGCAGGAAATTAATAATTCTTTCATGAATAACTAACAATCATAATGATAGTTATGATAATAACTGTATTAATCTAATAACTAATGAGTAAGTATTGACCAATAGCAAATGTTAACAGATACCAATACTTCACCTGTAATGAATTCATTTTTAAAAATATTGTAGTGAAAAATATTGCTGCACTACCATTTGAGCCCTCCTCAAAATAATTTGTCATTCCAAAATTAAAGCACCTTTTTGAAAAAAAAAAAATAATTAAAGTTTGCAAAAAGAAGGCCACTGTTGATGATTGAATTATTTTATTCAATTTCAAACCAAGATGACAAGTTAATCGTACTGAATTATATAAAATAAGAGTTAACTTACATTCATTATAAATTTTATTTCATGAAAACTTACGTGATTGATTAAACATTTTGATTGATATTTTGATTTAAAGAACAATGAAATTTAACTAGTGTTTTGGTTTTTTTAGATACCTAGTCTATTCTTAAGTTTAGAACAAACCAGCCATGGGTAGAGAAAACTTTTTCCACAGACGCTGAACTTTTTGTGCAGTTTGCCAATTTGTTCAATCGGACAACCAATTGCAATTTAGTTTGCCAATTTCTTCAAATAGCCAAATTTTTAATGTTTTGTGGAATTTTTTCTGTCTTTTCACCTGATATTTCTTTATTTTTGCAAAAAATTTTCACAAATATGTCAATACAATTAATTTGGGAATTTTAACAACTAAAATTTGATAGATTAAATTTTTTTTATTTGGGAATACCTTATTCCCCCGTACACGATATATATTTCGGTTACACACATAACCATCATCAGTCGTTTCTGGATCTCACACTAATGGCGGCTTCCTTTTTTATCTCTTCGTTCTTCTTCTGGAAATTTCGATGAATGACGTCATCCCATGATTGGTTGATTGTATGAAGCGCATCGTTGATGCTGCCATCTGTCGTCACTATTTCTAAGCTCTCACAAATGTAGGCATATATACTGTTTTTAAAGTTGGCTATTTTTTTAATATTTTTAAAATCAATGGTAATGGGCTCTTCCAAAGCAAAACGGGCCAGACCGGTACTTTGTTTCTGGAGGTTAATGTCTTGAAAATGTTCGTTTTTTCGCTCTTTAATTTTCCTTTTTGTAACGCCGATGTAGCAATTTTCTTTATTAGTATCGTTTGACATAAAATTAATTTTATAGATCCCTGCGGTTTCGATGGGGTTGATTGGGTCTTTTTCCAATCTAATGCGCTGAAAAATTGTTTTATTAGGTTTAATTGGAATACGGAAGTTCTTTTTACTGGCGATATTAGAAAGTTTATTGGCTATCCCCCGGCTAAAGGGGAAAGCGGTAGTAAAACGTGGCTTATCTTTTTGACGGTTGTCTATAATATTTACTTTACGTTGCCTAGCTTTGAAAACTTTATCGAAAATTTCTCGAGGGTAGTGGGCGTCTTGACATTGTTTCCTTATGAAAGCAATTTCTTTTTGAAGGAGGCCGTTATTAGAACAAACTTTGAAAGCGCGGTCGATATAGGAACGAATAGCAGCAATTTTATAGTTGAAAGGGGTTTTAGATTTAAAATTTACTATATTAGTATTACAAGTAGGTTTTCGAAAAATGGTGGTCTCAATGAGATTATTGTTTCTGGTTATGTTCACATCTAAGTAATTGAGGCTATTATTGATTTCTTTTTCGTAGGTAAATTTAATGTTCGGGTCTATGGCATTAAGTTGATTGATCAAATTATTTTCTTCATTATTGTGGGTGGTAAGGATAGCGAAGATATCGTCGACATAGCGAAGCCAAAGTTTGATGGTACTATTGTGTGTCTGTTTAATCTGTTCCTCAAGGATTCTCATTTTCCAGTCGGCAATTATTCCGGATATGGGGGAGCCCATGGGGACTCCTTTTATTTGTTGGTAGAAGTGATTATTATATTGAAAATATGAATTATTTAAAATTAGATTTATTGCACTAGTTAGGATGTTAATTATGTCTATATCTTTAAAACTACTTTGAATTTGTTTGTTAATAATTTGGTTCATTTCCTTAATATCTATTGACGGGTATAGATTTACAACATCGAAACTTACCATAATATCGTCTTCATTAAGTTTATAATCGCGGATGTTTTTAATGAAATCGTCGGTGGAAGTTAGAGTGCTGTTAGAGGGGGGTATAATTTCTTGCAATATATCCTTCATATATATATATATTTTTTTTTTTTTCATATATTTTTCATGATTGTAGGTTTTTGTATCGGCTAGACATAATAAAAACATATAAAACATTATTTAATACGGCGGATTAATTAGTTAAAATTTTTTTTTATTTGGGAATACCTTATTCCCCCGTACACGATATATATTTTGGTTACACACATAACCATCATCAGTCGTTTCTTTTTGTATCGGCTAGACATAATAAAAACATATAAAACATTATTTAATACGGCGGATTAATTAGTTAAAATTTTTTTATTTGGGAATACCTTATTCCCCCGTACACGATATATATTTCGGTTACACACATAACCATCATCAGTCGTTTCTACGGGGGAATAAGGTATTCCCAAATAAAAAAATTTTAACTAATTAATCCGCCGTATTAAATAATGTTTTAAATGTTTTTATTATGTCTAGCCGATACAAAAAGAAACGACTGATGATGGTTATGTGTGTAACCGAAATATATATCGTGTACGGGGGAATAAGGTATTCCCAAATAAAAAAAATTTTAACTAATTAATCCGCCGTATTAAATAATGTTTTATCTTTTTATTATGTCTAGCCGATACAAAAAGAAACGACTGATGATGGTTATGTGTGTAACCGAAATATATATCGTGTACGGGGGAATAAGGTATTCCCAAATAAAAAAATTTTAACTAATTAATCCGCCGTATTAAATAATGTTTTATATGTTTTTATTATGTCTAGCCGATACAAAAACCTACAATCATGAAAAACATATGAAAAAAAAAAATATATATATATATATGAAGGATATATTGCAAGAAATTATACCCCCCTCTAACAGCACTCTAACTTCCACCGACGATTTCATTAAAAACATCCGCGATTATAAACTTAATGAAGACGATATTATGGTAAGTTTCGATGTTGTAAATCTATACCCGTCAATAGATATCAAGGAAATGAACCAAATTATTAACAAACAAATTCAAAGTAGTTTTAAAGATATAGACATAATTAACATCCTAACTAGTGCAATAAATCTAATTTTAAATAATTCATATTTTCAATATAATAATCACTTCTACCAACAAATAAAAGGAGTCCCCATGGGCTCCCCCATATCCGGAATAATTGCCGACTGGAAAATGAGAATCCTTGAGGAACAGATTAAACAGACACACAATAGTACCATCAAACTTTGGCTTCGCTATGTCGACTATATCTTCGCTATCCTTACCACCCACAATAATGAAGAAAATAATTTGATCAATCAACTTAATGCCATAGACCCGAACATTAAATTTACCTACGAAAAAGAAATCAATAATAGCCTCAATTACTTAGATGTGAACATAACCAGAAACAATAATCTCATTGAGACCACCATTTTTCGAAAACCTACTTGTAATACTAATATAGTAAATTTTAAATCTAAAACCCCTTTCAACTATAAAATTGCTGCTATTCGTTCCTATATCGACCACGCTTTCAAAGTTTGTTCTAACAACGACCTCCTTCAAAAAGAAATTGCTTTCATAAGGAAACAATGTCAAGACGCCCACTACCCTCGAGAAATTTTCGATAAAGTTTTCAAAGCTGGGCAACGTAAAGTAAATATTATAGACAACCATCAAAAAGATAAACCCCGTTTTACTACCGCTATCCCCTTTAGCCGGGGGATAGCCAATAAACTTTCTAATATCGCCAGTAAAAAGAACTTCCGTATTCCAATTAAACCTAATAAAACAATTTTTCAGCGCATTAGATTGGAAAAAGACCCAATCAACCCCATCGAAGCCGCAGGGATCTATAAAATTAATTTTATGTCAAACGATACTAATAAAGAAAATTGCTACATCGGCGTTACAAAAAGGAAAATTAAAGAGCGAAAAAACGAACATTTTAAGACATTAACCTCCAGAAACAAAGTACCGGTCTGGCCCGTTTTGCTTTGGAAGAGCCCATTACCATTGATTTTAAAAATATTTAAAAAATAGTATATATGCCTACATTCGTGAGAGCTTAGAAATAGTGACGACAGATGGCAGCATCAACGATGCGCTTCATACAATCGACCAATCATGGGATGACGTCATTCATCGAAATTTCCGGAAGAAGAACGAAGAGATAAAAAAGGAAGCCGCCATTAGTGTGAGATCCAGAAACGACTGATGATGGATATGTGTGTAACCGAAATATATATCGTGTACGGGGGAATAAGGTATTCCCAAATAAAAAAAATTTAACTAATTAATCCGCCGTATTAAATAATGTTTTATATGTTTTTATTATAAAATTTGATAGTTAGGATTAAGCTACCCTTTTCCTGTAATTACTGATGTAGTTAATGATAGTTTCAGAAAAACCATTACTGGCTTGAGAGCAACGTTGTTTGAAATCTCTTCTTCTAAAATTATTAAATAGTAAGCAGAACTCCCATAAGATACAATATTGGTATATTTATCTCTTCAAAGCTAACCAGCAAACAGTTACTGAATACTAACAGGACAATGAAACCTTTGACTTAAAAGCATATTTAAAAAAAAAAAATGTTGTTTATGTATTTAAAAAGGTAATTAAAACGGCACATTAAAAATAATATATTTCTCTCAGCACAATAATATACTTTTATCTGTAGTCATTCATAAAACGAATTAAGAACCATTTATTAATCTCAGAAAAAATAGTACTTTATAAAATTTAAAGGTTTTTCTTAGTTTTAATTAAATTAATGAATTAATTAATCATTTTGGAAGGTTCATTTTGTATCATGTAATAATATAAAGTAAACTAATTTTATTTTTATTCATGTTTTATTATTTCAATGATTGAACTTTTGTATCGATTTTCATCTTACAATACTTTCTTTCATTTTAAATTAGCATCAAGTGTTTCAAGTTCTACACCTGCCTTCAGCTTTCAAGTACTACTTACATCATCAAATTATCCTTATAAACTAGGTAGTATTGTTATCTGTTTGCAAGATGTAGGAAATTTTGAAGCTGTAGACTGCTTTACTATTCAGTTTGAGCCTGGAACATCTAAATGTCATCTATTTTGGAAAGAAAATAATGAAAACAATGAAATAAAGGTAAAGTTCTACTTAATGTAATTCATAAGAACTAAAGATTGTTGATTTCTAATTATTGCACAGTAGTTAGGAGTCAAAGTGGGAGATTGTCATGGTTGAAGCTAGTTAAAGAAAAAAATTATAATTGGCTATGTTATTTTTAAATTAATCAAGTATTTTACTCAAAAATGTTTCATGTATTAAAGAATTTTTATATTTTACTCCAATTTTGCCTAGATTGGGTAAATATATCAATGACATTTAATGTGTAAAATGCAGTTTTACATTTATGCATGTCTGAGTGTGTATGTTAAGTATTAGCCTAAACTTAAAAATTCTAAATTTGTGTACCGTTATATTAAATATCTGGAGTACCTTGTTGAATTTTGTCTTCCCCCCCCCCCCCTAATTCATAGTCAATGATTTTTATTGTTAAAAGGATATACAAAACGAAAAGCCTCTAAAAAATTTAAGAAACTTTGATAAGAACAATGCTATTCATTTTTTGCTTACTACTTTTTTTTAAGCATTATATATTTTTACTACTTTCTTCCTTCTCTCTCTTTGTGCATGCACATGTTTCAGTCTTTGGTGTGGTTTGTTTCTAATTTTTTAGGTTTTGTGAATGACCTGCATCATAGCCAGTTATCTTATTTGCAGGATGACCACGGGCAACTAAAAAAATGACTTTTGCTACTAAATCAAAAATTAGGCAATTAAGAATATTTTTTTGGCTTAAAAAACCAATTTCAAACTATTTTCTAGTATTCAATGACTTTCCGATTTGAAAATAACAAAGTTTAAATTCAGTAAAAGAATATAGGTATGAAATATTTAATGATAAAATAAGCTACCTTAAAAACCTATAATTTAAAATATAGTGCAGAAGCACTTTTCAATCACCATCTGTGGCCATAGACATCGCTTGTATAGCCTTCCAGTCCTCTCAGATTCTCTGTTCTTGTTCAAGCACCATATGGTGCCATCTATCATCAATTAAAGCAAATGCTATGTCATTAATGGCCTCATGGGTTTAAATTATTTTTATTGCTTCACAATAAAAACTGTACATTTTATTTTCATATTTCTATGCTGTTAAGATCTATTGTTATGGAGAGATTTATTGAGTACTACTCAACATTTACTAGAGATTAAATGTCCTACTTGGCCAGTTTGCGAAAGTAGGCCTTGACCAAATTTGTGTCTCTAAAATCTCATGTCTATCTTTTATCTTGTATTTTGATCTCTGATATGTCTCTTCTAACTCATATTGCTCAAAAAGAAAACATCCTACTATATAGTTACGTGGATCCCTGACTCGCTGATTCACTGACTCTTTAACAGTTCCGGGTAACCTGTTCAATTATAGATCTTTTACTGCCATTACTCCAAGAAGATTAAAAAACAAAAAAGCATAATATAAAATCTACAAGATTTCCACAATCCGCTTGAAATTTTTCATAATTATGTATAGATAGGTTGATGCCGACAAAAATTGGGTCTGTTTTGCAGCCCC
The DNA here is from genome assembly GCA_038373885.1 of Cheiracanthium punctorium. NCBI lineage: Eukaryota > Metazoa > Arthropoda > Arachnida > Araneae > Cheiracanthiidae > Cheiracanthium > Cheiracanthium punctorium. The sequence goes on along the minus strand of JAWZYV010012721.1, from coordinate 3,443 downwards.
TTCTCAAAATCGCATTTGATTAAAACGGCGCTTTCTCAAAATTACAATTGATTAAACAGCCCCTTCAAAAAAGTACAATCGATTAAAATGACCCTTTCACAAAAATGCAATCAATTAAAGTGAACCTTTTCATTTGCATTTTACTCTACTTTTTAAACTTTTGTCAATTATTTTAACAAAAAAAGTGACTTTTATTAAAAAGTGGTATGAAAATTCACAAAAATAAGTATTGAAATTCCCAAAATTAAGTACTGAAATTCACAAAAACTTAGACCCTAGAAAAAAATTACTGGATATAAAAATATGTAATATTTTACCCCCCTGGTATAAAAATATAGAAAACAATGTGTGCTACTTTAAAAATCTGAAAATTCACTCATTCCCTAATTTTTAAGCAATTTTTTGCTATTTTCAGCTCCATTTTATGTCTGAGAGCAGTGCCGTAAAAATAGGGAGGCATGGCGGGGCGAATGCCCGGGGCCCCCACAGGTAGGGGTCTCAAAATCCATATGGCTATTTTCCCTACTTCTTGGTGTTTTTTTTGTCTTCTATAACTTTTTAGATTTGCGCATCTAACATTATAAACGGATCACCTATCACTGTTTAAGCTGGAAAAAATATCTTATTGCTTATAAAACAGCTAACAGCTCACCAACAGATCCGCTGTATTAAGATATGTACAGATGATTTGTAACAGTTAAATTTATATGCCAGTATTTTTAGAGTCAAAGTTCTTTAAATAATGACCTTGTGTTCCCTTTATTTGTATTCTAGAAAAACATGATCTGGACCTCAGAAAGTCACTCTGAAGCAAACGTACCTTTTGGGGGCCCCCTCTAATTTCTTAAAAGTATCATATCACTAAGATAATTTCAAGCAAAAGGCCTGTTTTTTCTTTGTAATTATTACTCACAAGCATTTTTATGCACTTAGAAAAGAATGTGCAGATGCGTAATCAGTTGTGTACACTGACTTCCTGTAAGAGAAGGGGGTATGGAAGTAATGCTTTGTCAAAAATGTTCGGACTTTATGTTAAAAATGCATGGACAAAGGGCAGGGGATGTTGAATCCCCTCGCATACCATTTGTGTACCCCACTGCGCATAGCAAATATATAGAGTTGAAGTTTCCTTCCACATTTTTCTAGAGTAAGTGAATGCTCGAAATTTCCTTTTCCCTTTAATGAGGATCTAAATTAGGAATGGCATGTCATGGCCTCCAAATGCCAAATGGCATGAGCTGCTTTTTCTCGCATATCCTAAAACTCAAAATTAAACTTCTTAAATTGGCGCTATGTCCTTTAATTTTTCCCCTCTAAAATCCAATGATCTGAGCCCCTCTTGCAAAATATTTTAATATTTTCTGGTCGTCCATTTCTTTTACTTGTGTAATAGTCAGTGATTTCTACATTCTTTTACATTCATTATACAAATGATTCGATAATTATTCGTATAAACACTCAAACTAAAAACAAATGCTACATTTCAGCCGGAATGTGAAATCCATTAATTACTTCATTATATGAAATTAAAAATACTTTTTTTTTTTTTGCAAATCAAGTGCTCGATTATTGGTTGCTTTTATTAGAAATAATACTACTTTTATCAAGAACACATAGGAGCTATATTGATGATTTATTAATTTTGTTGTGTTAAGGTAAAGCTGTGCAAGAGTTATCTGCTTAGAAGGAGTGAAATGAGCTGAGGTTCGCTGACGTGTATTTGAAGAATTAATTATATTATAAATTAAACTAATCCAACAAACAAGTTAGAAGTCATTGACTGAAATTGAATAGTTACTTGATTTTATCTGTAAAATAAATTTTGTAGATTTTAGGCAGAGTTGAAACTCATTTAACTTGAGTTGCACAGTAGAAGTCTTTGGTTTGAATATGTGTTTAAACAAGAAAGACAAAGTAGGTACCTTTTCTGTAGTTTATTGAAACAAGATGACTATGGTAGGCTTACACAGTGCACTTGATGAAGACACAACACATTAAACAGCAATCATCTAGTAGCACAAGAAACAAGCTTTTAGAAGATGTCGCCAGCGGCGATCTTTTGGTTTCAAAAACACATCACACTGAATACATCAGCACGGTTTGCACGGATCCCCGGTTCTAGTTGAATCACATCTGTTGAACCACACGGTTCATAGCTACATCTTTGATTACACACACATCACAGTAGTAGTGGCTGAGCTTTCGGAGAGACAGACCGAGAACACTGAAAAGTTAACTTGTGATGCCCTTTTTATATCTGCCAGTTAGTGCGGGACTACGATGGATATTTGCATAGGAAAAAAAAAGAGTTCTAATTTTATGCAAATTAGGAACAGCGCCATCTATCGGCGAGAAATGTAAACTTTTTATTACGGCGTTTAAAGATATGACGATGTTTACACCGCCATTTTCAAATGCTAACGAAGTTACGTTTTCACTTAGAAAACTTTTAAAGGAGTTTACAAAAGTTTCGTTTTTCACTTTAGCAAATTTAGGGATAAAATGTCATGGAAATAAAAAGTAAGTAAAGAAATAGCGTTTTTTTCCTAACAAGGGCCCGCCTTCCATGACATTTAGGAAACTGGCAGATACAAAGTAAACGAAAATTAGAGGTAACCTTTCCTCTTTAACGAAAAATTAAGTTAAACATGATGCATGAAAAAATACTTCAAAATCCACTAAAGGTTAGTAGAAACACTATATACATTTGTTGCTGGCCAGCATGGTTAGTACACGTTTCAAAAAATTACTTCATTTCAAAAAATACTTCATCTACTAGAAAATACTATATAGATGCATTCAAATATAAACACTTCTGCTAGAACATTAATAAACACATTTCTAATCTCAAAAATATTCATACTTCAAAAAGACTCATCATATACGTTCAGTGCACTTTAGAAAATACTCACATTTTGCAAAGTTCATTCAATATAATACAGTACAGTACATTGCAATGAAAAATACAAATTAAATTTGAAAAAGCTCGAATTGAAATCCAACTGAGATCGAGCTGGGATGCATCCCGAAAAAATTTGTAAAAAAAGTTTGTGTTATAGGTTAACACATTATATGCCTGACACAACACCTTACAGACTAGGGTGGACATATAGGAGCTTCCACTGGCAAAAATGGGACTTACAGAAATAAAACTAACATCTCCTGTGATTGGGACGAAAATACTCTACTCTTAGAACTAACCAATCACCTCAGAATTCTGTGGCAAATTACAGTTTCACCTCGCGAGACGCTTTTGAGGCTGCTCGAAAACTTCAGAGAACGACCAGAGCTAAGAATATCGCACTCCGTGGGGAACTTTACTCCCTCGACTGTAAAGATGTCAGACAGACATAATTGGACGAACACAATTACATAAAGTTCATTTTTCTTTTGTTTTTTTTTCATCAAAAAATTTTCACCCTTTCCCCTCAAAAAAAAATCTA
>JAWZYV010012720.1:0-215167 GCA_038373885.1 Cheiracanthium punctorium | reverse complement strand
CATATTTCCATGCGAGTATTGAAAAGCATGTGTTTCCTTCCCCTCCCGTCCTTTAATTTAAATTTTACAGGAATTCTTTTTCGTCAAGAAAAGAGAATTAAAGTCATGTCCATCTAAAATGCATGAGTTTTGTTCCTACTTATGAAAGCTATTTTGGAATTGCAGAAGAAATATTTTTACATAAACATGCAAATTCCCTTTCACTTTCCTCCTCATTTAAAATTTATATTAAATCAAATAATACATACAAAAATGTGTTAAGTAATATCTGTTATCAAATTATGGTGTTTGCCAAAATCAAAATATTTGCTTAAAACAGTACTTGCTCCAATTTACATTGTCTCTCAACAATTATTAAATAGTATTAAGTGTACAGTACAGAGCCAGAAATCCGCACAGCTTGGGACCATGGCTAGGGCGGATTTTAGGATTTTGCGGATTTCAGGCCGTAAAAGAAAAATTATTGCATTTCTGATTTTAAAAAAGTAGAATGCAATTACAATGAAATAAAAACACAGTCAAAATATAGTTATATTTTCACACTAAATACAAAAGCATAGGAGAAAAAAGAAAAAATTACAGAAAGACAAGCAAATGGTTTCAAAATTTCCTTTTTCTAATTTTGAAAGCATGTTCTATGGTGATTTGTTTTAAAGTATTTTTTTCTACTTTCAGTTTCTTTCTTCTCTTTTCCTTTCTTTTATTTATTTATTTTTGCAAATAGTAAATTATCATTAATTCTTGTTTCATTACCAAAATTTGCTGTTCTAAAAATTTAATGTATTCTTCTCCCAACTTTAAACTTTTATTAAATGGATTTTATTATTATTACCATATTATTATTATTATTTTAAGTTTTCATCATCATCAGAATCATATATATCTAGATTCAAGGCACTTTTCACCAATTTCATCACTAGTCAATGACTGCAAATTTCATTATTTACATCAGAGAAGGTGTGCGGATTTCGGACATTTGCGGATTTTAGGTTGGTGGATTTTTGGTACTCGACTGTACTTATTTTTAGAAAGACTTTCTAAAAATATGTATAACTTCCATGGCGTAATGGAGTTGTCGCGAATTAATTGTTTCATCTGTTCCTTCTGTGGTTTGCAGAAGAAGATGATAAATGCCAAAGGTTCTAATGCGAGAAATTTCATCTGGAAATCCTCCCAGAGTAGCTCAGTGGTAGAGCACCCGCACGTTAAGCAGCAGTCCTAGGTTCGATCCTCAGCTCTGGAATTTTTCGCATAGTTGGTAAAAAATAAAATTAATCAACCTAAGCACTCCAACTTGCCTAATATAGTATTAAGTGTTTTTGAGGAAGTTTCAATATATGTGTGTTCATGAAACCATGAGATTAAATTAGGTTATAAGAAAATAGAAATAATGACAAAAAAATCTCAAAATTATGTATGCTCATTGTGCATTTCAGGATATCCTTGAAAGTCCTTAAATGTCCTTGAATTTTTTCTCTGAGAAAGAGTGGCCACCCTGCAAGGTAAAAACACTTTGAATTCACCTGCGATCACAGATTAAGACGAAAAATAGTCCGTACGAACAAAAATGGCTGCGTTTAATGACGTGTTCGATGAAGGATTACCTCAGTCGAGCATTTTTCAATCTTGGCGCATTAACACATATTTGGCACAATTTTTGAGAAATGAAAACTGCTGTCCGTTTTAGTATTTAAGTACCTTTTTGCCTAATTTTCTACATCCCTTTCCACCAGGGACGTAGCCCGCCCCCCCCCCCCCCCCCCCAAATGGGAATCTTTACTTAGATTACAATTTGATATTAGCTTACCATTGAACTTAAGCTTAAAATTTGATAGAAAAAAACCCTCCCCGAAATAAAATCCTGGCTACGCTACTGCTTTCTACCTTTTTGTTTTCTCTGGTTTCCTTATTTCTTTATTTCTTCGTCTAAGAATATTTCCTTTTCAGTTCATATGAGCGTTTTTAATGTGTGTTTTATTCTTCAGTTTCCTGCTTGTTTTTCTTCCAATGCCACAAATAGTTAAAATTATTTTTTTCTTTTCATAGATATAACCTTGCACACATTAGGGCAAGAAATGTTGTTGAGCGACAATATGGATTATGGAAAAAGAGATTCCATTGCTTAAAAATACCTCTACGATGCAGTATTGAAAATGCTATGCCAATCATTGTAGCTACATCTGTCTTGCACAACTTGTCATTACAGATGAATGCTGTGTATGAAGAAGATCCTTTTTATTCAGAAGGAGATGTGATCTCCAGTCAGGCTAACCAATCAGCTGGTGTTGCCAAGCGAAATACTCTAGTCAATACACACTTCTCCAGTTGAAGCTATTTGTTGCTAACAAAATTAAATCTCTTGGTAATAAAATCTATCAATTACTTCCATGTTTTTTTTTTTTTTTCCATTGAAAGCATATATCAACAAAATACTCTTTTTAAATGCCCATTTTCTGTGCAAATAATTCCAGGGAACTCCAATCGAGCTGCTAGCATACTTAGAGCCATCTCCAAAACAGGGAGATGTCCTCGCAGGGTGTTTCATCCAGTAAGACGGCTCTTCAAAACGAGTGAAGTCTACTGCGGGTGTGGCACCTAGTTCCTTCAGCACCAGGGAGAATTTCTCTTCCTGTAGATTACCTCCTTGTGCGGGAAAAATAGTCTGCTGTGTCCGTCCCCCCCCCCCCCCCCAAGTTATAGTTTGTAAGATTCTTTATCAAGGTTAATATTGAATCCAATTGTGTTATACAGTAGGGATGCACCGAATACCATGTTTTGCCGAATAACGAATACTGAATATTCGGTTAGAATTCTAACTGAATATTTGACCGAATACTTGGTTAAAATTTATTTAACTATTATTAAACTTTGATTGCAATGGTTAATTTGATTAGTTTGTTCTTAAACAGTATTTCACATGGTGTAAAACTTCATAAATTAAAATGCTGCAAAATTTAATATCCAAGTACTTTATATATTATTAATAATTTTTTTAAATATTAGTGAAATGCTGGTAATTTTTTACCAGCATATTATTTTAAAAAATTAGCAGTTAATTGACTTTAAATATTTATGAACACTTAAAGTTATGAGGGGTTTTTTCCTGGTTACTCTTTTAAATTTAAATTAGTTAGTGATAGCAAGGTTAATGTAATGTGTCATAAGATTTAAGCAAAATTAAAAAGCAACAAAATTTAAATTTAGCATCTGAATGTTTTCTCCTACATTAAAAATAATTTTATTGTGATATTAGTTTTTGGTGGGATTGTGGCAACGTTACGCTAGGACAATCTGCGAAGTATGGTTGCCATATTTGGCAAGTTTATTAAATGATTGACTCTTGAAGTAAAAATAAAAGAATAACAATTTTTTTTTGTTTAGATTATTTGTAAGGTTATTTTTGAATTAAAATATCGTGTGCATGTGAAATCAGAGCAGGAATGAAATGTTTTATACTCAAAAATAGGATTTGAAAATTTTCTGAAACTAAAATGTGCAACTTATTAATTTGGTGAAAAATAAAATTGTTGATGTTTGTTTGAGTTTGAGGAGATGTGATCCTAACGCTTGCGCAATTTATCATCTGCTATTTCGATTATGAATACACTTGAACAAGTTTTTGAGAAAATTTCACTCACTTCGAATTGTGCATTTTTCTGCACAGCTTTTTCCCATCTATTTCTAATGTATTACATCCAGAAAAGGATGTTAGAAATATCAATTTTAATTTTGTTTAATCATACTCATAAAGAATGATATACTTTTCAATTTAATGAAATAAGGAACAAAAATAGGGAAGACCCACGGATATAATGCGTTTTTAATTTATAGCACTTTAGTGCGTATTTAAAATCTGTAAGTGTTTCAATTTTTCTTACTTTTTTTTCCCCCCTTTCCGTTTTTTGTTAAAGGCCAATATATTCAGAAGCTCTTCAGAATATAGGGCAAAAATAATTTGTTTCTTTTTGTAGGTTTTTATCATTTAACCATCTTATTTTTGTAACCAGGGGTGGCCTGACACAGTAAGCATTGCATCTGGGCGATGGCTTTGAACACAAAAACTAAGTAGAGCATAAAAGGGGGCGTCTTTTTTATATTAGCAGGGGGCAACGAATTTGTTACTCAGGGATTGATTGAATTGGGTGAAAAAAAAAAATTGCAAAATTATCAGGACACATCCGATTTTATCTCATTAATTCTTAGATGGTGGCAGATAGTAAATGTTAAATTTCCGTCCAAAGGAATCGGACTAAATAATGTTTTTCAAACACCTTTGACATACAATGAAAATGATGAAAAACTTATATTTCTCCATGAGTTTGCAAACTGGCTAGATGATTGGGATAAGATCAATTGCACAACAGGCATGCTATCAAAAGAAACCCATAAAGCTTTAACTCTCACTGTGTTAGGATTCATTCAAATATGTAACTATTGTAAAGAAGAACTTAATATTAAATACATTTTACCTGGTAAATTTCAAGCAGACGATCTAGAAAATAGATTTAGTTTCTACAGACACCAGGCTCACAATATCACATTTCATTGCAACAATTATTCGAGTGCGAAAAAAAAATGAGGTTACAGTCAGTTTTGAAACTGAATATTTCAACTAAAGCTGGTGATATTGAAATTAAAAATTTTGAATTTAATAGTGACAGTGAAGACCTAAATATTGAAGATACTAGTTTTAATGATTTTATGAATAGATCAATTCAGTCATCAGATATTGAACATGCAACAACACAGCTACCAGTACTTATTTATTTAGGTGGATACTGTGTGCATTCAGCTTTAAAAAAAATGAACTGTGAATCTTGTAAAGAATTGCACTCACTTAATAAAGAGTTAAACTTAAATACTGATTATAATTATACAATAAGCTTAGACAGAGGTAAATTAATGTTTCCAAAAGAGCATATAGTAAATACTGTTTTATACACGTACATTGTTGCATATAAGCTATGCTTTGATAATGATTCAGAATTTTTTAAACAGAAAAACCATAGGAAAATTATGATGTCAATTACAATGTCATTAATTGCAGATTTTGATAGGATAGAATTAAGGGAAAGCTGTGAAAATTGCCATAGTGTGGAAAATTTTCTAATAAAAGTTGTTTGGACATGCACAAATATACTTTTAAATAACTTTTGTAAAAAAAAAAAAAATGATGATAATATCACTGCATCTCGCTTGAAAAAAGAATCGAATAGTAATAAAAAATCTGAACAAAGAAAACTAGAGAAATTTTTATAATAGATAAAAGAGATTAGCTTAATGAATGTTTACATATATGATTTGCAAATTTAATTTTTCTAGAACCTGGGACAAGTACATAAAACCTATTTTGAAAATGATTTTTTAAAAATATTTCCTTGTTAAAAATTTGTAATAACTCCTCAGTAGTACTTAACTTACTGAAATATTAAGAATTAATAAAAGATTTATTTTTAAATTCAAGTAAATATATGAATTAAGATTGAAGGGAAGAGGAGGGTGTATCAAGATAGCTCTGTAAAAATTTATGAAAATGGCTATTTTCATGATTTTTTTTCCCAGTTTCTCAATAATGATTTAAATAGTACAACTTCTTTTTCAATAATTGTCATCTTTTAACTTTATCTGATTTTTTTTTCAAGTGAATATTGATAAAATTTCAATTTCGAATAGATTTTTAATTCGATGTTCCCAATTGGGAACATTGGCCTGTAAAAGGTTAAAAGCATTTTTACATTGTTCCATGAAATATGTTATATTCTATGTGTGTATAGATACTTTTACACTGAATTTGAATACTGTTTCAAATTGTACTTCATTTATGTTTAAATAAAATTTAAGAAAAAGTTGAATGTTGTTTTCAATTATTTTGTCATTTCTCTACTTAATCAATAAATATCTTTATAAAAAAACTGCTACTTAAGTTGCCTGCATTAAAAAATAAACTCTAAAGATTTAATTATTTTTAAATAAACAAAATAGAAATATCTACTGTGATTTGAAAAACTTTAAAAATATTGTTGAGAACTTTCTTCAATGTATGATTTCTTTTTAGTGCATGTGAAAAAATTCCATTTAAAGTGACAAGAATTTTATTTTTAAATCTTAGTAACTTCCGTATGATCAGATAACAATTTTTTATTTTATGTACTATATATTATACTAAATGTCCTATCAGTAACTATAAGGTGCACTATGAAAAAAATCGCCACGAATATCTCGTTACGGAGAACTTGGCTCGGGTGATGGATCCTAGTTAAGTGACTTCACAAACTAGTTTGTTGGCCTGAGAGGATATCGAAGGTGACGCCTTCCCTCTCCTGATGCTAGCTTTCCCTTAGCGACTATGGACTGGACACAAACAGGTCTGCACCGTCGCATCACGCCGATGTGCAGATTGCACGCATCGGCTTCAAAATTTTATAGAAAAGTTTTATATCAACTATCAACAATAACATTTTTTTTTTCTTCCAGCAAGAAAAGTAAAATTTAAAATGTTGGGAATTTCAATTAAGAAATTAATAGCTTACTTCTGCAATGTAAATTTTGGTCTAAGTTATTTAATGGTTTAAAAATCTTCTCACTAAATGATGTTTTCCACTTGCTTTATGTAAGGCCAGTTTGTAACCAGGATACCTTTTTGGGCCTTGCAGTCCAATACAAATAAGATATTGCCCTAGTAGCTGCGAGAGTCATAAAAAAAAAAAAGTCTGCAGAAAGGACGTCTTGTATATCAGGACAAGATGTTTCTCAGTCATTGGTCTCCCAGAAGTGCACAAAATGCAGTCTGGGGTGTCAACAAGATTAAATCTGAAGAGGTGGGCCTGCAGGTAGTCATGTCCAGTTTCAAGTCTAAAACAAGCCACACCAACAGCTCGTGGCAAAGACGTACATATTCTTTTGTTCAGAAGAGTAGACCAAATCTTCCCAATAGACACTTCCCTGTAGTTGCAGAGGCTGGTTTGATTTACATGCTCTCTAATCATTCGCTTGACATTTCTAAGAGGAGCATCTACGTTCGGCTGGTCAAGATCACACGTAGATTTAGCGAGTGTCTACCTGTTCATTTCCAGGAACTTGACAGTGGCTGGGGATCCATTGTAAGGTGATATGCTTTTCTGATTCGATTAAGGAGCTAATTCTTAGTTTACACTCATATTCAAGAGAGGTAAGAGTAAGATTATAGCTCGTAATTGTATGAATAGCAGCCTGAGAATCCACAAACAGAATTTTCTTTTCAGCAGTATTTTATTCAATAGCCCCAAGCATGGGTGCCCATAAGGGGGGGGCAAGGTAGGGCACTTGCCCCCCCCCCTAGGGTTTTAGATTAATGTCTCAAGACATTAATAGCAAAAACAGCACTAAATTCGTTAAAAGTTTTAAATTTGCCCCCCTCTAGAAAAAATTTTTAGAGTTTGCCCCCCCCTAGAAAAATTCCTATGGGTGCCCATGGCCCCAAGGGCCATAAAAATTGCATGTAACTCGGCATCAAAATTATCACGGAAGTGACCAACAGCCTCTCTCAGATAAAGAGTGCCTGAGAACACACCAGCACCTGCTACTCCATTCACTGCAGAGCCATCAGTATAGATATGTGTCCATTCCCTTGCGGGATATCTCATAGATGGCAGCCAATGTTTGAGCCCTAAGCTCAGCAGGAAGAGAAAAACTCTTTGAGATAGGAACGATCAAGTCAAAAGCAGCTCTTGCATAATGTAGAAAACCTGGAAAATTAGAAGGTCTAAAAATAGGTTTGCGATTCAAGGGAAGCCCCATGTTATTTGAGAGTTTGTTGATAGCTGTAAGGAAGGTATTTTGAGTCTTTAATCTGGGTGGAGCAGGAACATAGCTAGAGCAAAAAGTATCCTTTCAAAGAAGTCTTTCACCCAGGGACAGGGCAACTATCAAACGACGATCAGCCAGGCTGGGCAAGTCAGTCTGCAGCTCTATGGCTGCAACAGGAGTTGAAAAAGCAGCACCAGTGATGAATCGGAGAGCACGGTTTTAGATGGTGTCCAACTTTGACAAGGCAGAATCTGATGTAGTAATGAGAAGTTCAGCACCATAATCAATGTTTGGGCGAATGTATGAAGTAGTATTTTATATTGGAATGCGTTAGTTGCACCGGGCGAATTGCACCGCGGATGAATTTAATCCACGATCTAGTTGCACCTGCGAAATGGAGGGGAGGGGGACAATCATGGGGGAACCCTGCAGTCTCGCAAAGGGCCAGCAATAGCGTATTTTCAGAGTCCCCTAGATCAGTCCCCTATTCAGAGTCCCCTAGCATTCAGTGGAATTAGTTGCACTTATTACCGCCAGATGGCAGCATAAGACATATATCACTCATTGGTGGATTCCGCTTGGCCCATTTTCACAGCATTGCTTTTGCCCTCCTTGTAGACCTGCGTGCCTTCTGTTTTTTGGCCTTTTAAATCTGTTAGCAAAACGTCAGAAACTGTTCTAGTGATCAAATAAATTGCAAATACTACACCACTGTGATGTTGCCGGACGGCAAAGAGTTAATATATTAATGATATCATGACATTAAATAGCTGGCTTAGTGAATATAAAGTTTTATGCTGTCAAAATGCTCACAACATGCTCAATACGCTAGAAAAGAACATTTCAAATTGAAAAATAAATTAAACCACTAATTTAAAAATAAAAACGCAAAATCTTTCATAGCAATATTATGCTAAAGGTATGCCAGATGATGCAACTGCGCCATCTGTCGACCGAATTGGCGTTAGGTCCATTTTCGCGGAAGGAACCCCCATTGCCGCTGGAAGTCCTGAATCTAAGTCCATGACAGAAGTTCAGAAACTAGTCAATTGCACGAAAACCTTTTTGGCCACCCAAACCCGGCGCATAGCGAAGAAGTTTTTACGAGACATGCGTTAAGTGTTAAGATGCTACGTTAATTGAGTAGAACGTCCACAGAGGAACTGAATTAAATACCAAAAGGGAACCGGCGGCATGGAGGCATTAAGGACCTGTCCTACTGCACTCTAGCAGTGCAATTTCGTTAGGGTATTAGCATTCGTAAGATTCCATTTCACACCCTAATTGTTTAACCGTTTGACTGCTATGCAGCGCTTTTGGAATGTACACCCTCCAAAAGAAGCATTCGAGCAAGAGAAAAATTTCCTAAGTTGGTTTCGTATATTAAAAATTATTTATCATAGAATACAAAGTACTTGTATCTAAATATTTCCCCTCGAATTCATTTATTTTCCTGAGATACTGGAATTAATGTTCCAGTTTACATTGACGGCAGCCATGATAGTGGCATAAATAAGGTGTGTTTTTGGTATCAAAAAGTACACGATTAAGAGCATCAGATTCTTCATGTAAACCCTACAAAAAAAGTATTTGAGCAAGAGAGAAATTTCCTACGTTGGTTTCGTATATTAAAAATTATTTATCATAGTATATGAATTAGGCTATGTATAAATATGACTTTCCATATTTCTATTAAGTTGTGCGTTTTTCAAAAACTCAATTATTATTCGCAAATCTAAAATAGAAAATTTCTCTCTTGCTCGAATACTTTTATTGGAGGGTGTATGAGGATTTTGATGGATATCAGTCAAACAGTTAAATTTCCTTTCTCTGTGCAAGTAAAAATTTTCATTGTGCTGCCCTCATTACTCGACGAGTATTTTTAATTGGATTCTGGAAACCAAGCATACGTCCGAAAATGAGTGTTCCAAATACAACTATCAAAACTGAATTAACGGGCTCCTGTCTCAGTGGAATTATATTTTCAACTAACTGCATTCAATTGACTTTAAGAACGATGATCAGCCTGTTTAGGTTTACAACTCTGAGTTTAAGAACGATTAAAATATAATTAGTTGCACGAATGACACTGGTTTAACGTTTACGAACGTGTTCTTTTATTCACTAGATGCAGCATTATAGCACCCTATTAATAAAAACGACTTATTGTTATTATCGACCATAAAGATATTGAAGCTTACGGCTACGGATCGGGGTCATCGTGAATCGCCTATTGTGCCTGGTACTAGAAAATAATAGGAGTTTGTGCGAACCGGTTTCATTCACGGTAACGCTAACGTTATATGCCATTGGACAATGCAGTGCATGCACACTATAAAATCCGAAACGTGGTTGGTAAAAATATTCCGTATAGCGGATAGTGTTGGCGTTAACGTAGGAAGAAACAGTATGTACAAACTCCCTGATAAAAGAACACAGCCAAATTTTCTCAATTGAACGTTAAAGTGAGTAGAAACATAGACCACAGACCCTCGTCTGCTTTTTTGTTAATTAGCAGAATTTTTTTTAAGCAGGCGAGGGCTACGATCGTCATTTCTACCCGCTTTAACGTTCAATTGAGAAAATTCGGACCGTGTTCTATCAATTATTTTCTAGAAGCAGGCCCGATAGATTCACGATACGGACCAACATGACAACCCTACTCTCTGAATGAACTTTGCAGATACTACAGCTTAGTTAGCGAAGCGATAGAGGTGTAAGGTTTTCCCTTCTAGTTTAATTTCTTCTAAAGCACGAATACATACAGTGAGTCGAAAAAAAAAATAGAATTATTACAAAACTGTGTGATCTGGTTTTAATGAAGATATTACACATAGCCCCTGTACTTGAATATTCGAAAAGAATCTTAGATTAACAGGCGTTCCTCAGATATAAAAATTATAAATTGGAGCCATTCTTATAGTCCGAGAGGTAGCAACGTCACGAAAAAGTTTATTTTAGTACGGCTGATTTTTGGATATTTTGTTCCTTATTGAAATTAAGTAAGGATGCGGTATGTCTGGCACCTGGGGCAGTTGCATTTAGTTCTACGCATCTGATCTGTAAAGGGAAAAATTGAAATCATTTTAAGAGACTTGATTCTTTTTTTATAATTTTCTATGTCTTTTCAGCATTATAAATTTATAGTTGCCAGACAGTTCCGTTTTTGCTAACATTGCGCCAGACCTACTTTTAGTAGTTAAAAAAAAAAATGAAAAATTTCAAATCATTTTAATATGATATAGTTCTGTTATCAAAGAATACAATATTAATGAAAATGGGGTGAATAGGCGAGTCAGAAGTGTAGTAGCTTATACTTGCAACAGAGAGCGTCATGAGAAAGACAAACGGTCACTACTGCTATTTTTTAAGATCGCGTCGACCACATGAGTGTTTATGCTTGTATCATACTGCATCACTACATATTTTAAAATATAAACTTCTTTCCCGTTCGAAGAACGGATATGCAGCTAGTAAGAAAGTAAAATTCAGGTTCTTCTCATCATAAAAATAGTGTTTATAACACTTAAAAATAAATCGTTTGTGGGATTTTTGCTTAGTGTAAAAATTTCCACCGTTGAACAGAAAAATGTGAGCGAACACTGAAAAAATTACAGAAAGAAAGTAAATAAATAAACATCACATACACATTTTCTTTAATTTTTCGTAATTTTCATCCCCAGAAAGCTTTTTTAAGATTAAGGAAGTAAGGTATCGTAAGATTATTTTCATTTTGACGTCACGGATTTAAAAATAAATGTAAAATTATGGTTTCAAGCTGTGACGTAAAAAATGCGCAGATGTGCGAACATTTCTGTAAATCCTCATTTAAAAATATTCCGCAATTTGTAAGCTCGAATGTTTCCTAGAATAGGCATTTTCTATGCAGTTCAAAATATCGATTGCAGGAAACCTCCTTACATTTTCCTCCTTTTGCTGTACAGTGCATTCCCGATTATCCGGGCTAATCCAGCGCCCACTGTATGGAAAGCCGTACATCACGTGATCTGACGTCATACTGTCACGCCCACTGTAGGCCGACATTCCGTAGGCACGCCGCGAGCCAGTACGACTTCGAGAGAGTCAGCGAAGCATGGCATCGAAGTAAGCCGGTAAACAAGCCGCCATTTTTTCAGAGCAAAAGACACCCGATATTTCGCGAATTAACTCTCACAAATATTGCCTTAAATGACTTATAAGTGCATCGTGTGGTGAAGTGAAACAGCAGTAAAATATAATTTTGAGACGGTTCCCATGGGAAGACCACACAAGTGGACCGTAAATTAGAAGAGGCGCCAGGCAATGGACAGTCTGGACACTATAGCACAATGAACTGTCAACGTTAAAATATTTATGGCCGAAAATGATATGCAAATTTGGCGGGGTATATTCCCCGATGACCCACCTACATGTCTGGGATTCGACGAGAGGATGCATTAATTCCCCGATACGAACAAATCAGAAACTCCAGCCAATGATGTAAGAGGGGGTAAGAAAAAAGGAAACAACCCCGTGAGAGAAGAAAAAAAAGACGACAGAACGAGTGTGCTAGAGAGAAGAAGCAGAAGAGAGTTTGGTAAAGGTGTGAACGGGCTTAAAAAATCAGTGTGTGCTTCGAATCAATATGATCAAGTTGTGTTCAAAAGAAACATGGAATCGGTGGCTTGATGATGGCTTAAGAAAAAGAAAGCGGTTCCAATAGTGCACGCGTCGATCGTGTCCTGTGTAAAGATGGCTACCTCATCATAATGGTGAATATCCCAAGTAATTTATTTATTATTTGTGTTTCAAACCTTTTGTGGATACCCCTTATCCTCCAAAACCACATCTCCCCCAGACATGTTTTCAAGTTTAAAATTATGTCAATATCGTCTTTTAATTAATATTAGTGGAATGACTAAGAATAAATGGAATTTAGTTGCAATTCATAGAGTCTTTAGTTTTTTTTAGTGTTTTGGTGTATGTCAATCATTTTTCATTTTTTCAGCGTAATACTAGGAGTACTTGCCAGGCAGGTTATGCGCGGCATAATACCACTGTACGATCATCTTAGGCTTTAGTTTTCATCAAATTTTAACCATAACAAAATCAATCCACCACATAATGGTGCCGTAGAAAAAAGGCAATTTTATGTACTCCTAGTAACTCAAATGATAGTTAAATTAATGATAATAATAATAATAAATATATATAGTAGATTTTTCAAAAATAAAACAAAGTCTGGGAGAGAAATTGTGCATCATAATAACGAAGTTACTATCTTGTCTCTCAGTTTCAAAAAAAAAAAAACCATGCATTGATATTCTTTGAATATTTTATTTGTGTTTTGTAAGTGTTAATATACTGCTGCAAAAAAAAAAAAAAAAAAAAAAAAATATATATATATATATATATATATATATATATATATATATATATATATATATATATATATATATATATATATATATATATATAGTGACATTGTATTATAAAACCCGAAAAACCCCAGTCTTTGTCAAAAAAACATACAAAAACAAGACAATAAACATAAAAATGCTATAACCAGCTAATTCATCAGAGGGAGACTGGTGTGCTTGTTAGTTACAGGTTTCTGGACTGGTGTCAGGAGATTGTGAACTATTGTATTAATAGAATTATAGACTATTGTATTAACAGAATTATTGAAGCTTAAATATCTTGAAATATTGCCTGTTTAATATAATTTTAGTTTAATCAACGGACACCAGTTCTCCCTGACCTGTAAAAAAGATTTTCAAACATTGTTAAAATAGAAAATGAAAAAAACATACTTAAAATGTGGCTGCACCTAACTTCCAGCCGTAACTCAAAAAAATTGAAGAAAATTAATCCGTTATCTTGCAGTCTTGGCCATATTCCATTCCAGTCAGCGCCCAACAGTCTCGTTGCCACATCCATCTGTGCGCGTCCAAAAACTAGGCTTTAGCGTGCAGATATCATTCGCAAACCGCTGCGGACGCAAAAATATATAGGCAAGCCCCACCTGTAACTTTTGGACTATTTCCAGGGGTTTAAGTTATTTTTAAGGTGTCTAGTGTAATAATCAATAAAACCCAAGGGAAATGAGTTATTGTAAAACAATTTTGCAGAAAGTAGATATATTTGTGAATTCAAACTATAGCTATTGTTGCATATTCGAAAAAATCTTAACATTTGTCCAATTAAAATATTAACAAAGATTTTTCTGTGTAGATTTGAGGTCCAGTGTGGCAAAGCAACTGTATCGAAATTAAAAATTCTTTTTTTATCATATATATCTATATATAGAAAGTTATTTAGAATGTTCAACTTCAAGTCTAAAAAAACTGCGGAATAATGGCTGTCATTTGCTTGATTAAGCTTTAAACAAGAGGGATAGATCCTATCTTTAATTTTATTAAAATCGCCATTGACAACAAGAATGTCGTCTATGTATTTTTCATTTATGTGTATGTTGAAAGTGTCAAAGTGCATTTTGTATATATATAAGGTAACGGAACATATAGTGTTAAAATAGGTAAAATAGTATCTGTAAATATTTAAAGTAAAAAAAAAAAAAAAAAAAAAAAAAAAAAGGGTCGTCCCAGAGTTAGACAGGATTCGCCAGAGTCTCTTAGGAATCGAAATACCCAAAGTTCGGCACAAAGCCAGCATAACAAAACGCCAGACACGGGACTAATCCCTCTATTGCCCCGATATTCGGCTGATAGTCTCGAGAACCCAAAGCAATTTTTCAGCGAATTTGAAAACGTAGCTGCTCTCACCGATTGGTCAAATGAGCAGAAAGGCATAATTTTAAAGACATGCCTCAAAGGTAAGGCAAAAGCATTTATACTAGGTCTAAAAGAGACGAAAGACGGAAACAATTACGAATACCTGAAAAAAAGCG
Source organism: Cheiracanthium punctorium (assembly GCA_038373885.1). Classification (NCBI taxonomy): domain Eukaryota; kingdom Metazoa; phylum Arthropoda; class Arachnida; order Araneae; family Cheiracanthiidae; genus Cheiracanthium; species Cheiracanthium punctorium. Next base: position 200,493 of record JAWZYV010012720.1, on the reverse strand, counting down.
ATTCTCCAAAGATTTAGGGAAATAAAATCAGCTTCGGAAGTTCACGCGGAATTTAATGCAATTAGGCAACCCCCGAAAACATCGATTATACAACTAAGGGACATAATTTCTGAAAAGACTGAAGCATTTTTAGGGATCGATAAGCCGTCAGAGGAAACAGATAAGATAAAGAACCACATCATGCTCGCGAAATTCACGGAAGCGGTACGTCCGGAAATTAGAAGAGAAATTTTAAAAGAAAACATAAAACACTTTGACGAGGCGGTTGAGTTGGCAATCAGACTGGAGAGAATTTTTAATGAAGAAGAAGACATAAACAATATTGACGTACAGAAATCAGACGTTACTGGTCTATTGAAGGACTTAGAAATCGCGCAATTAAAAGATAAAATAAAACAGTTTGAGGATAAAATTCAGGCACTCGAGATTTCTCAAGTGAATGAAAAATCCAATCCATTGAAATCATGCTCTTTTTGTAAAAAACAAAATCACACAGACACAGACTGCTGGTTCAATCCCCGAAATAGAAGGCAACCAGTTAATCAACATAATAGTAGTTATAAACAAGTTGCAATTATCTGCCAAATATGCGGAAAGTCGAACCACTCCGCTCAGACATGCTGGGAAAGAATTCCCGCGGACGGGCGACAGCAACCAAATTTCCGCAGAACGAACAACAATGGAAACAGGAACTATAAGAATTTAAACTCATACAGGGGTCCCAGAGGCAACAGATAAATAATAATCAGAGGTTGGGATCCCATAGAACGAAACTCGAGGCTACCAAAGTAAATATTGACCATAAAAACAAAAATAAAAATCAAATGATAGAAGCACAAAATAGTACGAAAGAAATAAATGATAATAAACGCAAACAACAAGAGAACCATAGGTATATAATGTCGGTGAGTGACAACGAGCAAAATGTAATTAAATTACCACTAGTAACGCTTAACATTGGGGATGAAGAATATGCTGCACTCATTGATTCAGGAGCAGGAATTAGTTTAATAAATAACGAAATATTTGAAGGAATAAAAAGTAAAATAAAAATAAACTTTATTTCCAGACAGGTAACAATAAAATCTGTGACACAACAAACTGTACCTTTTCTAAAAGCCGTGAAGTTTTCATTTAAAATAGGGCATAAAAAATGCAATAACACCTTTTTCGTGGCAAACTTCGCAATGAACCCACAATACCCAATCATATTAGGTTACGACTTCATGATTAATAATAAAGTAATTTTAAATACGAAACAAAATAGCATAACAATAAATAATGAAGAAATTCCAATTAATAAATCAGAGACCAAAAATACGGAGCTAAGGGAAGAAAATGATAAGACGGAGGAGATTAATAATTGCATTCGAATAGCACGGAAAGTACTGATTCCGCCCGCGGACACAAAAATAGTAAATTTAAAAACAGATCGACCTATTGAAAAGCAACAAAATGAAAGCAACATTCAAGTCATACCCAAATTCCAAAAGGAACAGATATGCATCATCCAACAAAAAACAGATAAGTCGTTACAAATGATTTTCGAAAATAACACCAACACCACGAAACATTTACAAAAAAACATGAAAGTCGCGAAAATCATAGAACCGCAGAACGTTCGGCAGATAAGGGAGGCATCACAAGGTACAGAAGTAGGAATGAATTATTGTGCACAAACAACTAATGATAGGGACAATATCCTAAACTTGAGAAAAAAGGAATTCGAAGAGGCGACTTTTGATTTAGATCATTTACCGGAAGACCAACAGCGTATATTTAAAAAAATGCTACAAGAAAACTATCAGGTATTCTCTACCTCTTATAAAACATTAGGAGTGACAGACGCTGTGAAACCGCAAATCAAATTAGCCCACAATTACCCTATCCAATGTAGACCGTACCCAATACCGCAAAACATGAAAACGCTCGCAGACCGCGAAATAGACGAGCTATTAGAAGCGGGTATACTCGAACCATCCGACGGGGGTTACGCGTTCCCAATAATCTTCGTTAAAAAGCAAACGAGTGAGGAAAATAAAACCCCTAAATACCGAATGGCGACAGATTTTCGATTATTAAATAACATCACTGAACCTTATAAAACATATATCCCACATATTGAAGATATCTTACAAGAAGTTGCCGGATTCAAATGGTACACGACTATGGATCTTAAATCTGCGTTTTTTCAAATAGCATTACCGGAGGCAGAGCGAGAGAAATGTGCAATAATTACCCACCGAGGAAATTTTAGACACACGAGACTACCCTTTGGCTTGCGTAACAGCGCCAGTTACTTCACCCAACTCATGAATACGGTGCTGGGAGGTATGAGAGAAACGAAGATAAATTTCTACCTAGACGATATAATTATACCAGCTAATTCCCTCGAAGAATTACGAAAAAAAATGACTTTAATATTCCAAAAGCTCAAAGAGTTTAATTTAACATTGGACCCGTCAAAAATCAAAATAGCCCGAAAAAATATCACATGTTTAGGATTCCAAGTGGACGAAGTAGGGATTTCCCCAGACCCAAAAAACATCGTGAAAATCACAAAATTTAAAACACCTAAGTCAGTTAAAGAGATTCAATCATTTTTAGGGATGACAAATTACTTCAGAACGATTATTCCACAATATTCCCAAATTATTGCACCGATTGTGCAGCTCACAAGAAAGACCAAAAAATTTGAATGGTCGGAAGAGTGTCAGGCTAGTTTCGCGAACATACAACAGATCATTTTAGAAAAACCAAGAATTACCAAAATTGATTTTGCAAAACCATTCCTGTTAGCAACCGATGCATCCAACACGGCCATTAATGGTATTTTAATGCAGGATCGGCCAGAAGGCAGAACACCAGTCAAATTTTTTAGCAGAATTTTAAAAAATGCGGAAAAACGATACTCATCTCTTAAACTGGAACTAATGGCAATTTATGAAGCGGTGAGACATTTTCGCAATTATTTATGGAACCATGAATTTGTATTAATTAGTGACGCGAAATCATTGAAATACCATTTAGATCTAACGCAGCAATCCGATATCACTGCAAGGTGGCTATTATTTTTAAGTGAATTTGCGTTTAAATTTCAACATATAAAGGGTGAGGAAAACCCCGCGGATTATTTGTCCCGATACATCTTACAAGAAGAACAGGTAAATAACATAACGGCACAAATCTTCGAAGGGAAGAAGGATTTAACGACCGAAAAAGTTAAACAAGAACAGCAGAACGATGAATTATTGAACAAAATAATACCACGCGTCCGCGAAAAAACCCCTAAAACTCCTAAGTTCAAAAATTACTATCTCGATACACATGGAATTCTTCGTTATAGGGAAAAAGCCACGCGAGAGAGGGCAGGAATAGATTTAATTGTGATCCCTCAGGCTTTAAAACAGTCCGTGATCAAAATTGCACACGCAACACATTTCGGCAGACAAAAAACGATCGATTTAATAAAAAAGTATTACACTTGGGGCAACTTATTTGACGACGTAAAGACGTTTATCGATAACTGTCACAGATGTGCACAATTCAAAAACAGGCACATTCCCGCTACGGCGAGACAAAAAATGGACCGAGCAATACTGCCGGGAAAGTGTCTACATATAGATATTGTTGGGAAGCTGCCTCGCAGTGTCAGAGGCAATTGTTTTTTTTTTTTTCCGTGGTTGACAGTTTCTCAAGGTATATAGAATTATTTCCATGTAGAAAAATCACTGCAGATCAAATAGTTCAATGTTTACAAAGTTATTTTTCTCGTTTTGGGCTTCCAGATACGATTATATCGGATAACGGACCTCAATTTAGATCAAAGGAATTAAGGAGTTTTTTAAAATCTCTCAATATAGAGAGTCGTTTTTCGTCGATCTACCACCCACAATCGAATGGGACGGTAGAGCGCGCACAAGGCACGCTTCAGCAGTGTATTCGATGCATAGCAGAGAACACTTTTGAATGGGAAGATGCAAGTGTATGGGCGCAGCTCTATTACAACGCCTCTAAACACAGGGCGACGAATTTCCCGCCGGCGTTACTATTTCTGGGTCGTGACATTAAAATACCCCTGGACAATACAACTGACGTACAGGGACAAAATATTTTCGAAGCAAGTTGGTCCCAGGAGGAAATACAAATATTTGTGGACAAATTAATTAAGCAGAATTTAAATAACAGACAACAGGCCTGGATATTTCAAGAAAAAGCGGCTAAACCGCAGAACTTAGAAAAACCCGCTAAACATACTCCAATCCACATAGGGGATTTGGTATACATGAGAAATATGCACAAGAAGTGTAAATTTGACCCCATTTTTACCGGCCCTTATAGGGTAATGAAACTATTTCGTAATAATAATTTGTTACTTAAAGAAGTGAATAAACCTCATGTAGAATCGAAAAAGTCCACAAAAACCTCATTTTTCGGGTAAAACCCCAGACACAAGGAACAGACTCTGACGAGTCAAAAACCCCCACCCATGGTTATTGGTTACGCAAACGCTCCCGGAAGGGGCGAGAAACAGCACAAACATAAGAAAAGAACAAAAATAAAAAAAAAAAAAAAAGGGTTCTTACCAGCAGCCGAGTTGTGAGGTCCAGAGTGTTCCACGAGTGTTCATTCAGAGTGTTGATTTTCAATTGCGTGAGTAGCGCATTCACTGCTTGGGATTTCTGTGAAAGGAAAACGAAAACGAGAATTACAAAACTGATAGGAAAATAGAGAAAAACGCGACCTGGAAGGCAATTGAATTTAGCTAATCCTAACAGTAATAATAATAAGAATCATAATAATAATGACATGCTATATAATCAAAAGGGATATCCCGTGTAACCTTGTGCACTGCAGAAAAGCTAAGCTGAAAATGAAGGGAATGTTAACAACAACAACAACAACAACAAAAAAAAAAAGAGACGGACAAAATATAATAATGTAGATAATAATAGCAAGCAATAAGATAACAGGCACACGCATACGTATGTTAAAAAAAAAATAAAATAAAAATAAAATAAAATAAAAAAAATAAATAAATAAAAAGTAAAACACAAGTTAGCAAGGCATCAGCTGGTGTTGTCGTTTGGCTTTTGCTGTTGGTAAACAAACCGGCAGGGAGTCATTCCCATGGAGGCGAGTCGTTCGTTCGGATTTGCGGCGAGTCGTTCGTTCGGATGTCACGCATAGGATGCAAGAGAAGGGCAATATGAAAAGACAAAAATATGCATATAAATAAATACCGGACATACAGCTATAGGCGAGACAAATACATAGTACAGTAATTTTACTAATCAAATTTTAATTAATACAAGTTAGAAAAAAATTATTGAGTTGCGTCACCAGAGTACCTGGGACGGAAAGCTGCAGATTTCCCCTTGGATTTTGGTACTTATCGGGCAATTGCAGGCAATAGCCACGATGAGTAAGACGCGCTCTAGAATAATAGAAGACTATTTATTTTAAAGTAAACTTAGGGATTTCCCAGAATAATAACCTATCAGACCGCATGGACTTGACATGCAGAACGGCTCTTTACAAATAATGCGTAAGAATAGTAACGTTAAGTTTGTTTCTCTTTACAAAATTACAGTTAATAGGGCGGCATAAGCTTTCATTAACAAAATAATTAAATAACAATCACTTACCTCTACACGACGTTGACATCCTAAAAGAACACAGGCGAAAAATGTGCCGAGTCACTCCAGGCGCAGGAGATAAACCGGTTGCATACAGCACGAGTTGAGTCGTCGAGCTACAGTTTTCCCCTTTTCCAAACGCGCGGATGTATTATACGCAGTGAAAAACCGGAAATTTCAACCATGAGTTCCGATTGTCAAGCGACAAACAGTTTCACAGCCGGAAGGATCTGCTTAAAAGGAATACAAGAGGAGAGAGGGTAGTTCCAGAACGCACGGGTTTAGCGGTGAAACTCTTACAGGTACAGACGTGGGAATTTAGAAATGAATTGAATGAGTAAATAAGAACGCATCGATGATTATGGCTAGATATTTTGGAACAGTGGTACGTGAGGTGTACCGTATAAATAAAAGGGTGTGCAATATAGGAATGAATCCCCTGTCTGAGCAAAAAAAAAAAAAAATAATAAATTTAAAAAAGGGGGAAGGAAGACGAGTATTTTTTATGATATGCAGATAAATATATATGTGTAACAAGTAATAGACACACATGATATTGTATGTTATTCTTAATATATATATATCCATCTCTAATAATATAAATATGGTACATGTTGGTACAGAATGTGTGATCAAACATAATAATGTGTGTACAATCCCATTGGTGTACAATATATTATTTTGAAGAAATTGAGAAACAAGATACAAAGGTAACTCATTAATGTTATTAATGCAAAGTGGTTCGGAAACATTATCGATACTGCCAGATTTAACAAAATCTGACAAAACAAAGCCGCAAAGGAAAACGAAAATGTTCACGTGAAACCACAAAATGCTTGAGACACAACGGGAGAACAAATATATCACAACTGAGACTTTCGCCGTGTGTAGCTACGCGTGATGGACTATTGTGTATGGACTAAACTCCAACTACTAAACGGTAGAACGTAGCACATAATTTGCCACGTATGATGGACTATATCGCATGGACTATACAGGACAAGTGCCGAATTTTAAAACGTAGCACATGTGTAGCTACGTGTAATGAACTAGTAACTGTGGACATTGAATATTTTTTTTTCTTGTTTTTTTTTATGTACACGGGGGAGAGATGTGGTGAAGTGAAACAGCAGTAAAATATAATTTTGAGACGGTTCCCATGGGAAGACCACACAAGTGGACCGTAAATTAGAAGAGGCGCCAGGCAATGGACAGTCTGGACACTATAGCACAATGAACTGTCAACGTTAAAATATTTATGGCCGAAAATGATATGCAAATTTGGCGGGGTATATTCCCCGATGACCCACCTACATGTCTGGGATTCGACGAGAGGATGCATTAATTCCCCGATACGAACAAATCAGAAACTCCAGCCAATGATGTAAGAGGGGGTAAGAAAAAAGGAAACAACCCCGTGAGAGAAGAAAAAAAAGACGACAGAACGAGTGTGCTAGAGAGAAGAAGCAGAAGAGAGTTTGGTAAAGGTGTGAACGGGCTTAAAAAATCAGTGTGTGCTTCGAATCAATATGATCAAGTTGTGTTCAAAAGAAACATGGAATCGGTGGCTTGATGATGGCTTAAGAAAAAGAAAGCGGTTCCAATAGTGCACGCGTCGATCGTGTCCTGTGTAAAGATGGCTACCTCATAATGGTGAATATCCCAAGTAATTTATTTATTATTTGTGTTTCAAACCTTTTGTGGATACCCCTTATCCTCCAAAACCACATCTCTCCCAGACATGTTTTTAAGTTTAAAATTATGTCAATATCGTCTTTTAATTAATATTAGTGGAATGACTAAGAATAAATGGAATTTAGTTGCAATTCATAGAGTCTTTAGTTTTTTTTTAGTGTTTTGGTGTATGTCAATCATTTTTCATTTTTTCAGCGTAATACTAGGAGTACTTGCCAGGCAGGTTATGCGCGGCATAATACCACTGTACGATCATCTTAGGCTTTAGTTTTCATCAAATTTTAACCATAACAAAATCAATCCACCACACATCGTCCCGAATTGCAGAGGCAATTACAAGAATGGACCCAAAGTATCTGTCTTCAGGTTCCCAAAAGACGCCAATTTGCTGCAGGAATGGAAGTCGGCAATTCCACGAGATTTTGTTGTAACAAAAAATTCAAGAGTAAGTAGTAACATTTTATTTCCTTTAATTGTTAGAGCTTATTTATATTATAAGGGTTAAATATTTTTAATATTAAAAATTGAATTTCAAATGTGATATCTTTACTTAGTTGCATATTATGTTAATAAGTCCTGCTTATTTTATCAGTTTTATATGTTTAAAGCTGAGTAGAATTGTTATTTAATGAATGCTGTCGTATTTGAGAAATGATTATGCCCTACTTGAACAATAAACGAATAATCTATGAAGTGTAATATGATAAATGCAGATATGTCATTATAAGTATTCAACATTTACACACCAGTGTTTGATGAAGTGGTTTGGCTGAATATTCACCAAACACCAAACTTTGGCTGAATATTCACCAAATTCTTCACTCCATGCAATTTTTATAGAACATAGCCTGTAAGATAATTAAATAAAATTGAAATTAGTTTTAAACATTTTGTTGAAACTAAACAAGTCAAGTATAGCCGTTAAATTGTAGAATATTTTATCAGAAAATGCTTAGAATGATTATTACAATATATTACAGTTAAGATGCTTCTGTGTATACATAGTTTGGATTTATACTAAAATATTTTATTTATAAAATTTACCCATGATTATATAATTGCTGTTAAATTAATATAAAATCGGAGAACAATTAAAACATTATTACTATTTGTATGTTACATTTTTATGTTTTTCCAATTAAGTAATGCTTTCAGCTATTTTGAAATTGTCAATTATAATTTTCATTCCCCTTGATAGTATTTTATTTTTAATTTTTATGTATAAAGCAATTCCATTTCATAAGAAATATTCCCTTGTCTTATTTTCAGCTTCACAAAGTTATCTATTTAAACCGAAGAATATATCAGAAACAACAGTTAATAAGTGCAAAGTGATTGCTTATAACTATATTTCAGAAATTAAATATTTAAATTTCTGTAACGTGTAATGATTAAGCATATTTAAATTATATTTGTGATATACATAAATCAAATAATAAGGTTACTAGAAATTTCTAAATAAGATTATTTTTCACATATTGCCTGTAAAGAAAATTTGATAAATTCCTATTTCAATGTGCATTACCCCTCAAACCAATACGAGCTATTGCACTTGTAAACAATGGGTGCACATCACTGAAAATTTTTATGATTATTAAGTTTATATTCAATATTCAAAATAAAATTGCATTATAAATTTATTAAACATTTACATTTTCTTAATGTGCAACACATAAATCAATGCAGCTTGGCTATTTTTAACCTGATTTTTGGGAATAGCATTTTAAATTTTATTGTCAATTACTTTAAATTGGTAAACAACAAAAATTTTGAAATTAAAAGCTGTTAAAAAAAAATTATGAAAACACGACTACAATCCCAATTTGGCATGTAAAATGTTTAGTTATAAGTATTTAAACAAGCGTTTTAATCCGATATTAATGAGCTGTATTAGAAAGTATAATAATTTTGTTTTTATTATTACAGATCTGTGAGCAACATTTCTATCCTGATGATGTGTTGGAGGAGACTAAAGGATTCGATGATAACAACTTAGTGTCTGTTACTGTGCCTCTGTCTCAGAAGCGGTTATGGTTTGGTGCCATTCCAAGAATATTTACAAATTGTCCAGAATATTTAACTACCAAGAAACCAAGCCGGTGTGATCCTGAGAGTAAAAAAGCAGAAAGGGAAAAGATCCATCTCTTGAAAGCAGTTGAAGCTTCTGTTGCAACCCAGAAAGAATACGATGACAGCCATGTGTTCCATGATTTAAAAACTTTAAACAGTCTACTAAGTAAGAAAGAACTTCCACCAAATTGGAAGTATTTATTAATTCCAAAATTGTTTTGTACAGAATGAACTGTGGTGATGTTCCACATGTTGAATGTTCAGTTACTGTTGATAATACTTTAATGATCAAAGTTTATTGGAAAGATATCCAACTAAGCAAACTTTTTGACAAAAATGTACCTGACAGAATTATTAATATTGATTCCCTCCTATCGCTTGTAAATGATGTGGACAACTTAAATCAAGATGTTACTCAACAATCAGAAAGTACATTAATTGATATATGTTGTAGTATTTTAAAAAACATTAGAAATATTGTTACTGAGGGAAAAAAAGGTATAGTCAACTTTTTACTTCAACAAGTTAATTTATTAAATTCACTAAAAAATCATTATCGATATGACAGTAACTATTTAATATTATGCTCTTTAGCCTTTTCTATATCCCCACATGCTTATCGTTTTTTGCGAAACAGTAATTACTTTATTTTACCCCATCCCAACACACTCCATTCATTATGTTCAAAATTTACTTTAAATCCCAAATTTGAAGAGATGCCAGAAAATTTTCTAACTTACATTAAAATGAGATTCTGCAATTTACTAGAGTCCGACACAACAGTTGTTTTACTTATGGATGAGGTACACTTAAATCCCTTTATCAATTATAAAGGAGGTTCCATTATTGGAATGTCATATGACGGTAAAAATGCTGCATCAAGTGCTCATGTATTCATGATACAAAGCATCAAGTCGAGCTACAGAGATGTTGCTTACATTTTACCTGTCAAAAGCATTGATGGTATAATGTTAAACAAATCTGTACACAATTTAATTGTCGGATTGGAAAATATTGGGTTTAAAGTTGTTGGTGTATCATCAGACAACAATGCTATTAATTGGAATGCTATGTCTCAATTTGCAACTCCGCCGTCCTTAAGTATTGTATATAATCATCCAGTGCATATAGATCGTCCACTTTTTTATTTCATTGATGCTGTTCACTTGTTCAAAAGCATCCGAAATAATTGGATAAACCAAAAAAATAATGGCCAGTGCATGTTTTACCCGAAGTTTCAGTTTAAGGAATCTGATGTACAGTTTGTCGATATTCCTATTGTAAATGAAAAGACCTAAAAGGTAGCTTATAAAAAGCAGCTTGTTAATACATCTGTTAAAACAGCTTCCTTTTATGCGTTAAAGAAATTGCATGAAATCAAATCAACAGAGTTAATTAAGTATGTTCCAAGTTTGAACAGCAAAGTTATCTCTCCTAATAGCTTTGAGAGACAGGATGTCCAACTGGTCGTTAACTTATTTAATGATCAAGTGGCAGAGGGTTTAATAGCTGCTGGTGAAAAGCACAATATTTTAAATTGTACTTCAACTGCAGAATACATTAAAATAATTTTTAAATGGTTTAGTGTTATGAATGTATATGCAAAGTTCAAAGGGCACCACAAGCGAAATGTTTACCAAACTCCCCTTACAAATGTTTCTAATGATCCAAAAAATCTTTTCCTCAACCAATTTTTAGATTGGCTTGACCTGTGGGAGAAAGCTGGGATTAATACTGGTCATTTAACAAGAGAAACATTGTCAGGATTAAAACAAACCACATATGCAATGCTGGAGTTTGTGAAATATTGTGTTGAGGAACTAAAATTTGATTATGTTTTAACTGGGAAACTGCAGACTGATGCATTAGAGCGTAGGTTTGGTAAATATCGACAACTATCGGGATCAAATTATAACATATCCTTGACTCAGGTTTATGAAACTGAAGCTGAATAAGACTTCAGAGTGTTTTACCCTTGTATCTAAATACACAAAATAATGGTTGGGTGGAAATTTCTCAATTTGATGATAGTGATTTATCTTTTTCTGATGTAATCTATTCTAATAATATTCCTTTTTCAAAAGATATTTTTGTATCCCACAAAGATGTAGAAAAAGCCGAAAAGAACATGCCTATTTTAATATACATTTCAGGTTATTGTTGCCATGTTGCTCTCAAAAAGTTAAATTGCAAATGTTGTAAATATTTTTTAGTCACTAATGATACCATCGAATTTGACTCCTCTTTTACCTTAATTAAAAATTTAGACAGGGGAGGTCTGAAATATCCTAATGATGAAGTTATAAATATAGTTATGTATAGTTATATTATAATTGAAAAAATTTTGTCTAATTTTGAAGCAATTTTTATAAAACTTCCTTACCAAAGAGAGGCCGCATTTGTTGTTGTGCGTTCTGTGTTATCATGCCACGAGAAACTACTTTCATTCGATGAATGTGAAAATAATCATTCAGCAGATCTTGTTTCTAACATAATTATATCCTGTATCGTAAATATTCTGCTAAATAATTATTCAAAAAAATGTAATGATAATTTAAGTATTGAAAAAAATAAAACAAAGAAAAGAAAATTCTGACCCTTTAAAGTCAGATTGTGCAAAAAATGTTTAATTGGATGAGCCAACTCATAAGCGATCAAAAAAGGTGAGAAAATTACAGTCATTAATTTAATCCAATATTTGTAAACAGGTTATAATAATGAAATGTAATTAACAAATGTTTTCCACTTGTTTGTGTTTTATTCTGATTTTTTATATATATAAATAATGGATACCAAATTGCCAGAAAATAAACCACATGATTGGATTAGGATCAAGACACATTTATTTATTTAAAAATAATTATAGCTTGTTGGATTTCTCTTAAAATAATTACTTCTCATAATTAAATTTTATTCTCAACGTTAAGTGATTATAAAATTATGTAAACTTAGTTTAATTTATCTTGTATGGGTTTTCTGATTTTTAATAAATATCATTAAAAAAAATAAAAAAGATTGTTATAAAGGATATCAAATGACCAGAAAATAAACATTAGTTATGTATAGTTATATTATAATTGGAAATTATTTGTCCAATTTACAAACAAGTTTTATAAAACTTTCTTACTAAAGGGAGTCAGCATTTGGTATTGTGCATTCTGTGTTATCATGGCATGAGAAACTTCCATTCGATGAATGTGAAAATAATTCAGCAGATTTTGTTTCGAACATAATTGCACCTTTGTATTGTAAATATTCTGTTAAGTAATTATTTGAAAAAAATGTAATGATAATTTAAGTATTGAAAAACTAAGGCAAAGAAAAGAAAATTCTGACCCTTTAAAGTCAAATTTTTCAAAAAATATTGAATTGGATGACCCAACTCGTAAGCAATCAAAAAAGGTGAGAAAATTAGTCATTAATGTAATGCAATATTTTGTAAGTAATCTGTAATAATGAAATGCAATAAACAAATGTTTTCCACTTGTCTTGTTTGTGCTTTCTTCTGATTTTTAGTAAATATAGTTGTATGTATATATATATATATATATATATATATAGGTAGATAGATATTTGTAGAAAGGATATTAATGCATATTAAATTATATATATATATATATACACGCAAATATATGTAATGGATACCAAATTGCCAGAAAATAAATCATATGATTGGATGAGTACTAAGAAACATTTATTAATTTAAAATAATTATAGTTTTTAAGTAGATGGATTTTACTTAAAATAATTAAAGAAATTACTTTTCTTCAAATTAAAAATTTAAGTTTTATCCTAAATGTTAAGTATAAGTGATTATAAAATTATGAAAATTTAGTTCAATTCATCTTGTATGTGTTTTGAGATTTTAAAAAAAATATCATTGTAAAAATATATATATATATAACTACCAAGTAAAACACAAAACATACTACAAATAAGACATATCTCGCAGAAAAATAACAGCTATTATCAAGAATTAGAAACCAGATTTTGAATCCAAATAAAGTGCAAGAATTATTGTGATAGTATAATGGAACGGAAATTATAACCACTGTCACCATCGTCAGGGGCCACAAACAGTGGATTATAATTTACATTAAACCAAATAGTAGGGTTTCGGTTGTGTGGCATATCAGAAGAGATATTAACTCCACACATCTGGGCCCTACCCTACTATATAAAGGAAAGAAGAAATCAAAAAGATAACAAAAATTAGAAAGATAATTTTACATACCAGACCTTGAGCACATGGAAATTTTATTTGAGCAATTGATATTTGTTGCCAATGCTAAGAATTGTAAAAAGTGAAAAATGGTGTTGCCACTAAATAAAAGTGTAAAAGTGGAAAGAAGAAAGTATAGGAGTTGCCAAATACTAAAAGGTAATATTATTAAATTTTAAGAATATCCAGGTATATTAATATAATAAATATATATTGAATAATAATAAATTTAAAAGATTGAATACAATAAATAGTATAGCAAAATTAAATATAACATATTGTTTAAAAAATATAATGATTATTATTATTGACAAAGTATGTATAAGTCATTGTATGACAGAAGATTAATCTAGTAAATAAGAAAAAAATGTTTAGGACAGAATAATCACAATATAGGAACCCCCTTTTTTTTTTTTTTTTTTTTTTTTTTTTAAATATGAGAAAAACTTCCTCCGCCCGACCCAACCATCCAATTACAACCTTAAAACCAAAACCCCACCCAACCTCCAGTAAATTAACAAAGACATTAGACACATCATTATCAAGAATTGTATATAATAGATTTTAGGAACTTAGTGGGATAGTTGTATTGTCTAGCTGACAGAAATAGAGATTTAAAATTGGAGACTTTGAAATCATCAGAACATAGAAACTTGATTCTACAGCAGTGATTATAGATGATATTGCGAAATACAGATTTATGTAAGCAGGAGGAAAAATGAGTAAAGCTATTTACTTTAAAGCTAAAATCTTTACGCTTATCATATATATTGAAACTAAGGCTATTTCTAGGAGTGATGGAGATACTTAGATCTAGAAAACTAACAGAATTGTTAAGCATATCATTTTTAATTAATTCCAGAGCAGATGGATATTTTATGAGGAAGATAATGTTATTATTATTAGTAGTGTTTACAAGTAAGATATCATCTATATATCGTTTAAGAATGATGTGTGTATTAGTATATTCTTTTTCATAGTAATATAAGTAAAGATCTGCAAGGTAACTAGATGCTGAACCACCTTGTGGTATACCATGATTTTGTAGATATATTTTATTGTTATGTAGAATAAAATTATTATAGATAATAAATTTAGATAGACAACTGAAATAAGTTACATCAACATGGGAAGGGAGCTGAATATTGTTAACACAAGTTTCAAATAATTCATTAATTACATTGTAAAGGTCGTCAAGAGGAATATTGTTGAATAGATCTTTAAAATCATAGGTATATAAAGAGGTAATATTACTAATAGTACATATTGTATTGCGTAGATCATAACTATTTCCTATAGAGATAGAGTAATCATTACGTTTTATATAATACTCATGCATAACAGACAGTATCTTTAATAGAAGTTTACTTGCTACATTGCTATATGTATTACATCCTATTGTAACAGTTCGAAACTTTAAACGATTTATGAAATTTAGGGATTAGTACAATATAAGGATAGTTTAGATTATTATGTTGTAGGTTGAGAAGTTTATAGAAAGCCAGAATTTTTTTGTTACAAACTACAGTAGACAAATTAGTAGAGGAATAGATACTGTTATTTACAATTGTAGAGGCTAACAAGCTATGATATAACTGTTTACAAATAAAAGCATAGTTATTGGATGATTTATCTACATAAGTAATTATGAAATACTGCTTTATAAAGTCTATTTGAGTATGAAATTGACTATTGACAGGAGAACTATATTTTACATATTTAGCAATATTTTGCTTAAAGATTGAAAGTACTTTTACTTTCCA
Source organism: Cheiracanthium punctorium (assembly GCA_038373885.1). Classification (NCBI taxonomy): domain Eukaryota; kingdom Metazoa; phylum Arthropoda; class Arachnida; order Araneae; family Cheiracanthiidae; genus Cheiracanthium; species Cheiracanthium punctorium. Next base: position 185,104 of record JAWZYV010012720.1, on the reverse strand, counting down.
GGTAGTGAAGGCTTCAATAGGAGTGCTGTATTTTAAGGCAGTATTATATATGTAAAAATCTAAATCATATGTGAATTGTGTTACAATGCCACTAAGAGAGTGTTTTGAAGGAATACGGTGTTTAGAGCCCTTCTGCATGAGTTTTTTTAACCTAATATCTTTTACGATAGCTAGATCCCCAGTAATGATGTGTCCATAATCCCTATTAATGAAGTTCCTATAGTGATTATCATTACATATACAGGGTGGTGTATCAGAAGGGTTATATGTTTTTGAAAAGGAGTTATAGTTAAATAGTTTCCTACCAAAGGGTAGGGGATATTTAAAGGACTTTTTAATAATGACATTTTTGATGGGAAAGTAAGTGTTATTAGTAGAAAATATTGTATTGAAGTTTAAGTTATTGAATGCAGGATTTGTGAAAGTAATTAATAAGTTAGAATTAGAAGGTGTATTATTACTTTTATTGGTTAGGTTTACGGTAAGTGCAGTGGCTCGTGCAACAATGAGATCGAAGAATAGGTGAGAAAAATGTCCAGAAATGTTAAATATATATATATATATATATATATATATATATATTGTTATAAAGGATACCAAATGACCAAAAAATGAACATTAACTACATTCATTAATTTAAAAATAAAACCGTTAAGTAGATGGCGAATTTACAAAATAATTAAAGTAACTTCTCACAAATTTAAAAACATGTTTTCTTTTTAATTTGAATCGCAAAAAATAAGTATTTGAGTTCTATAAATATGAATATTTATGATTATCAAATGATATAACCTAAATTCATTTTGATATTTTAACATCCAACAATACGTTAAAACTTTTTTTTTTTTTTTTTTTTTTTTTTTTTTTTTTTTTTTGACGTGCGAGATGTTGGGATTTCCCCCATCTTCACTTGCGATCCATCGGCCTACAGCTTGTGACGCCGAGTCACGTGATATGCGGCTTTCCTTACAGTGGGCGTTGGCTAATCACCGGGAAGGATCGCACGGATAACAAAAAAACACGGATGATCCGAAAACTTTTTTATTAAAGAAAAAATCAACATCAAGCAGAAATATATAAATTAGTTACATTTGCATGATGTATGATATCAAATTAGAAATTTTCCTTTCAAAATTTACTGCTCAAAAGATGTGTAAAGCGTCCTTGCTTCTGTTTCATTTCTTGTCGTACATCGAGACATATTTTACGAACCGCAGTAATGTCACCGTAATCAAATCCCCTTTGTCCCATATAATCTGGCTAATTTTACACAGACTGTAGAGCAGCAGAATGAGAAATGGGGTCTCCCTTATTTAGTACATCTACATCGGTAGTGTCATCACTATTAGATTTAACAACGCCGTCAGTTATGATGTCATCTGTGAAATACTGAAAGTCAGGCTTACATATGCATCACTTTGAAAACATCCAGATTTTCGAAACCTTCGATTTTTTTTTAATGTTCAAGAGGTAGGGTTACCACTATGCGGTAACTGTTTAACTGCAGGTACTCCTAAATGATTCGTTTTGACCTTACTTGAATGCTATTAACTAAACCGGACACGATTCTAACTGAGATCAACGACGATTTTTTATGCATGATAAGCATGAAAATGTTTCACTTTAAATTTTTTTTTTTTTTTTTGAGTCTGGAATGAGCGCGATAATCCGTAAACCAGATAATTCACGCACGGATAATACAGAATATACTATACTTATTTTTCTGGAATGTGGCATCTAAAAATTTGTTTTTAGAATGACGCTGTATGTAGAATTTGGCAATTTTGAAAAATCTCCGATCGAATTACCCTCAACTACGAAAATGTCAGGGAAAATGGTTGCTTCCTCCCTTAGTACACTCGGGTTCATCGGATGGCTATTTCTATAAAAGAAAATAAAGGTGGATTTTATCGCAATGGATAAGAAAAAAGAAAAATCTGGTTTTCGTTCAAACAAAACGACAAAACTGGTAAAATAATAAAATTTAATGAAGAAAAACTAAACAAGTGCGCAAAAGTTTTAAATGCTCGAATAAAGTTTAATCTGAAATATAAAAATGTGAAGTTACCTTAAATTGTGATTGTGTGTGATTTAGGCAAACCTGCGCGAGGGGTAAAAAGAAGTTACCTTAAAATGTGAATGTTACTGATGGGTATCATAATCGTTGCTACAGCTCTTTTACACCATTGACGGCTAAACATCGCAATTTATATGGGTCTAACTCTTCGACATTGTCGAACTTATATGGGTCTAACTCTCACACAACTATCGATTACTGATGTTACTAATACATCTCTTAGTAGTTCACCGCTCTCAAATTCTCCAATAAATGTTCAGGAGATTACTTCATGTGATATTACTTAGAACCTTGAAGTATACAATTCAGCTATTGATAATAAAGATGTAAATACACATGACAATGCGATGCAGCATTTTATTATGACACATACATTCAACAAAAATACTGAATAACATTTTATGTATCATTCCCTACATATTTAAAATAAATGATTTGTTTTCTTTTGCTAATATATATTTTTTATCACCTGTTCGCATCATTGTTTCCTTTAATTATTGTTTAGTTATTTTTTTATGAAATTCTAATCCATATAGACGATATTAATAATTTTAAATCATTTTCTTTCTCTCTCTAACGCGCTCTGTTACAGCAATCTCTAGAACGCAACCAACGAATAAGCTGTCATACACTACACTTTTGACTCGCCTATTCAACCCGGGACTTAAACTGGTATGGTTCTTAAAACAGCAACGGAATTTCCATCTGGCAAATTAGTATTGTATTCTTTGATGACAGAACTACATCATATTAAAATGACACACATACTAAAATGGTTTGAAATTTTTAAATTTTTTTTTTTTACTGCTAAAAAGTAGGTCTGGCGCAATATTAGCAACAACAGAACCGTCTGGCAGCTATAAATTTATAATGCTGAAAAGACATAGAAAATTATAAAAAAAAAAAGGAATATGTAAGTCTCTTAAAATGACTTCAAAATTTCAGTTTTTTCCTTTACAGATCAGATGCGCAGAACTAAAGGCAACCGCTCCCAGGTGCCAGACATACTGCATCCTTACCCAATTTCAATAAGAAACGAAATATCCAAAAACCAGCAGTACTATAAAATTCTTTTTCTGTTTCTTACAGTATCTGTCTACGGGTTCTATTGTCTCGACCCACGAAGGACAACGACAAAATAGCTGGCTTGTTATCGCACGACATTACTGTTACAATATCTGTTCCATCCACACCTGCCACCCACTACTCGGAATAACCTCTCTTTATATCCTTTTTTCAGAACTTTTAGAGAAGGTATTTGAAGATCTTTCCCTAAGGGCTCCCTTTTCAAAGTTCTTAATGACTGTATTTCCTCTTTGGCCAAATATGAAATTAATTCTGGTGATGTGTTGTAATTGTCAAAGAATAATCTGTATTCTTGGTTCCTGGGTATGCTCCCAGCTAAGCATATAACGATATTTCGACGTGTTCCTGAGTCTGGCTCATTTGAATGTCTCAGTTCCGGATTATTTTCCATTCCTGAATATACTTCGAAGTCGTACGCAAAACCATGATCCTTACAAAGAACCAGTAATTTATATCCCCATTTATGTGGCTTATTTGGCAGGTATTGTCTGAGGAAATTCAAGCTTTTGTCGTGCACATTTGCTCATCAATAGATAGTGCTTCTCTCTTGGGCACGCTTTGACATTGTTTCTTTATGGTCTCCAAAATATGTCTGATTTTGTGCAGCCGGTCATTTCCTGGAGTGCCTGATGGTGGCTGTTTAAAATTGTCATTGAAATGTATGAATTGGCATTTTTTAAAAAAATTATTGTGACATTGTCTCCATAATCAACGGTATACATAATTCAGGTGCCCAATACATACGAATATTTAGTAGTGGTGCCAAGCTCATAATTAAACCGTCACCTAAAAACTTCTTCAATTCTGTAATATTAATTCTGAATGGTTTTGAGGGATTTTTCTGGATACTAAATTATGCATTTCCTCTACTATATACCCTAGTAATTCATCGTCAAAAAGCCATAAAAAATATTGCAGAGGTGATTCAAACTCTAAAATCGGTGAATATAAGTTTGTGTTACCAGCAAACTGAGATTGTACTGATTGAAAATTTCCTTCTTTTCATTTTGTAGACAGATGCAAAACCTGTATTTCTAGTTTTGTAAGTAGACATACTCCTGGAAGTCGATGGCTTTCTCGTTTCATGTGACTGTTTAATAGCACCTGAAGAACATCCAAAACCGTTTTAGAAGTACTGGCTTTAGGCAAGCCTCCACGTTCTTTCTGATGATATTCAGTACTGCTACTATGAACAACTTCATAGGAGGAAGATGAGCAATGATATCTTTGTGATGATTTTTGAGATTCCGCTTCGCTAACTGATTCAGATAAACAGCTGATGGCAGACCGAATTTTCTCGATGTCCTCTTCACTTTCAGCATCCGAGAAATCTTCATTGCTTGACGGTATGGCCAAGAAATCCTGTTGACGGAACTGCTTTTTCATCATAATCTGAAATAAAATGGCAGTATTTGTAAGTAAAGCTGTTACGAGTACCTACACTTAAATAGGAAGATGAAGGATCAGTTTTCCACATACAGGACACTCATAAAAATACAATTTTAGAATACATAAATTATAGTAACAAAAAATAACTAACCTCGGCAAAATTTACCTTTCCTCCAACGCACAGTACTTTTTTCGGGTCAGAACTCTTTCCTAACTATTTTTGTTGATTTTCTAAAATAAGCAAAAGACATACGCAAGATTACAGTTTAAATTTCAGTCAATTTTGACAGCAATTGGAGCAGTAGTGACATTTGCACTCAATGACCTGAATTATATCGTTGCTGTCGGTGTGTAATTACTCCGAAAACCGATAGATGTCTATGGCACTATCAGGGGTGGCTCCAATGGGGGGTCCGGGGGGGCACGTGCCCCCCCGTCGGGGAACTTGTGACCCCCCATCGGGGCTATTTGATTAATTCGTCGGGGAATTTTCATAAGAAGAAATCTATATTTTAGCTGAGTTTTAATTTTGATTTTGCGATTTAAAAAAATTAATTTTGTACTTTTTAAATACACATGAAAGGCAAATGAGTATTGGAGATTGAAGCGGAAATGTTTACATTTCTGGGAGATAGCTCATTGGGGGAGTGGAGAGGGGGTATATTCCTCAGAACTTCTGAATAATGGCTAAAACTACTTCCCGTTTTCATTCGTCTCTTATCTCTGCGATCCTTTTCTTGTCGAAAAACAGCCACTTCCTGCATCTTCCAATACTGTGATGTGTTGACGAACGGCGGGGGAGACTTCAAATTCGAATAGTGTATACTTGAAATCTGTGATCCCACTCTCAGGAGGCATTTTACTGGATTTGCAGCAAGACATCAATCTTAAGGTAACAAAAGTGCCAGTCTATTCTTCAAACGACAAATTTATGAGACCACATGTGCGACCACTTTCTATTCGAGGCTCTTTTAATTGCTTAAAATTGCTTGAACGATTGTGCATTTTGTCGCCGACACCATAGAAAAGTAGAATATGGGTGTGGGTGGTCGGGATGGGGGAGACAGTGACCGTTAATTAGACAAGTCGGGTAGATAAAAAATTTCGAGGGAAGGGAAGTATGGCTTTGCTTACACAAGCAAATGGTGGATGTTCTTTTTTTCAGAAATACGGTTTTTGTATTTTTATTGGTCCTCAATGACAGAATGATGAGAAAGAAATGGTTCCTCTAAATATCCCGTGTATTTTTATTTTTTCTTCGCAAACCCATAGTACACCACTTTTCCAACACTTGTTATTGTGCCAGTGAGTTAGACAGAGTTTAGAATAGTGGGCATTTTTTTTCTTGTTACGGCAGCATAGCATATCATCGTGAAGTTTATAAAAGTTTAATTTCACTTTTAGCTTTATGTTTCCTAAAAAGAACATCGTTGGTGCCAAAAGCACAAGATATAAAGTACAGTGTGCTTTATGTCGTGATATTTTTGATAATGATTATGTAAAAAAAAAAAAAAAAAAACATAGGATAACTAAGCATTCAGATCTTCATAAACAAAATCGACTGGCGCCTGTTCAAGTAAGTTATATGTAAATTACATTCATATATATATTTTAAATGTGTTTAAAAGCTTTAATTAATATATGTTATTATTAAAAATATGGTCAGTTTCTTTCTCTAAAGCATTGAATTATATATTCTAGGCACTTGCTTTTTGTTATGTATTTGTACAAATATACTATGCCCAAGGGCGGATCCAGAAATATTTTTCAGGAAGGGTGCAAAGCTTGAATACCAATTCCGAATTGCATGAACATGCAATTTTATTTGAAGCGTATTTTTACTAGTAAATATTTTCCTCTCCGGGGAATTCGCACCCCCTTGCCCCCCCCCTTATAAAAAAGAATTGAAACTATTTTGAGCACAAATTTTGAATGACCACATTCTACGCTATTTAAAAATAAAAATAATTTTAAAATAAAGCACATATTTCAAAAACTGAGTCACTTGTTCTGTCTCAGTAATTTTAAAATACTACTTTAAAGTTTATTTATTAACAGCATTTTAATGATGCATATATATCATTAAATGTCCTTAGACATGAATGCTCGTAATGGTTTGGAGTGCACTTTTAATCATGGCTGCGGACCCAGAGTCATAACTTTTTGAGTTGAAGCTGAAGTCGGACTTTATGACCTCACATTCTGATACTATGAAATGTTGTACAACATTATTGTATTTTAAATTATATTAACTGTCTGAGTACGCTATGAATTAATCTAAATTTTCTCCTAATTGGTCTTTTAAACACTATGAGTACTTTTAAATGTGCTCTTGCTTTTAAACCATTGATAAGTAACATGTTGTTCACCCCATTATATGTCATTCCCGCTAAATAACAGGACAGGATATACATTTTTAAAATATATTGTTTCGTTGCAGTTTCGATTTTTTTTGTATATTTATCAAATACGATTTAGTAATTGGAGTGAGGACGAAAGGTATGTTTTTATAAACTTTCAAATTGCATTAATGCAAATTTAAATTAAACACAGATTTAATGTAATTGTATGTAAATTAACAGTCTTTTAATTCACGAAAAAGCTTTTGTGTCATAAATGTAAAATAAAATTTCACATTGTATTACTTTTATTCATAGAGCTACAAAATTTATAAGTCTTAATTGATATTTTTTAAAGAGATTTACGACTCGGGCGAAAAGAAATTTCCGATTTTGTTTACTACGGAAACTTTTTAAAATGTATATTTACTTGTGTAATAATTTGACATGACAAAATATTTATAAAATTATTTTACAGTTCATCATCTCTGGCATTCAAAATATGTATAAACCTATGAATATTTAAACGCTTTAACTAAAAATTTTCATTTTAATTAGAAATATTTTAAACTGGTCGTATTTTATTTATTTATAAGTTAGTGTGTTATGCAATTTATAAAATAAGTATTCTATGTCTTTAAAATTATTTTATCACAGTAATCCTTACTTGAACTCTTATAACTGTTGAGAAAGTAAAAAAATATTTTTATAACTAAGTGGTTAATTAGATAATTTAACTTTTAACTTCTTCCGAATAAAATAAAATAAAATTAATACTTTTCTGTTTCTTAGAGGGCAAATTTGAATAAATTCTAAATATACTTTTTATTTATAAATAGATTCAATTGAACACAATATGCACGATTTAATCTTTATAAAAATTTAGCAGTAAGATTTGTTTTTATTTTTATTTTTTTGTAATTTAAGAATTAGTCAACTACATAGTTTGTTTATTTGGTAACATACTTTACTATACAACGAGTGAGAATTCACACTACATAGAGAAATCCAACTGGATTAACCGGCCCTCTTTAGCTAAGAGTTCATAGCTATGCACACCAAGAAGATTAACAGCTGCAAGGGAATTAGAATTTATTACATTTTGCTTAGGGCAAAAAAAGAAATTTTTTTAAAAATTAAATAATAATAATAACCAGCCCCTCTGATAGACCAAAGCCCTTTCCAGTCTAGTATGAAGATGGCTGTGGATAGATGTAAAAATGGAATATAAGTTAAAGGAAACTGATTAATCTTGACTGACAATTTAATTTTTATATCATTGTGGAAAAAATAACTAACTTTTGTGAATTTTAATTCAGTTATTTTACTGCAAAGTAAATAAAAATTATGGTATACAGTGTCTATATCGTCTTTCCGAAAATTTCACTTTTATCCTGTAAAATAAGTAAATAAAATAAATACAATAAAAATTTTATATTTGCGTGTAGATTTGTATGTTATATACAGTGGCGTATCGTAAGCCACCGCAACTTCTCTTATTTTGAATCTTTATACAAATCGCTATTGAATCCATGGATGGAACCAGCATTAATATAAACTATTAAAATAAACTAATAGTATGTGTTCTAAACTGATTTTTGAGTTACAGAATTATAAGGATCAGAATTCAACTCTTTAACTTTTAAACAGATTAATTAATAAGGCGAATAATAAACATAATATTAAACTCTTTTGTTAATGTTGAAATTTTAAAAGTGACACTTTCACTATGAATTATTAGTAAATGAGCTTGCTTTATAAAATTATTCATCACGTTTGTGGAAACCTCGTTCAAAACTATCTTGGAGTATTACAAAAAAGTGAATTTTTATCAAGGTTAGTTTCGCTAAAAATAATTATTTTTTTTTGTGTGTCTTGGCAAATTATAAGCTGACCGATTATATTTTTCTGACGATATTTTTTATTTTAGATTTTAAAAGAAAGTGGTTAATTTTCTTCATGAGTGCTTGACTTTATAAAAAAATTTAATAGCGCATATATTTACGTTCTCTTTAGGAGATTTTTATAATTTATTATTATTATTATTATGAACTGAAGCTTCCATGGGTACACTTCACAACAATTTTTTTCGAAATTGAGATGCGGTGGCATCTTTTAGCTTTCAGTAAGTACTATCACCACATGAATTATTATGAAAGTAGAATCTTTTTAAAGCCGTAGAAACAAGCGATAAAGTTTCGGTATGCCACTTTACTGCGCGCCTTCAAAATCGTTTTTCTCAAAAGAAAATTTTTGTTGTAAAGTGGTTCTACCTATAAACATTTCAATTGCATTTTTCTCACTTTATTGTGATTTAAAATATTAATATTGCATAAAATAACAATTCGATTAATATTTTTACAGCAAAACGTGTTCGCCAGAAACACTAGACTTTTTAAGATAACGAGTTGAAATTAAAGAGAATCAGTTTGTAAATGAAAATGTAAATTACGGCCAATTATCTACGCTAGGCATCTAGGCCGGGGGTGGGTTTGCCCTCGTGGGGGACTTTCTAAGAGGTCCTAACCCGTATTTATGCAAAGTTTCGGAAAACTCCGAACGGTTAGGTTGGCGGACGGACCTAGTTTCGAACCACGCACTTTCCGTCTCCCAGATGCTACTGGTGGGGCGGGATTCAATTTGTAAGGGAAAACACATTTATTGAGATATCAAGAATTTCGATTTCGAGATATCGAAGTTAAGCTGTAATTAAATTTACATATATCTCTTAATTTTTAAAAATAACTGCAATTTGTGTAAAAGCGTGCAAATTTAGTCATGCTTAATTTATAAAAAAAAATTTCAGGGAATTTACAGCAATATTCTTGCGCAAAAAACTTTTTTTTCTGATATATTTTCTGCGGGGGGAAAAAAAAAATACGTAGAACTTTCTTCGCTGAACTTTTTTCAAAGAATTTCATTCATGTGAAATATTTTAAGCGTTAACCTGAAGAACTCTTAAAAGTAGCTTTCGAGATTTTACAGAAACGTGCAAGGTCGTTAACAGGGGAGAGAATCATGTGGGTTTGACCCCCCCCCCCAGTCCAAAATTTCAGTAAATGCATTATCATTTATTTGCGTTGATTCTAGAGATCAGTTAATTTAATTTTAGCACTACAAATCCCCTCCATCCACCGAAATTTTTTGCTTGCTGAGGCCTTGGGGAAATATTTGTGTAATGTAAAAGGATTTTGAGATACGTTAATTAGGGTCAGTTTAAATAATAATCTACTAGGAAAGATTGTGGAGTGGTTTTTGAAAATATCCGGGGCCTGGGTGTCCGATTATGTATGTCGATCCGATTCCTGGAAATATTTCACTATACAAAACATTATATTGTCCTCCATCTCCTCTAAACTTATCTGTATCCTGGATATTTTAGTTTAGAAAATGATTTATTGTGAACAAATCACTTTCTAAAGTAAAATATTTTCAAGTGGTGCAAATAGTTGTAAATTTCCATACTTGGTGACAAAAATGTCATCCAAGAGGGAGGCCAAAGCCCCCTCTTGGATACGCCACTTAGCATATGTACATGTATATTTGTGCCCCCTCGTCGGGGAGTGGTGACCCCCCGTCGGGGAAAGTCTAGCGCCACCACTGGGCACTATTTTATAGACGTGTATTAATAATTAAAGTAGTTGTTCCACATATGATACCAGGTGCCTTGCAGGGTTAAATTCTAAAAATATTGGGCCCTTTAATCACAAATGTTTAAGTTTCTCCAGTTTTTGCACGAAAGCTAGTGGCTTCAGTTGTACAGTTCAGAAACACAGCCATTAACAAATTTTCTGATTTTTTATGGTAATAAATTTTTATAAACACGCTCATGAACTCTTCGTCACCCATGCAAAAGTAGATTGTTAAAAGTCTTAAGCGCTCAAAATCTGCGTTTTTAAAACTTAAACCGGTTGTTTATCGTTCTTAAAGTCACCCGAGTGCAGTTAGTTGAAAAACTAAATTAACTGGGACAAAAGCCAGTTGATTCATTTCCGATAGTTTGCTGTACAGTTCTTCCGAGGACGTTTTGATAAATAATAAAAAAAACCTCATCACTCAGGCAACAAAACTGAATCATCGATACAGAATAACAACTGGATAGACTGCTGAACGTTGAAAAAGTGCAGCCATGCCATCTCACTGTTTCTGTACCAGAAACACGGTGGTCGAACAAATTGCCAATCGTGTTCCGCACGGCCAGCTTTGTGAAGGAAGATCTTTTTGTAAGTGGCACACGATTGGCTAATCTTTCGACTGTCCTGTTGCTTGTAGAGAAAACAGCGATGGCAGCGGCTGCACTTTTTCAGCGTTTAGGCACCTGGTACAGTATATCCAGTTATTCTATATGTATGAACTGAACCAAATGAAGTCGTTCGGAAACTAAAGAAATTGGGACCACTAATCACACCTGCTGGAGATTTTGCGCGAAAACTAATGGCACATGTTGATGAGTTCACAAGCAGTCATAGGCCTTTAAGACCACAGATATCCCTAGTAGCACAACTAGTTCAAAAAACGTTTAAATTACGTTGGAAACACGTTTTTTGACGCTAGAAAACGTGTTTTAAACGTTTTTTGGACTAATTGTGCTACTAGGGATAGGAGTCTCTAGATTGAGCGTAACGGGAGAAAACTTGCTGCCTTCAAATGATAGTGGCATGCGCATGTGCAGAAGGGCAGTAACCTAAACGATAATAGTACTTTCAATTATTTTAGGACAACCTATATTTGCAAAAGTACTTGTATCTAAATATTTCCCCTCGAATTCATTTATTTTCCTGAGATAATGGAATTAATGTTCCATTTTACATTGACGGCAGCCATGATAGTGGCATAAATAAGGTGTGTTTTTGGTATCAAAAAGTACACGATTAAGAGCATCAGATTCTTCATGTAAACCCTACAAAAAAAGTATTGGAGTAAGAGATAAATTTCCTACGGTGGTTTCGTATATTAAAAATTATTTATCATAGAATATGAATTAGGCTGTGTATAAATATGACTTTCCATATTTCTTTCAAGTTGTGCGTTTTTCAAAAACTCTATTATTCGCAAATCTTAAATAGGAAATTTATCTCTTACTCGAATACTTTTTTTGGAGGGTGTAGGCATTCATAAATCTATGCTTTAGACCATAGAAATGGGAATAGCTACATCACGCGTTCAATGTTCCCATAGAGATATGAATACAAGGAGATGGCATTAGCTATCTTCAGCATTGGACGAAATGAAGTTACTGTGCTGGTTTAAGTAAGGCGGAACATTTTGTTGGTTTCTTTTTAAAGAACAATGAAAGATGTACGATTTTACGGATTAAAAGTAAATATGTACAATTATATGTTCAATAGTTTTAAATACAAAATCTCAGCAGTCTACAGTTAAAGGTTTTACAATTATGCCAAATATATAATTATTCTTGGCGCCAACTTTGGCGACATTACTACTTTAAAATTGGAGCTGTCACCATAGAATAACACAATTATATAGAAATGTGGTCTAAGCAATATGGTGGATCGGTTACAGTTTCGGCTTCACTATCAGATAGCTAATGTCGTCTCCTTGTATTCATATCTCTATGAATGTTCCTAATCGTGTACTTTTCGCCCCATTTCTACCACTAACATAACTTAGCTGCCGTCAATGTAAAATGGAGCATTAATAGCAGTATTTTGTTAAATTAAACTCGATGTAAAATATTGAAATACGAGTACTTTTTCAATACAAATTGTCCTAGCGCAATGAAAAATCCATTATTATTTAAGTAACTACCTTTCTGCGCCTGCTAATCTATGTTTGAGAGATGAACTTTTTTTTCTACACTCACACAAAAAAGTATTTGAGTAAGATAAATTTCTTATTTTAGTTTTGTGAATAACTCATTAAGATTTTTTAATAACATACAACTCGAAAGAAATAAGAAATTATTATTGTATACCCGATTCACTTTTTATGAGGAATAAGATTAAATTTATGAAATTGACCTAGGAAATATAACTCACACTCAAGCATTTTTTGAGAGGATGTAGTTCACCTATACAATAGTGTAGGTCAGGGGTTAAAGGGTTATTCAGTTTCGTTTCATAGGTAGGTGATGCGTTTTAAGAGGATCTGTAAACGAACTATCGAAAACTGAATTCAACTGGCTTCGTCCAGGGCCATCATGAAACTTAACAGGTCTGCTACTAGAAAATGATAATTGATATAAAGTGGTTGGAATTTTCTCAATTAAACATTGAAGCGAGTAAAAACGTCAATCGCAGCCCCTCGTCTGCCTTTTGTAATTTTTCTATCTATAAAAAAGAAGCCGGCAAGGGTCTGCGATTGACGTTTCTACCAGATTCAACGTTCAATTGACAAAATTCGGACCACGTTCTATTAGTTATCATTTTCTAGTAGCAGGATCGATAAGATTCACGATGGCCCGTCCTGTTTCCATTAATTTTTCAACTAATTGCACTCAGTTGACTTAAAGAACGAAGAGCAACTTGCTTAGTTTATGAACTTAATAGAGAACCTAAAACACCTAAACATTTTTAAAAACACCTAAAACATTTTTAATAACGGGCGGCCTCTTGCTATTTAGACATTCAACACTACAACGGCCCGAAGTATTGGTCATTCTATTTAGGAGCAACCAAAATTACCCTAGCCCGAACCGGGAATCAAATTCGTAACAAAACCGTTATAGTATGGTTTTTCGGCTACTATCTGGGCGGCCTGAAACTGGTTGCGCGAATTGCACTGGCTGAGCTCTTATGAACACGTCCTATGTTCATTCGTTTGTGTAGTCGTTGCCTATAACTAGTATATGGGCCATTTTTTTTTATAACGGAAGGAATGGCGTCCAGAGCCTGATCATAGGTGGTCGGGGCCTCGGGGCAAGAGGTTATTTTGGGGCCCTCTACTATTACAAGCATTTTAACTGATTTTTGTTTGCTGTTGCATTTTCCCGACATAAAAATAAAACATTTTTAAAGAATGCTAAAATTGAATTAAAAATTAATTGCCTATCTGTTTATATTTATTTAGAACAAGACTATGTATTTAAAAGTGAATATATTTTTTTAGTCCGTTTGTATTATTAGCGCATGGGTGCGCTCATTCAAGGAATGACAATTACGAGGCCCGGGAGCAAAGTTTCTCACTCCAAAAATTTTTCTTGATACACCAAAAAGTTCGAAATTTCATTCCTTCATCATGAAATAAAAAATGTTAATTAATCTATATTTTGTGATAATGGCCACATATATGGCCATACCATACGTTTTCAAAAACTACTAACTTCTTGTTTATGGATCCATGAGTCTTAAAGACCATTGAATTAGAAGAACAGAAAATAAATCTGCAAGTCCATTTATTGTTAAAAATTATGCTACAAATATTACAAAGGAAATTTAGTTGCAAAAAATTTATTACAGTATATATGAATATGTAATAAATCATGATAACAATAAATCGAGAGATTTGGGGGCCCTTATTTTTCCGGGGCCCCGGGCTATTGCCCTGTATGTCCGTGTGATAATCAGGCTCTGATGGCGTCAGTGGCAGTTTAAAAGTGTTCTACTCTACTTTAAATTCAGGGACTGCTTATAAAAATTAAATTTTAGCATAATATTTCATTTCCTGAAATTATAAAACTTAATTTTTTTTTTAATCGCAGATTTTAAATGGGGAAGTCAAATCATTAATCGAATAATGAATCACCGGGCGGTAGTGCGATTTTTATAGGGCTTGATTAAATACCGTTTCTTTGTTAAAAATTTCAGAATTTTGAAAATTTAACCTACTTTTGAAATGACATTGTATGTCCTTTATAGCTTCTCAGTCATGTTTTTCTTAAAGTGTACGTTTTCAAGGCCGTTTTCACGCATTTGTCAATAATCCTCTCAGGCCCGGAGTGGCCAGGTCGGCGATTGCCGAGGGCCCTCGTCTCAAGGAGCCCCCTCAAAATGGATATACTACTTTATAATTAGAGTAATATATATATATATATATATATATATATATATATATATATATCTGAGTAATTGGATTATTTATTTCCCAGTAATCTTATGTCTTTACGTAGTGGCATAGCGGAGGACCCCAGGAACCCTGCGGCTCAGTGCAGAACGATGTAAAAGTAGACGTGCTATCTATCACCGTAGCTCACTTATCTCAAGTTAAAACTTGCATTAGGCTGTTCACCGGTTGCCCGATGCTTCCAGATATCACATATAGCATACTAGTACATTTTATACGATCAGATAGACACTCATAAGACATCTATTTAAAGAGACAATCAGAAAAATTCTGAAAATGTCCATGAATTGACCGAAACTAGATAGAGAATAGCCAGAATAAGACTTTGTAGACGTATTCCAGATAATCCATACAAAGGATGAATTCAGGTTTTTTTTTATGCATGTTTACGTAACATGCATAAAAAAAATGAAGTCCATTTCTCCTGAGGTCCAAAAAAAGATGCATACACAGGAGATACGAGTTTGTATTGTGACAAAATGACGTAAAATGGATTAGAAAAAAAAATCCTATTTGTTTAATGGAACGCCAGCTTGTCTCCATTACTTCGTCCGAGAGTGTTCTGGACAAGTTAGAGTGCTATCTGGGCTCGTTATTCTAGACCAGGTATGGAAAACCTTTGGAATATTGCGGGCCAAACTTAGGATGTTAGCGAAGTCGCGGGCCGTATAATCGGGATTTAAATGGGATTTTGAATTTTTTTTATATGGGTTTTGATATGTAGGCCAGATCAGAAGACAGGGACGGCCACATCCGGCCCGCAGGCCGGAGGTTATAGACAAACCTACGATTTTTATTCTTAAATAAATTTCATCTAATTCGACGAATGTACGCAATCTCCTAAGTGTTGGCGTTTGGGTGGCACTTCAAACTAACTTTTATCGCCATTGTATTTTACATTATAATGACTTCGTGTTTTATAATTTTTGTGCCCTTTCATGGTGGGCTATGAAGATCCGTACAAAGAAGCATTTTTAATAGAATCCATAATGATCTAGTTTATGCAGTAAGGGATGATAGTTCCTTTAGAGCCAAAAAATTGATAACTATTAACTGTCCTGTATTTTATAATTAAATCAATAAGGCTTTGTGTATTTTATTGTTCATTTTATTTTAATTTCTACAACAAGAAATTTTAAAATTTTGATATAAATTTCAAAGTGCAAAAAATTATAAGACCAGATATGTATATATTTTAAAAATTCAATTTATTCATCCTCTTTTCTTTTTAGGTACACTCTGGAATCTCCTTTCCTGACATACAATCGAAGTTCAATTAAACATTTCGAAGATTCATACAACTTAGGCATGTCTGCTTTTAAAAAGATTAATAAAAATATCTGCTTTTATCCAGTTAAATATTATCTATCAATGTTTTTATTGCGAAACTGGATTGAGGCTAAATTGAGTCATTAACCGTTTGACTGCTATGCAGCGCTATTGCGCTTTTGGAATGTACACTAGGGTGACCCTTATTTTTCAACTTTTTAATTTTTAAAGGCTCACCCTCCAGTCTGGTTCCATTTGCTTCAAGATAGATCCATAAAAAAATATGGGCAGCTAAACCGATTTTAATACGTGCCGACTTCGAGGTAGAATGTGAAAAATGAAAGCCATTATCTGGCAGGTCTTCAGTTTTGGCGGCGGAGCCTTTCTGCCTGTTGGTTTGCCTTTTTTTTTTTTTAAATCACGTAAGCATTGAGCAGAGTTACGTTTAAATTATAATATGTAATGTGGCATAGTGATCACTTTTTGCCAGCCGCGGCGCCTGCCTTAGAAGATAACAGTTACATTCTGCAATTTTCCCTTAATGCACGTGACTGTTACAGATAAGTCTGTTCGTTGGTTTTTTTTTAATGTTAAAAGTTATCTTTCTGAAATTATGTCTCGAGAATTACGTAGAGCAAAAGAATGCGTGCTTCTTATTACTGGGAAGAAATTGCCATCGAGGAAACAAGTGTTATCTGTTTTATTTTATAACTTAAGAGAAGTAAAATTCAGTGAAAGTGCCAATTTAACAGTACGTGAATGTATAATCTTTTGGGAAAAAGCGAGAATTCCCACAAGATCCATACAACATCGCGTAAAGAAACCGATTGACTTGTATTCGTTTTGGAGGGCTTTTCAAAAGAATTCAAAACAGCTACAGGGTATTTTTTAAGAGACGTGAAAAGGAATTCGGAGACTCTTTGGACAATCTTTTTGATATTGCTCATGCCGACGCATTTCAGCCGATAAAAATTGAAGAAGACAAATTATTTTTATTGAGACAGAGAGAGCCAGGACGTGTAGGTTATCTTGGAGGGATAGATTAAAAACTTTTCGAAAAATAAGAAAAGGCACGACAAAGACTGGAAAAACAGGAGAAGAGACGAGAAAAGGACAAATTTTCAGCCTCTACATCTTCTACTGTCAGTTATGTGTCCTCATCTGAAGAATCAATTAACGAATTATTCACTTCTGATGAAATGGATGATAATGACGTTTCTTGCGATTTTTCAGCGAGTACACAAAGTCAGGATGTTGCAAAAAGAGGTTCAAAAAACTTTATTACGCCAAAGTTAGTGGCTTGGTTAGATAGATGTCAGCTGAGTGCCTGGGTGTGAAAGATTCTGTTTACATTCTTCATGCAGTAATTGGAGCAATTGGCCTTAATACTGCAGAGTTTGTTTTTAATAAATCATCGATTCATAGAATCCGGAAAATTAACAGAAAGAAATCTGCTGAATCCATAAAAGTATCATTTCAAAATGATATTCCACAAATCCTTATAGTTCACTGGGATGGTAAGCTATTACCAGCATTAAATGTAAGAGATACGAAAGAAGAGAGACTATCAATTATTGTTTCATTTGGTGACAGAACAGCTCATTGGCGTTCCAAAATTACAAAATTCTTCTGGAGAAGAGCAAGCAAATGCTGTTTGGACTGCTTTAACACACTGGAGTCTGGAAAATAATGTGCAGATTTTGTGTAGTGACAGAACAGCTTCAAACACTGGCCGTTTAAATGGTGCATGTATTCGTTTAGAACAGAAACTGAACAGAGAAATGTTCTTCCCATGCCGTCATCACATATACGAGTTAGTTTTACGAAGCGCATTTGAAAGTAAAATATGCGAGGCATCAAAAAGTCCTTGTATACCTTTTTTGAAAGCAGAAAAAAATGGAAATGCATTAATATTGATAGTATTCAAAGTGGGAAAGATCATGTGGAACAGCATTTCAATAAGACAGAAATTAATGAAATGTTAGTCATTTTAGAAAAGGAATTGAACAAGCAGAATACTAAGAGGCGACTTTAAAGAACTCATTGAACTGTGCATAATGTTTTTGGGAGTAGATGGTGAAAATAAGTTTAAAATTCATCCACCGGGTGCAATGCATCAAGCTCGGTGGATGGCCTGAACAATTTATTCCTTTAAAATGTTTTTGATCAGATGTTTTTGTTCAGATCCCAACTTGCACTATCAGTCGAAGAAGAGAGTGCTTTAAGAGACATTTCATTATTCATTGCAACTGTGTATGTGATACCATGGCTTAAATGCAGTGCAGCTGTAAAAGTACCCAAACAAGATCTATGCTTTTTAAAATCCTTAAAATCTTACGAAAGGATTGATGAAACAATTTTAAGAGCAGACTTAAAGGAATTTACACAGTACTTGTGGTATTTATCAGAAGAACTGTCAGTTTTGTCCCTTTTCGATGGGGATGTTGATGCACAAGTAAAATTGAAAATAGTTTCACACCTAGATCGTGAGTGTCTACACATGGAAAAAAGATATATTCCTTCAGTGCAAGAAACAGCAGGCGAATTATTTGATAAGTTTTATTATAGTTCCTATTTTTATTATTTAGGAATGCTAAATTTGTATTAACACTTTCTAATTCTGTTACTACTGTATTTTAGATGATTATTTTGTGTCCATTAAAAGCAAAAACTTTTTCTGTTTTCGTATGGACACTTCTTTTTTGAAAGAATGCCCTTCAACCTGGGAAAATAATCAGGCACATTTGGAAGTCAAACAGAAGATTAGTGTACTGAAAGCAGTTAATGACATCGCTGAGAGAGGTGTAAAATTAATGCAGGACTTTAATGATTTATTAACTGTTGATGAAGAGCAAAAACAGTTTGTTCTTCGTTGCGTTCTTCTATCGCAACTTGTATCCAAACTGCAAAAAATCCACTTTAAAAAGAAAATATTCGCACTAGTTTTAAGTTTAGCAGCATCCAGCATGTGATATTATTAATGTATATATGAGTTGGTGTTTATTAAATTTAATGTTTAATTAATAATGCTTTATTATTTCTAAATAGATCATATCATCCATTCTAATTCTGAAAATTCTGGCTCAAGTCGGCACGGGTTAATTTCATCCTACAGGACTGAAACTTTACACATAAGTTAATATGATCAAAAGGAAAAATTTTAGGGGGTGAGCAAAAAAATTTAAGTAAAAAAAATTTTTGACCCCAAATAAGGGACACTAATGTACACCCTCCAAAAGAAGCATTCGAGCAAGAGAGACATTTCCTACGTTGGTTTCGTATATTAAAAATTATTTATCATAGAATATGAGTTAGGCTATGCATAAATATGACATTCCATATTTCTATTAAGTTGTGCGTTTTTCAAAAACTATTTTTCGCAAATCTAAAATAGGAAATTTCTCTCCTGCTCGAATACTTTTATTGGAGGATGTATGAGGATTTTGATGGATATCAGTCAAACGGTTAATATAACAGAATACGCATGCATGCTATTGTAATAACTGTGTTTTACATTTTATAACTTTGTGCGAAACTGTAAAAATTATGAACAGAGATAATTAAAGAATTAATCATATTTTGATAAAATACAAAAAGCAGTGCTTAACAACCCTCCTGTTTCCTATGAAGAACTTCCTAGCTCGGGAAAATGCTCATGACTTCTCATTCTGGCAACCTACTACAGCCATGAAAGATCCCTATTTACTCAGAATTATTTTTGCTCACAATTTTAAAAGGCTTAAATATACGTATAACTGCACAATATCCTATTTTGCATTCAAGAATTTCCATATTATTTTGACTACCTATAGATATCATGAGTTTCTAATGCGCAGCTTTTAACAATCTTTTCCCAAACCAACTGGAAAAGAGGAATATTAGACATATACTTGCATATGTAAAAAAATTATGTTTTGTTATAACGCTTATTATTATCGTAGGATTCATTGATGTTACAAAGTCCGTAATTTGCGATCCGAAATTAATTTAGGAGCTTGACTACTTTTGGCTTAATTTAATTTGTACATTTACTCCTCTCACTACGAACATAAGTCAAGAGCGTGCCGGTAGAGAGCAACAGTATATGGATGGGTTTTCCCCCACAGACAGAAAATGAAATAGGTTTAGAAAAGTGAGACTTAAAAAGCCTGGATCTTCTAACCTCTAGGTTGTTTTCAGTTTTTCCGACTATGAAACTACTTAAATTTAAGTGGATGCAAGAATCGGAGTATCATAGAATTATAAATGTACAAAAATTCAACATTTACACTCATTAAAAAAAATTTATTGAAATTCGTTACAAAGCAGGGATACAAAATAACAAAGGCAAGATTTATTTCACAGATTTATAAAATCCAAATCAAAACATTTAAAATAACAAATAGGAAATGTGTGTGTATACGTTAATTAGATTTCCTCTTTAAAAACAATAAATGTCAGCGTCATTCTCAAGTCAGTTACTCAATAAATATAGCATCGTCACTATTTCTAACTCAGGCTTTCTAATACTTTATCAGCAGTATGTAAATTTATTTTAATCCTCTAGGTATTGCAAATAACTTTCAAGAGTACGAGGTAAATTTAATGCAATAATTCCATTTGGCAACTGAAAATTATTCCTCAGACGTTTTCTAACAACACAACGACTCAGGTGCTTCAATGTCCTCGGTGAACGAGAAGCAGCATAACTACCTTCAAATGCTTTACACAGACTGAGAATACTTTCATAATTTTCATTCAAATAAGGCATTCTCAAGAAGCAGCATACCTCGAATTCACAAATATAAGCATCAGGAATAGAATTAAACAAAAGTTTAGAACAATCCACCCATGACCGTTGTCCAATTGTAAAACAGTTAAACACCATGAAGAGAAAGAGCAGTAAAATATACTGTCGACGATCACTAATTCTCAATTCAGAGTCCGCTATTCCTACACCATTGGCTCTCAGGTGATCAGTCATTCCAACAAACACGTATCTAGAAATATTTCGAATACATTACATATTATGCAAGTAAGTATGTATGCATTAAAATGACAGTTTTATCAAAATGGTGTGACACAGGGGGAGATTTGCGGAGTTGGGGCCCAGGGCAAAAGCTTCATTCCCCCCCCCTCTTTTGAAAACATTTTTCAAAATTCATAAATTTTTAAACTTAAAGAACAATTTGGGGGCCTTCTTTTTGTTGGGGGCCCGAGTGCTTGCCCGAATGCCCTGCCGGAAATCAGGCCCTGTGTGACAAGCAAAGACACTAAACATTTAAAAAATTCCAAAAATGCAATTTACAAAAAAATCTAAATAGATAGCACGTAAGGATGGAGGCGAAACTTTTTTCGAGACAAGACAAACATTTTTAACATTACAATTTAGTGATTTTGCGCCACCAGACAAAGCTTTCCGGCTGTTTAGCGAGCCGCGAGGGGCCCATTTTTCGTCTTGCGTCCATCACTAATTGTAGGTGGAATTTTTATCCTCAAAAGCTCTGTTTGTTATAAGCATTTAAATTATACAGGGTGTCCCAAAAGGGTGGTAACGGGCTTTAATTCTTTATCTATAAGAGGTAAGTGGACAGTGTAAAATTGAAAAAAAAAATGTCTAAAATAAGGCTCCGCTGGAAAACATTTCTCTTATTCATTTACAAAACGTTACACTTTTTAAATTTTTATAGGACCCCCGTACAAAGAAAAAGAATTCCCAGTTAGTAAAATGTGCTCCCATATACTAATGAAGTGATGTACAATTTTTTTTAACATTGTAAAATGCCGTAGAGATGATGTAGTGGCTTATTTATTCATTCATTCATTTTTCACTACTAAGAACAGCTTAAAACCACTTGACGGAAAACGTTGCTGAAATGCAAATTATTTAGTAAAACAATGTTTAAGACGAATGTCTGTGCTGGATAAATCTGATAGTTATATTTGTAAGATAGCTTGTGAAAGCATTCTTAATTTCGGTGCACTTAACGTAATGCTTCGTAGTTGCACTGTTTAGTTTCTCTTTTAAACGGAAGCTTTAATTTTCTCCAAGCCTGAACTTTTAAATGAAACTTCTTTATATTTGACTTTAATTATTTTCCTGTAAAAAGAGGAGGACGCGTATCGTAGATTCCAAATATTTTTTCGTGAAGTAACGTTGTTTAGTCTATCACTAGTACCGTATAAATTTTTAATGTTAAAATACCTACATTGGGAGGTTTATACAGTGAAGTCAACAACACGTTGAAAAACACCAGACAAGAAACTGAATTATTTCTAAACTATAATATTTCATCAAAAACGCGTGAATAGTGCATGCTTCAGAAACGATTTGAGTAATAAGTTAATAAATAACATTACTGTGTGTATAAAAATTAGTCTTTCGGGTCATCCATATAAAATATAAAAGAATAGATTGTGGATTAAGGCCGATTCACTGCATTAGGGTCCTAGGCCTATAGGAGGAATGCCCCCTCTACTTTCTAAGGAATCCTAGCCCGTATTTACGCGAGGTTTCGGTGGAAACCGTGGAAAACTCCGAACGGCTAGGTCGACAGGCGCGATCAGGGTTGTACCCGTCACCTCCCAACTTCCATTTTCGAGATCAGAAACTCTCAGCCGCTGGTGGAGCCCATACAAGAATAGAAAATAATTATCAAAATTTTTTTTCCAAAGAAACATAAATAAGTGTAAAAATATAACTGGTTTTGGAGATATGATGTTTTAGATTGACCGAACCACTTTTGTTTGAATTCAAATACATACTACTTCAGCTGAAAACACTAATGCACTTTTATTCAATGGTTTTCCTAATATTCGATAAATGTAATTAGTTTCTGTGCATGCCACACGTTTTTACATCACCTGCTCTTTTATAATTTAGTGGAAAAGTGGAGCTTTAAGTTATTTTAAAGGATCCCAGAAATCTGAAAATTGAGTTACATTTTCAAAACGCAAATTTGAAAAAAAAAATCTAATGCTTTTTTTTTTCTTTTCCTCAGCAATATTTTTTTGCTCTGGTTACCATTGAAAAGCCGCTCAAAAGATTATATAATATTAAAAAGGAGTGTAGTTTTCATAACGCACTAATTTAACTTCCTTTATACACGGAAAAAACATTTTGTTGAATTCAACAATATTTTGGTTGGCGCTATTTCAACCGAATAATTTTGTTGCTTTTAACAAAATATTTTGTTCAACCAACAAAATTATTTGAAATAGCTCCAACTAAATTTATATTGCATCAACAAAATTTTTTTTTTTTCAGTGCATATCTTATTTAGTATAACGAGTTGCAACCGTTTATTTGTAAACGATTTTTGAAAATTTCACTTACCGTAAACTTTATGAATGTTTAATGGCTTTTCAATGACTACCTTATATATTATATTTATTAACTCCCTCCAGGTTTTAAAGTTTGTAATGTAGCTATCTAGAGAGCTCTTTGTCGAACAGATTGGAGCAACTTGCTGTTTTATTAAGTGGTAGGTACACCCTCCAAAAAAACGTATTCAAGTAAGAGATAAATTTCCTACGTTGGTTTCGTATATTAAAAATTATTTATCATAGAATATGAATTAGGTAATGTATAAATGTGACTTTTTAATTTTAGAAGTAGTTCATAAGAATTATGGGAATCTGTTTTAAAAAATAATATAGTATTACTCGTCTACGTAAGAGGCTTATCAATATCTTTTAAATTATAGAAGGGGTTTATAAGAAAAATAAAATCTTGAGATCCATTGTTAAATCATTCCAGTAATTTTTTTAAATCGGTGATTGCACATGTATGCGTTTAAAGTAATAAATAATAAATATATGTTCAAACATGTAATTAAATGAACTATTCAGCATTCTTGTATATAGCACCTTTGAAAGAATAGTGTCTTAACACGATGTTGATTCTATGTTATTACTTTCAATGGATCAAGAAAAAAAAACTTATGTAAATTGTCTTAAGTTAGAAGACTAATTTTCCAAAATATAGCTCTTGCTGTGTGCAATACAATGCAAATTTCTATAGAAGTTAAGACGTATTGAACTGTTTAGTAAACAGTTTAATGAATTTTTTACCAAACCAGCTTCTTGGAGTTCACCTAATATTGCTGCAAGGATGTTGATCAAGATATTATTGCAAGTTATGTTATTTAAACAAGAAAAGTTACATCTTAAATGATGAAATTAACAGATATAACACATTTAGAAAACAAACAAAATAAACCATAAAGATTTTTAAACTGTTAACTTGTTTGAGACACGTCTAAATCCGGCACTGGAGAGAGCTGAGCAATTGCTGAAGGACTTGTTGACTCACTTCCTACAGTGGGAAGAGGACAACACATATTGCGAGTACATGTTGCAGAAGAACGAACTTATTCAGGAGAAGACAAAATATTTGCTGCATTATTATTATCTGTGGAAATTCTCTCAATTCGTAAGCCCAGAGTTCAAGAAAAAAAAGATCCCACTACAAAAATACCTGAACCCATTTTAAGTAACCTTTTAAACAGCTTTGCAGATAATAAAAGACCTATAAGAAGCTTTCCAGAAATGACAAAGGCAAGTTGCTTGCAAATGCAGTTGTTTCAACCTTGTTTATCGAAAATGGTTTCAAATGGTTGTGTCAATTTAAACAGTTAACAAACATTAACTTTTAATTACTATTGACATGTTTCTAAAGAAAGTAAAATCTAGCGTGTGTTGTGTGCAAATAACGCACAGTATTTTGTTTGTGTACGAAACAAAGCTACAGGAAGAATGAAAGTCTGACAGTGTGCCGTTTCTTTTGAAGCCTGAGATAACAAGGAAAATCCCCGCTCCTCTACCATTAACTTCTGAGGATCGAGATATCAGAGGAAATCTTGATGACTTGACTTTGGAAGTAAAGGAAGAAAAGATCGATGGCAGCCAGACAGCTATTCGGATACTGCTACACTGAATGAAAACTGATGATATGGACATTGATGATTTTTCTCCAAATAAAGTGGATGCCGATCGCAAAAGTTCTACCATTATCCAATTTTTACCTCCTCAGAACCAAGAGGCCACTTGTGCTAGCGAAGTTTATAAAATTAGTGATCTCGTATCACCTGAAGCTGACGAGTACTTGTCAAAGAGAGCCGATCAATTGCTGAAGGACTTGTTGACTTATTTCCCACAGTGGGAAGTGGACAATACATATTGCGAGTACATGTTGCAGAAGAACGAACCTAGTCTGGAGAAGACAAAATATTTGCTGTAGGAATCGATCTAAGATTTTTTCAGAAGAGTAAAAATACTACTTAACCTTTTCAGAAGGAATATTTTCCTATCCACAGGAGAAATTAAAGCAGCGAACTTTACAAATGCATAATTAAATTGCATTTAACACATGAATCATATATAATAACTGATTACACAATCAAGGTACACTGCAGGGATCACTCTAGAGCGTTTCAGGGGGGCGGCCTACCCTGGTGCCCTTTTCCCGGTAAAATGCCGCCCTCCTTGCCCTTTTTCTTGATAAAATTCCGCCCTCTTTGTTTTTGTTTATTTTTCAATCAAAATGCCGCTCTCCTTTTCTCCACCCCTTGTTTCCCCTTTTCCCCTTCTCCTTGTTTCCCCTTTTCTTTGATTCTCGTTAGGATTGCTGGCACTCGGCTAGACCGGGGCCACGTTGCCCCGTCTTGAGCCCAAAAAAGCCTCTCTCCAACAACAACAACAAGATTACTGGTGTGATATTTCTTGGCGTTTTCTAGGCTCAAGGACTGGACCGACGCAATGGACGATATCAATAAGAAGCCATTTCGGTCTCGCGTCGGGAGAAAACATGCACTTAAGCCAATCAGATTGATGGATTGAGCATCAACCCAAGCGATATTTACAGTTGATTGGTTGAGGGTAAGGCTACTCTAGGGGTTCTAGTTGAGGGTGATAAAAACTGACGTCACATGGATATTGTCCATTGCTTGCTCCTCGAGTGACCCTTTTTCCGCCCAAACGTCAGCTACTAGTATTTCTAAAGGGTATTACTACGAACATTCTTTTCTAAGGTTTCGGCCACATGATAGCTTTTAACACATTTTTTACGCATTAAAATTAATTTATTTAGTAGAACGTAAGGAAATTATCTGGAGAAATGCCGTCTAAAGATCGTCGAAAAAGAGAAAACGACGGGGAAATCATAAATCAGAGCAAGAAATGCTGCAAGATGACCGACTATTTTGCTAAAAATATTGAAAAGATAAGCTTAAATTTTATTGGTATATTATTGGTTTTGTAGATTTTTATACAGTGTTACAGTCATACTATATTGCAATTTTGAAAATAAATTGCTTTTTTTTTTTATAACCCCCGTTATATCGCTTTTTATCCATTTCTTTCGAAAAAGAAATAAATTTAACGATAATTATTAAGTAAATTTACTATGCATCATTTGGAGTAAATTAATATAACATTAATTTTACCAAGCAATTGTAAAAGTAACTGTCAAGTCAAATTAATACAGCGTGAATCTCGAATGCTCGGGGCCGCGGCCTTTCTGTATTTTGGTACATATGCAGGGTGTCTACCATCATGTTAAGGTCACGAAAGTCAAGAAATGAAGCACTAGGTCACGATTAGCGATTCAACTACGCTTTTCCCATTTCATTCAAATTACTGTTTCGAATTTTTTTTCATTAGGTTCATTGAGATAAGAAAAGTTACATAAAATAATTTAACATCATTAATTCGTATTTTGATTTCACGAGTGATTTCCTGTGAGAAAGGAAGTTTATTTGTTTATTCTCATATCAATTATATGTGGGGAGGGGGATCTGCTCAGTCTCCGCTCTTCTCCCTCCCGACCTGAGGAGAGGATTAAAACTGTTCGCTGTAGCTTCAGGTCATAAAATATCTCATTAGAGAAACAATCTGTCATCCAGAAGACATATTGATTTATTCCAAATTGTGGAACGATTGAGTTTTAAGAATTTTAAAGTTGATTACGGACTGTTCTATGCCGTTTTACGTGTACGTGCAAAATTTCAAGCCAATCGCCCGAACCGTGTGCAAGGGCGGATTAAAGGAGGTGGTGGAGGGGGCGACCTCCCCCCCCCCCAGAAAAAAGAAATATAAAAAGAAAATCTGAAACACTTTCAGATTTTAAATATGCAGCAAAGTTCTATAGATTAAAAGTGTATCATAATTTACGCGTCGTCCCTATTTTCTTCCTTATTCCAAGGTTGGAAAGGGTATCATTATTCATGAGTGAGCAGTATGTTTCTTCCTTCTTTTATAAAACCCATCTTTGGAATCAAAATCTATCTTAAAATCGCCTACTAAAACTATTTTACAATCTTCACCAAGTATATTACAACTATACTTCACTGCTTGAAATATTGTTTCGAATGTGCATCATCATAATGCATGAGTGTGCCGTGTTTGTCTTTCGTGGGTTGATTCGTACTGAAATGCCCCGACTCTCGCTAAGGTGGCGATCATTAGACATATGGAGCTACCACGACGATTTTTTGTATTTATGTCGCAATCGTAATTTAGAATTAAAATGGCGATTTGGAACAGCATGTAAGTAACACATACCGTTACATTTTTATTTATTTTTGGGTTGCCAATTAATGTAGTTTTAATAATTAAGTGTCTTCAAATTCCTTAACAGGTGCGTTTATCGCTAATTTGTTCACTTTAGTTTTCATCTAGTTCTTTTGGGAGCGTTGAAACGTGCATAACTCCTAGAGACCCATGACTGCGAAGCTCGCCAAAGTGCGGCGATTTTTAGGTTGGCGAGAGTGGGTGGGTTAAAATAGGAACCAACTCTTGTTCCATAAAGCACATCTTTGGAATCAAAATCCATCTTAAAATCGCATACTGAAACTGTTTTACAATCTTCGCCAAGCATATTCCAACTATCCTCCAACTTCGCCAAGCATATTCCAAATGTGCCGTGTTTTCCTTCCTTGTTCCACAAAACACTTCTTTGAAATTGAAATCCATTCTAAATTGCGTACCAAAACTGTTTAACAATTTTCGCCAGGCATAGTCAAGCTGTACTTCACCTTTATAATACCATTTAGAAAGTGTATCATAATCTATAAGTGTACCCAGGGGCGTAGCGAGAAATTTTTCATGGGGGGGGGTTACGACTACTACAACTCATATATGTATACGTGTGTGATAATGTAATGAAGAATATACATTTTTTATGGCAAAAATTTCTCATGGGGGGGGTATGACCCCTAACCCCCCCCCTTGGCTACGCCCCTGAGTGTACCCTATTTGTCTTCTCTCTTCCATAGAACACATCTTCGGAATTGAAATCTATATTGAAATCGCCCACTAAAACTATTTTACAATGTTCGCCAGGCGTTTACTAACTATACTCAAAATATATTTATAATAAATTGTTGCATTTTGGCACCCAGTTTAGCGATCATTTATCAAAAATTGCAAACCTTGTGCGACTTTCAACATTTTATTAACGCCATTTGGCTTGACATCCAGAATCATAACAATAAATTATTTCCTACTGTAAATGGCACTTTACAGTGTTTTATAAATGCTGTAAGTAATTAATAAACGCCACATAAATGCTGCAAGTAATTAATAAACGCCACATAAATGCTGCAAGTAATTAATAAACGCCACTTGGTTATTGTTTATTTTTTCAGATTTTCAAAACACATTCATCCAAACTTAAGGCTGGCTGCACGGAAAGTTCAAGACAAGGGCTATTCCGGAAGTGTGGGGTTTATATTGATATTTTTTATATCGTGTAGTAGATTGGAATCGATAGTTTGTTGATTTTCTTTGTTTTTCAGTCACATTTGTTGTATGTCATTCGTAGCGGCTTCTAAATAGAGTATATTCTAGGTTGTAAATTCTATTCATGTTTCGTGTTATTTCTAAGTCAAAATATAGTGCAAACTCGTAATAAAACAAGATTTAAAGTGAGAAATTTTGAAGTTTATTATTCCAATTAGAGTTTTTCTTTAGTTCAGGAACAGAAGTCGTCACAGTTGGTATTGTTCCAGTTCTTATTCTTTTGTTTTAGTTCCATGCAATTAAAGGAGAGTCAGTTTTGTTATAATTACAAAAACTTACTATCTGAACATACATAAAACCTTACTTAACAATATGAATTAACTTGAGCCCCTTTATTGATATATCAAATAAATTTTGTAATGGCCAGAAATTGAAAACCTACAAAGAATGGACTGATGAAACAACGAGGAGATAAGTGGAAGATTTTGCTTATAGAGCATCTCCACGTGACTTTTCAGTGAGGTCTCTCACTCATATGCAGACTGCCCATCCTTTCTGCAATGATTCTCCAATTGTATTCAAAACAGAAAAGGGGTATTTGAAAAATCAGTTTATTTTTAATTATTTTTAATCACTTTAAAACATAATGTACCATTGGAAAATCAAAGTTGACCAATTCAATCCTTTACAAACTATTTTTTTGTTGTTGTTAAAAGTCTGCTTATTCCCATTGAAACGCTTAACAAGAAACCGATGTGTAGCACAGTGGTTAAAGCCGCTGACATTGGGAGATGGCTAAAGTGGAGGAACAGGATTCTGTCCTCTCGCGGGGCCGTCCATCTAGCGGTCTAGAGTTTTGGGCGGTTTTCTCCAGATGTAACGTGAATACGCACTAGACACCCAGAAAAGTCCTCCCTCAAGGCCCCCCTTGTGTTTGTCTTTTCCATGACGTGGATTTATAAGCGGTTCCTCGTGATCAAGCACACATCCGATTTATAAGCAGTTCCTCGTGAACAAGCACACACATCCGAATACATGTTCCAACACCACAAGAATCCAAGCTGTCATGAAGAGAAGCTAAGCTCACTGAAATGCTTAATTGCTTGAATTCATGTTAGTAGAGGTTTCGCGCCATTTCCTTTTTCAGTATATACAAAACAATATTCTTATATACAAAATTAAGTCTGGAAGCAGATAAATTAATTTACCGATTAGAGATAAAATAAAAATGTAGAAGCAAAGCACTTTTTCCTATTTTATGTTATTTACATTGGGGTAATTTTATTTTCATTATTCATTCAAAATTTTCAGATTTTCTTTCATTGTAGACTCAATGCTTTCTCTGCTTATTGGGAAAAGGGTGGCTTCAAGATAGAGATGGACTATATACACTATCTGGCCAAAAGTATCCGGACACCCCCTAAAAAAGTGGTTTTGGCGGGTGACGCAAATTTGATGCATAATCGAAAGCTATTAAAGTGTTGATAGTGGTTTGTCCGGTTGTATGTATGCGTTTGTGAAGCAATGAGTAAGTCAAAGGTGCTTAGTGAGTTCGATCGTGGCAGTATAGTGGGATGCCACTTTTGTGGGAAATAAGTTCGTGAGATTGCGGGCATTCTACAGAAGCCTAAATCCACTGTGAGTGATGCAATTGTGAAGTGCAACCGTCGGGGCAGTGAAACTGCAGAAAAACGGAGTAGTAGAGCGAAAAAACTTAATGAACGGAGCCGCAGAACTCTGAAAAGGGTAGTGGAAAACAATCGTAAGTCATCGTTGGTAGAAATTTCTCAGGAGTTCCAAAGTTCATCAGATGCTAGTGTTAGCAGCAGGACTTTTCGTCGAGAGTTAAACAACTTGGGATCCCGTGGTCGTGCAGCCGCTCACAAGCCGAACATCACTCCACAGAATGCGAAGCATCGATTGCAATGGTGCAGAGATCCCCGTCACTGGACTGTGGACGTGTGGAAAACTTTTTTGGAGTGATGAATCTCGCTTCACAGTCTGGCTGTCGGAGGGACGCGTCTGAGTTTGGCGCATGCCCGGCGAACGTTTTTTGCGTGACAGAATTGTGCCGACTGTTAACTTTAGTGGTGGCGGTATAATGGTGGCGGAGGTTTCTTGTGGTGGAGCCTGGGTCAATTAGTTCCTGTGGCTGTAAACATGAACTCTGCGATGTAGGAGGACATTCTGGACAATGCTGCACTCCCAACTCTGTGGCAATATTACGGGGAAGGCCCATTTCTCTTCCAGCAGGATAACTGCTCCATTCACACATCGAGGCTTGCACAGACGTGGTTTGACGAAATGAGCGTTCTTAGTCAAACTAAGCTCATAAATCACGAGAATAAAAATAATCTTTAAGCTAGTTTTGTTATTGTTTAATCAGCTACCAGAATATTACATTTAACTTAAAAAATATTTCACCTCCATTGAAAAGTGAAGGTCAGAGAAAAACAAATTTGTTATTGTTAAAAAGTGTATTATAGACATTATGAAGAAACCTTCTGAATGTTTTCGAATTTCTAGCATAAGTAGTTTGCTTTTAAACTGTTCAAGATGCAAGTGGCAAAGCATATATTTTCGTATATTTTATTATGTTTACACACACACATATCTTTTGGGTATGTCTGTTTTGCAGTGTTTTTTCAATTATCTTGCTTTCAAAATACTTATGTTTTTATTTTCTTGATTTAGATTCTTGTTCTATAGTAGGATAGGGCCTAAATGTGTGGAGAGACTACCTCTTGATATGCCACACAACCGAAATCCTATTGTCTAATTATAATCTTCTGGGTGTAGTCCCTGATAAGAGTCCCAGAGGTTATAATTTCCATTCCATTAATTTTTGTATAATTTGTTGCGATATTGGATGCTGCCAAGACTTCCCGTTCATACTGTTACGTTGTTTGGCATAGTCTAACGGGTATTAGTGCTTTTCTCAGCATCTGTAAATCGTTAGAGAATATTTACTTCCAATGTAAACGGTTTAACATTAAGACCACTTTCCGCAACGAGATGGGAAGCTCAAATAGCGGCTTTAAACAGGTGTTCTGATACCAAATTAGTAATGTAGAAGATTTATCCTTAGAAGATTTATCCGAGGATTCAAAACAGGACTGTGATGCCCGAACTGAAGCACAAGCTTCTTTCTTGTATTGAAAACTAGAATTTTTAGTAGTGTGGTACATTATTTATAGAATAAATGTTCTGAGCAAGCTAATGCAACGAGAAGAAATAAAATACCTGATGTTCTCCCCATGATAGAAGATTGCCAGAAATTTCTGTCATTATACAGGGAAAAAGGTTTTGCTGATGTCCAAGTATCGGCAAAAGATTTAGCAGTAAAGCTCATTGTAGAACAAGTTTTTACAGCAAAAAGAACAAGAAAAAAAACATTTTTCTTATGAGCATAAAGAAAAATTATCCCGTGATCCAGAAGAAAAATTTCGAGTGCATTTTTTTTATTCCATTGATTGATGCGACTATTCAATTTCTAAAAGAAAGATTCGTTCAAATGACCAATTTTAGAGAAAGTTGGACGGTACTCGAAAGTATTGGAACCCAGATGACATGAAAAGAAGTGTTTGAAGGCTGTAAAAACACTTGAAAGTGCTCTTACAGAAAAAGATTAATACAGTACGTCACAAAAGTTTATAGACTAGCGTTTTTTTGGATTAAGAGTTAATCGAACGAGTAAGAAAGATGAAAGAAATTATGCAAATATGTATTGACGCAACGGAAATAGTGAAATTCTTAAAGTACTTCGAATAGTCAGACTTAATCTAAAACGAAATAATGCCGTCCCATAAGTATAGACAACCGGTGTTAAAAATTGATTGGAGTACTGATCTCTAAATTTGCATGTTTCAAGGTCATGTACGGGTCATTCAATAGTTTTTTGAGATAAAAGCGAAGCTGTCTTTCTCCGACTGATTGTAAAGATGCCTCGCAACGCGCAGTTTCCCGAAACTGAAATTTCCCAAATCTATCGTTTGGATGCTCGTGGAATGAAAGTTGTAGATATTGCAAGAAAACTTGGACGCAGTAGGCCCGTTATTTATCAAATTCTGTCAAAAGGTGACAATTTGAAAGCAAAATCTCGCAGTGGGCGACCAAAGAAAATAAACGACAAAACAGATCTTCAGGTTAGCCTCTACCTGGAACTTGTCTATACGGTCAATTTCTAGAGAAGTGACCATTCCAGTATCAAAAATCCACTGTGCTTCAGGTAAGTAAATTGCTTGCTTATCGCAAAATGCTTCGTTCACCAAACTTGACAAAAAGGCATAAGGACACTCGTGGTCAGAGGGCTCGAAAGCATATGGAACTGGACAGTTGAATGGTTGCGTGTTCTCTTCAGTGATGAAGTTCAATTTAGATGGTCCCAATGGATGGGCCTATTACTGGCACGATATTCGCAAAGAACAGTAAACTTTTTTCAGCAGACAGAAACTAGGAGGTTCACTCATGGTATGGGGAGCATTGTCTAAAATGAAACTACCGAAATTGTTTTTAGAAAGGTCGTCAATGTTCCGAAGATTACCAGAAAATGCTTGATGTACAGTTACTGCCATTCGGAAAGTTGATAGGGGGGGGGACAAATTGATATATCAGCAAGGCAATTTCTCCATTCACGTCTCAAATTCCACAATGTAATGGTTTAGACGAAACCAAGTAGCTGTTTTGGACTGGCCAGACCTCTGAACCCAGTGGAGAACTTTTAAGGAATATTATCTAAAGACTTATATGCTAATGAGTGTCAATTTACAACAGTTCAAGATCTAAAGTTGCAAATTAAATGAAGTTGGTTTTCTCTAAAGCCAGACTCTCTTCAAACTCTTATTTCGAGTATGCCTGATCGAGTTTTTGTAGTGATTAGAAAAAATGGCTCAAAGATTTGAATGTTAAAGAAAAAAAAATGAGTTGTCTATAAACTTTTGGGATACTAAATTATATCATTTTTAGTTTTTATCACAAAGTCTGTGATTATGTAATATTTTTGTATAGTATTAATTATTGTCTTGATGTTCATTATAATTAAAAATGCTTTTTGAAATATTTATTCACCTTTTTCAATTATAAAATGAAAAAAAACTTGTCTATAAACTTTTGGGACGCACTGTAGGGAAGAAATGTGTGATAAAATTATGTATTTAAAAGACTCGGTACCTATGTCTAAAATTTCTCCAAAGTATTCTAAAATATATTCATAAAAATTCACTAGAAGACTTAAGGTACACGAATACGTTGAAAAGGCAAATTTTGGCCAAAATTGACAATTTTTTTAATTATTTCATTGGACAAATAATTCATTTAGCTTTCCAAAACATGTTCATTTTTGACTCTACACGTTTATTAGAAGCCGAGTTATTAAGGATTTTCGGAAACCCCGCAAACCAAAAGTGCGCAGTTGTGAAAGTGGAAGTCAGCGTTTAAAGGCCCAGAAACGTATTAAAATTGTAAATAAAAAACGCTTAATTTTGAAATGTGATTTCTTAACTTTAAACTTTCAAGATAATATTTAAAATAATTAAACTTCTGAAAACCTACTTAACTTCATAAACTTCTGAAAATGAAAGTTTCAATGGGGTTTTGTGGAAATTTATTCCTAAGGAAACGTTTGTTGAGCTACAGACTCTTAAACTGGGAGCTTACATGGCTGTAATACAGTTTAACAAAGGTTTTCAAGGTCTAATAGACATATTGAAGGTTGTAGGAGTACAACCTAACTCATGTACCGTACAAAAGTTTTGCGAGCTCGACAAAAGCAGAATTAGCGAGTCGTTTCGTCACTCACTACCTACCGCAAAAAACTTGTCAGAAAAAAGAAAATGTTGTGCAAAATAAGAAAATCAGCTAAGTTTGAGCGAAAAGAGGGTGTAACTTATAAATGTGGTGAATTTTAACTTTCTGATTAAATATTTTGTTACAAAAAAACAACATTTTGTACTTTAAACACGTTTTTCTCCAAACTGAGTTTTGCTCAAAATGCACGCTTTTCAAAAAGGATAACATAAAATATTATCATCAGGTATTTATGATATTTTGTGGAGTCTATCTATATAATGTTATCTAGGGTATGACCTATCAGAATTTTTATTGTAATAATATTTTCTGAATTATAGCCAGTTATATAAAAAATGACAGTACATAATCGTCAAAAATTCCATAAAATATCTTCGACTACCTCTAAAATTCTTATTTATTACAAAATACTTGATACTATAGGCCATTCCCTAGAATAAAATATGTAGTTTATTTTGGTGTTACTTTTATTCGAATAAGTTTAGTTTTTTTTTTCGAAAATCTTAAAAAATTCATTAAATTTCGACCTATATTTCACATTTCTGAAAAATAGTACTGAAATATACTAAATTTTTGAAGTCCATTATTTATATTTATTGAAATTGAATAAAAGTTGTTATAATATATTTATACAATGTTTTTCAAAAAAAGTGCTCCGAACGTATTCGGATACCATAAACATAAATATATCAATAGCTCAGAGTATTTTCTCAGTATCCCTGTATCAGTTGCATCAGCTAAGCGTAGGTTTTCGAAGTTAAAGCTTATCAAAAACTTATTTAAGATTGACGATGTGTCAAGATTGGCTGAGTAATCTTTGCTTAATATCTGCAGAAAATCTTTCTAGTGATGCCACATGCTCGTTATTGGACAACTTCTCTAAAATAAAAGCTAGAAAAGTCCATTTTTGAAGAATTTATTAAAATTATTTTAAGTAAATGAAAGAGTTTCTCCGAGATCAACATTTCTTTTTTTGGAATCCATACAATGAACAGCCTTTTTCAAGGCTCATGGTTGAAATAGGCCTCACGGGAACCACTCCATGTAAAAAAAAAAAAAGTTGTTAACGTGCTATGTGCAATACCTCCATGGTGGTGTGGAAAATTGCCATCAAGTATTATTTAAAATCTTGCATCTTTACAAGAAAATTACGTACGAATTTGTGTAAATCAAGAGAAGTATTATTTTAATTGAGTAAACATATTACCATAACTATTTGACAATTTAAGTTCAAATACTTATTAATTAGATCAGCAAACACTTTTTTAAAGATGACTGCTAATTATTTAAGTCATTTTAATACCAAAAAGGATAGAAAGATTTTCAAAAAATGAAGACTTCCATTTTGGTCTCTAAAAAAAATTCACACTTGTGCACGTTTATTTAGGAAGAGATGGGTATTAGTGGGCTTTCCCCCCCCCCCCCCATTTATATTACTTTAACGGAAAGAAAGCAACATAATATTTTTCAAACAGAGTCGTGATCCTTAATATTGAGAGGAAATAATAAGGATACTATCTTATTTTGCAAACTTAACGATATTTTAATTTCATAAAAATTAAGAATACATACTTCAGTTTTATTAACTTATTTTTAGTGCTTTTCTGATCATGAGGCAGGGGAGTGAAAAAAAAGCAGATGAAAGAAGGGGCGGGGGGCGTAAAATCATCTCTCATATGAAGGGGCGTAAAATTAGTTCTCACCCACGCCTGTAAGATGCCTAAAACCGTCCCTGATAAAATGTTATAAATAATATTGTAGACGTGTTATAAATCAAATGTGAAGGGGGAGTAATAAAAGAAATCCAATCCTGGCCCTGCGTGACCACATTGCAATAAATTTAAGATTTTCCAATAAATGCTTGGTTGAGCAGTCGTCTGCCCTCGGGGGTGTTTATGGTTGAAAACCGCTTCGCGATCGCCCCCTTCCCTCTCCCGATGCCAGCTTTCCCTTATCGACTATGGACTGGACACATACAGGTCTGCGCCGTCGCATCACGCCAGTGTGCGGATTGCACGCATCGGCGTCAAAATTTCATAGAAAAGTTTAATATAAACTATCAACAATAGGGATTTTTTTTTTTCTTCCAGAAAGAAAAGTAAAATTTAAAATGCTAGGAATTTTAATCAAGAAATTAATAGTCTTCTGCAATGTAAATTTTAGTGCAAGTTATTTAATGGTTTAGAAATCTCACAAAATGATGTTTTTCACTTGCTTTATGTTAGGCCAGTTTGTAACCAGGATATCTTTTTGTTGATGGCTGGAGGTCAAAAACTGGAAAGCAATATAGTCAATAAAAATGAAAACACTTTTTTTAAAAGGGGTTGATATTTTATTTTACTTTTACAAAAGTGTTCATATATATAAGAATGAATAAAAAAGAAATTCATAAATGGAGTTTAAAATCTTTGCAGTTGGAAATGCTTGTATAAATTTTTAAAATTTTTCAGTGTAGCCCTTGGCATATTTTGGAGGTGGTTGCAGTCCCATCAGACACCTTTGGCTACGCCTTTGAGCATAACGTCGTTGCTCTTCCTCATTGACCTTTGCCTATTCACGTGCTCATACATTTTGCTCAGTGTACTGTTAATGTAAAGGGTATTTTCTTCGTTTAAAAGGGAGATATTTACTACCAGTGGGGAAAAGAAATGCAGTACTGCTACTTCTGAAGGCAACATGTGCTTTTTATTTTTTAAAAATAAAGTTTGAGAACTTTTCTGGCTAGTTACTTTTAGGGATCTGAGTTACAGAATCAGTAATGCGGTTTCCTTGTTTACTGTAATAGGTTCTACACCCAGTTCGTTCCTTCTTGGAAATGAGAATCTCTACCGAAAACGGATTATCCGGCGAGAAATTTGGTATTAAATTGAATCTGTTACACCAACATAAAAAGATGCTTAAAATATAAATCAGTATTTTTAAAACTACAAAAAATTGGTGTTAACTGTAAATAAAGAAATAATTTTTTTCTTCGAAATTTATACGAAGCATTGCTTTAAGTCGAAGTTGTAATTTAATTAAAGATCTGCCCTCGTTAGACAGTAACAATTAAATTACGTCAGAAAGATTCTTCACTTGTTTGTACTCTGCACTCTAGTAACAATAGAAATACAACTGATAAAATAATTATTTGTGCACCAATATTTTTAATTTATAACTGAATAAAAAGAGGTATTTTGACAAAAATTGTTCTAATACGATATATTCACCTTACGTTTTATATTAATCAACTAAATATTTATGAAGTTAAATAAGTTTCTAAACAGAAAAACTGTAAAATTTCTTGCAAAAGTATTTTTACACATCCTGAGTAATGTACGTATTGCATTTATTTATGTTGGTTTAAAGGAATATGGCACACATCAGCTGTAAATAATCAACTCCATGTAATAGTATTTGATCTGAAACATTTTTATCTGCATTGTTCTTGAAGTAATTGAGAATGACGTCTAAAACTAGAGGGTATCTAGTCACATGAGAAATCGCTTTATTGAACTTCATAAAAATGGAAAATCATACCAAAAAATTGGAAAAGCTATTAAATTACCATCCCCCACTGTTAGATACATAATGAGAAAGTATGAAGTAACTTGAAGCATGGAATATAAACTCAGACCAGGACGTCCCAATAAATTAACAATGAGGATAAAAAGAAGTGTTGTTAAAACAGCTATAAAAAAATCCTATGGTTTCAGCTCAAAAAATTGTTAAGACCTTTCAACATCTTCTAATTTTGTAATAACACCTCAAACAATAAGAAAGGTTCTACACAAAGCAGGTTTAAAAAGGAAGAACCCAACAAGAAAGGCATTCACCAGTGAAACAAACAGGAAAAAACGCATAGAGTTTGGTTTGGGGGTGCACGGTATCATGTGGAGTAGAAAATTTGTGCTTCATTGACGCTAAAAATGACAGCTTTAACAGGCATTGATTGGTTGCGGAATAACTTATTAAGCAGTGCTAGCAAATTGGGCTTGGAATAAACTTTCCTCTTTCAACAGCATAATGACCCAAAGCATACTGCTATTGTCACTAGGACATAATTCTTTACAATGTTCAATGGCATCTGGAGATTCCTCCACAATCTCCAGATCTGAATCCAATGGGAAAATTTATGCATACAATTGGATTCACAAATTTGAAAAATGGATATCACAAATTAAAAACAGTTTAAAAGAAGCTCTGATTAAAGGATGGAATAACAGATCCAACCGTCACAAAAAAGTAGAATCATGGCTCCCCATCTTGAAGCAGTCATTAAAGACAAAGGATTTCACACAAAGTATCTGTATTATTTAACTAAACTTTTCCTTGATTATAAAGTGCACTAATGTGTAGAAATACTTTTTTTGAATTATATATTTTAATACTTGTCTGTTAAATGTAACAAAATGATTATTATTTTGTTATAATGCATTAAATTAATGTACTACATTGTGTTTGCTTGAAACTCTCGTATTTGATTTTATTATAATTTAAGAAAATGAAGTGTACAAATAATTATTTTGCCAACTGTACGTCTCTAATGCATTTTTAAGAAAAATCATGTGAAGTACAAATATTTCATTGGAAAATTGGCTGAGGTGCTTTCTAAAAAAAATATTTGCAATTACTACATGCTTATTTTTCCCTGGATACTTCATAATGCTAGTTTAGTGGTAAATATACACTTTAATTTTTTTTTTTTTTAGTCTACAGGGTAATTTGCTTGAAAAACTGTTTAAACGTTGTGTTGTACCTTAAAAGAACACAATCTTATTGGTTTGGAATAGTTCATGACCGGGTTGTTGAGAAAAGAAAAATGGTAAGAACCAAACAGTGTATCAATGGTATACTGATAACTAAATGTATCGTGAATGCGCATTATTAACATGAACCTATCCAATTTTTCAGAAAATCTATTGTCTATTTTGCAGTAGAAATATTTTAAAGGTATACCACAACGGCAAGTTCATACCCAATACTAGTTTTCACAATCTTTGAGAAATCTTATTTTAACGCCAATTTATATATGAGATGGCAGAAGTCTCCTTTAGAGGACGTAGGATTAGCACCGCCAGTCCCTCGATCGATTACTCGTACTCTAACTCAGCCTCAGATCCAGCTTCTCCGAATCTATCCTGGAATAGTCTCTCCGAACCACTAAGTTACAGTGCTCCGAACCCAGTCTCAAATTAAGCCTGTTGATTCACCTTGCTTGCGAGCGATAGAGTTGCATCTGAGCTAGTTATGCAAATAAGCGACTGGTGGGCGGATCCAACATCTAAATATAAAGAGAAATCTGCAGATGAAGGGAGTGTGCCTGTTGTACATGCGTTGGACTCATGGCATGTTAAACATGTTTCAATTCCATTAAATTGTTCATTTTAGTTATAATTAAAGTTATTTTATTCTTAAATATAGTAAGCGTTTTCTATCAGGTTCCACATGGGGCTTGTTCGTAGGTTGTTAACATACATAGAACATAACACTGTAGAATTAGAATGTGCTGCACAGTACACAAAAGATTATTCAGTTGTCTGACTAAAGACAAATCCTTCAAATCCTGGTGATCAACTTTTTATTTTTTCTGGAACAAATCAAATTGTGCCTGGTGACAGATATAGTATTGGTTATGACGATTATACAGGGACTTGCACATTAATGATCAATAAACTTCAAGAGATAGACGCTGGCTTGTATGAATGGCAAATTGTTATAGGTGCCACCAATAAAATTAAAGTCAATTTGTGGGTGTATGTTAGATTGCCTCCTGTCATTTCCGATAACAGCATAGGATCCGTAATTACCAGTATGGGTAATGATGTTGAATTTAGCTGTATGCCTCTGGTTATCCTTCCCAACTCATCAAATGAAATACTTTCACTGTCATAGATATATTTACAAAGTTTGACTGGCTGAATCAGTTTAAATCAACAGTTAATGACGCCCTCGATAAATTAAAACTTCGTCGAGGGCTTCAAAAGTACTTTTCTGAATTGTCTCTCATAAAGGATAGGCCTTTACTTCACATGAATTCAAAGATTATTATGATGAAAATATTGAACACAGACTACCACCGGAGTCTCCCACGGGAACAGACAAATTGAACGGATTCATAGCACAGTAATGCCAGTTTTAAAAAACTTTCTATTAATAACCCTTTCGAGCAGTGATGTGTCCAGAAAAAACATTTTGGAGGGGGTCCAAAAGATAAAAAGGCAGAATTTTTCACAAAAAGATCATTTTAGTAACAAAAATACCCCCCCCCCCATTAAGTACGTCCGTGCTTTAGAGTGGTATAAATATGTCCCAAGATTGCAGAGAATTTTAAACTGTATAACATCTGTCACTACAGCTTTGCCCGTTTCAGTTATTACTAGGTATAAAGATGAAAACTAAAGAAGATACTAACATTTTGCAACTCCTTGAGGATGATTATATTAAATTAACATTAGAAGAAAAGAGCATCTTACGAATTGAAGCTAAAAACAAAACTTTGAGGATGCAGGAATAAAAAGGTACTACGATCAATATCAAAAGACCATAATTATCTATGAAGTTAGTGATTGAGTGGCACTTTACAAAACCCAATTCGGAACTGGCATAAAGATTAGACTTAAATTTCATGGACCTTATGAAATTATTAAAGTAAGACAGAAAGATACGATGTCAAAAAGATTGGTCAACACGAGGGTCCGAACTTAATGTCTACTGCTGCCGATTTCATGAAAAGATGGCCAACGTAATAATTTTCTTAACAGCAGACTCAGACACCACTAAAGCTTTGGATTAGTAGAAAATGCTTCATGATTTTCTTTTAATTTTAGAAGATGGCTAAAGACTGATCTTAGTTAAATTAGATGCCTAAGTTAGCCTGAGATTTTTAAGATATTTTCGCTTTTTCTTTTTTCAGGAACAGACGGTTCGAATAACTTTCGCTTCGTTGTCAAGAGGACAGAGCTGTCAAATCAGGGGATGGACCAATGTGAGATGGGAAAAGTCTCCTTCAGAGGACGTAGCAATTAG
This sequence comes from Cheiracanthium punctorium, assembly GCA_038373885.1. Taxonomy (NCBI): domain Eukaryota; kingdom Metazoa; phylum Arthropoda; class Arachnida; order Araneae; family Cheiracanthiidae; genus Cheiracanthium; species Cheiracanthium punctorium. The sequence goes on along the minus strand of JAWZYV010012720.1, from coordinate 143,389 downwards.
CACTGTCATTCCCTCGAGCGATTACTCGTACTCGTAGATTCAGATCCAGCTTCTCCGAATCTAGCCTGGAATCGTCTCTCCGAACCATTGAGTTACAGTGCTTCGAATCTCAAATCAAGGCTCTTCACTTGCCTTGGAGTATACGCCGTTAGCAATAGAGTTGCATTAGAGCTAGTTATGCAAATGAGCGACTGATGGATGGATCCAACATCCCGATATAGAGAGAAGTCTGCAGATGAAGGGAGTGTGCCTTTTGCACATGTGGTGACCTCATGGCATGTTAAATATGTTTTAATTCTGTTAAATTGTTCAATGCTTAGTTTAGTTATAATTAAAGTTATTTGATTCTTAAATGTTGTGTTTTATCATGTCCCATATGTATAGTATATATGTACGCATACACCCGTTTTCACTATGCTCTTAAAAAATAAAAGTGGTAGAGGGGGAATTTCTCCCCTCTACCACTCGCAAAATTCTATTAAACTTGTCAAAAAAAAAAAAAAAATTAACGAAAACTAATTTACTTTCTATATCTGGTTCACTTGGCAAAATTACGCAAACCCAATTGGCAAGAGTAAGAAGTTAGTTATATAGTTGACAAAAGAATAAATCAGTTGGCAAAAACAATATTTGATTTGGCAGTTTATCGACGCCTCCCTCCCCCCCCCCCTCCACAAAAAAAAGTCTCAGCAATGGCTCCGACTAACCCCCACCAAGTAAAAGTAATAACACTGATAGTCCATCAAAAAGTAGCCCCAGCATTAATAAGAAACCTCGCTCAGAATAGCCCGAAATCATGGAGCAAGACAAACTGGCCATTGGCCCGTCGATTTCAAACACTAAACACGACCCTCGGCCAATACTGACTATACCTACCCGTAGTCGTTTAAGAAAATTCTCGGTCTGCCAATTTTTCCCCCTCCCTCTCCCCGCTCTTGTTAATTGTTTCTGTTCTCCTTAATAAGGCTTTAGCTGTCACGCACTGAAACATTAGTGGTGCACATGCTAATAGGCCTTAGTATTAGCATTCCATTTCTGATAGAAGCGTTGCAAGAAACCGGTTGATTCTGCAGTCTTTCATTTCCCACGGAAAATATAGTTAGGACCGTCCATTCTGTGAAGGGAGAGAGTTGCTCACTGCAGTTTCCCTTTGCTGTCCAGTCTCGCATACTGAATCTTCCACTCCGTATTTAATCTATTGAGGTATTGGCCGTTGAGGTACGCATTTTGAACTCTGTTCTACTTCAAGTGGAATCTTTACTCCCCTGTGAGGTATTTGAAAATTCGTGGTTAGATGAGTTGTTCGAATCCTGCACTGCCTTCTTAATAGTTGGGGAATTTTACGCTTCAGGACAGCATCATGTGACATCGAGGATGATTTTGGTTTTTCTTCCGAGATTTTAGCAGACTGGCGGCAAGTGATTTGTTGATTAACAGGCACTTAATTATATTGAATTAACGTCTTACAAAGTAGGTGGAGTGGGTAAAACTGTTGAGGTAGATGAATCCGAATTCGGAAAAAGAAAATATAAAAAAGAGGGACACTCGTAGATGGCCAGTGGATATTCGGGGGTGTAGATCGCAAATCGGGCAAGTTGTTTTTGGTAGCCGTTCTTAGTAGAACACAGGAAACTGATTTAATTAAACAGTGCATAGAACCGGGTACTACTTTAATCTCAGATTGCTGGAAAGGGTACAATCATGATGTATTAAAAGAGGAAGGATTTACACATTTAACAGTAAATCATTTAATTCATTTTGTTGACCCTTGTACGGGAGCACACGCATACAATAGAAAGCACTTGGCGACATGTTAAAACCAGGTTTCCAGCGTATAATAGGCAGAATGATGCCTTATTTACTTAGCCATGCATATATTTGAAAAGAGTTGCTGCGATAATATGGATTTGTGGAATGCAATTTTTGAAATTATTTGAGATATAAATTGGGAAAATTTTAAATATAAACTACAAATGTTTTTGCGTTGCCTAAGTTTCGAAATTTTGTATAGTTAGTATTGTTTTTTTGCGTTGACTTTGATTGTTGACATTTGCTTTCGTTCGTATTGTTGCTTTAGAGGATTTAGTGTTGAACTGGATTGTTGATACTTTATGTCGTTCGCATTATTGCTAATATAGGGTTTTTGTATGAAAAATAAATGTATTGAAAATTAAAAAATAGAGGCCATGATATCAATTGAACTTATCCTTACGTTGAAAAAAAATTAGTTCTATTGATGGATAATCTTTTTTAAAAAATTTCGTCATTAGTTATATTGTGTGGAAGATGGCTGTGGTTGTGTAATAAGCAGTTTAGGAAAATTCTAGAAGGTAAGCCTTTTTCAAAAAACACGATACTTGGCGCGGGGTTGGCTAAAAAATGTGCCAAAAATTGGGTTTGTAGACGATACTAAAGCTGTTCCGATGTAGGTTCTGCCTTCTCTCTCACCGTAACCGGAGGGAGTAACTACTCGAAGTGAAATTTTACGACAGATATAGCACCCATGGAATCAAATATTTTTAAACCCTAACCATGCCCTTGACCGGTGTTAACAGCTTGACGGTTAGTATTGGGGCAGTCTCTGGAGGCATTTCCAGATCCCATCCTAAAAACCTGAAAGAAGAACTAACAAACATCTTTGGTGGACAGAAACAGGGGTACTCTTAAATTTATGAAGAATGGTAAACTTCTAATTAAAACTGAAACACCCGACTTCGTTGCCAAGTTTCTCGAAATAGATATACTGATAAATATGCCGAGCCACTTTTATCGGTTACAGTTCACACTAGTCTTTTATATGATGAAATAACTTCAAGATTCCTACTCCATGGCATCCCGACCCAGGTTACTTGCCTCAAAATACACTGAAGAGCCAAAAAAACTGGTACAGGCATGCGTATGCAAATAAAGAGATATGGAACTCATCAGACTATGGCGCTGCGGTCGGCAACGCCTATAAGACAACGAGTGTCTGGCACAGTTGTTAGGTTACTGCTGCTACAATAGCAGGTTAAAGATTTAAGCGAGTTTGAACGTGGTGTTATACTCGAGAGATGGGACATAGCATCTCCGAGGTAGCGATGAAATATGGATTTTCACATACGACCATTTCATGAGTGTACCGTGAATATTGGGAATCCGGTAAAACATCAAATTTACGACATCGCTGCGGCCGGAAAAAGATCATGCAAGAACGGGACCAACGACGACTGATGAGAATCATTAAGCGTGACAGACGTGCAACCCTACCGCAAATTGCTGCAGATTTTAATGCTGGGCCATCAGCAAGTGTCACCGTGCCAAACATTCAATGAAATATCATCGAAATGGGCTTTCGGAGCCGAAGGCCCACTCGTGTACCCTTGTTGACTGCACGACGCAAAGCTTTACGCCTCGCCTGGGCCGGTCAACACTGACATTGGACTGTTGATGACTGGAGCCACGTTGCCTGGTTTGAAGAGTCTCGGTTCCAATTGAATCGAGCTGATGGACGTGTACGGGTATGAAGACAACATCATGAATCCATGAACCCTACATGTCAACAGGGGACTGTTCAAGCTGGTGGAGGCTCTGCGATAGTACGGGGCGTGTGCTGTTGGCGTGATATGGGACTCCTGATACGTCTAGATACGACTCTGACAGGTGACAGGTATGTAAGAATCCTGTCTGATCACCTGCACCATTAAAGTCCATTGTGCATTCCGACGGACTTTGGGAATTTCAGGAGGACAATGCGACACCCCACACTTCCAGAATTGCTACAGAGTGGCTCCAGGAGCCCTCTTCTGAATTTAGATACTTCCGCTGGTCACCAAAATCCCCATACATGAACATTATTGAACTGATCTGGGATGCCTTGCAACGTGCTGTTCAGAAGAGATCTCCACCCCTTCTTACTCCTACCACTTTATGGACAGCCCTGCAGGATTCATGGTGTCAATTACCTCCAGCAATACTTCAGACATTAATTGAATCCATGCCACGTCGTGTTGTGGCACTTTCGCGTGCTCATGGGGACCCTACACGATATTAGGCAGGTGTACCAGTTTTTTTGGCTCTTCAGTGTAGAACTGCTGGATGCCAGAATTGTTGCTGAAGTACGCCAATTCACTCGGTCGATCAATGTTAATTGTAGGCCCTCTGACTGTCCTGGTCAACATTACACTAAGGACTACCACCCGAACGTGTGTTCCTGTGGTATCAATCTCAGAGTTTCCGTATTTGTAGACCACCCTCAAGCTTGTAAAGGATGCCTTCAGTAATCCCACAGGATTTGGTCTAGTACCAACTCCCAAAGACGTTGTGGCGAGGAACACCTTGGCGATAGTGAACATCGGCAGTGCGCTAATTTCAAAGGATTCCCAGTGCTGATGATCCAACTAGTGAATCGTAGGTGACAGGAGAAGCGCTAATGTTTGAATGCTCGAATTGTCTATCATTCATGACATCATGACGACTGTCCCGTGAAAACAAACATAAAGAAGGAAACTTATGCGTATAGGGTAACTAGTACGACACCCCCCCCACCCCAAGCTTGTCTTGTCGGTTGACCTTTCCTCCATTTTTGAAGCTTTTTAAAAAATCCATAGAGGAAATTGTTAGACAAGCTTAACGGTTTTTTAATCCAATTATTTCTAGACGGACGGGGGGGAGTCAGCTCCAGACAACACTTTTACAAATTGGTGGGCTGTTATGAGCAAAAAAGTCAATCCGACATGAAGCAATTTCAGGAATATTAATTCCAAACTTACTGTAACAGTGGTGGACGCGGACATGGTATTGAGAGAATTCGAATCTGTTGCCAATATTAGAATTTCTTCCACCGAATGGAATTCTCCAATTTCATAAAGCACTGTGTGGACACTGGTTCCTTCAAAATAGTAGAAAAAAGCGAAAAATTGTACTTTAAAATATTTTAATATATGATTATGCATGACCTCTTAGCTGCCATTAAGTAGATATTTACAAAGCATCAATATTAATTTGTTAGATGCGGTAGGAAAATGATAAAGATAACATACAATGAAGAAAAGCGCATTGACGTATAGTGAATGATTTTTGAGCCATATTTACTTCAGCCAATAAATTGTATGAATAATTTTAATCCCATAAACCAACAATCACGACTCTTGCCTACAAACTTAAAATTCTCTGTTGGAACGCTCAAGGCGTTCACAATAAGATCAACGAGCTCCGGGACTTTCTCTTACACAATGACTTCGACATTCTCCCACTGCAGGAAGCCTGTTTTCACAATGAATGCAGTTACAGCACTTCCATCTACCAACTATACAGAACAGACAGATCTCTTGCCTCCTCAAAGCGTATCGCTGCGGGTACTGCCGTGTATATAAAAACATTCCGCATGCCTACATATCGGACCTTCAGTTGTCTTCTCTTGAAGCCACCTCAATTATTGTTCATGGTGCCAATGAATCTTTGATGATTTCCTCTGCGTACGTCAACTGCAATAAGCTTTTCCCTGTCGTGCCACCTGAAAAACACTCTTTCCAGATGTACAAAAACTTCATAGCCGGTGACTTCAATTCGCACCCCTACGCCTGGAACGGTCACTACAATTGTAAAAGAGGCGCTCACTTCCTGCGTCTTCTAATGATGGACACGCCAAATTGTCGTTTCCTCCATCACTCACTCATGGCAATTCTACAGTCTACTCTACCACTGACATGGCCCTATGTAACAATTTCCCAGTTGCTCCTGCCTGCTCGGTTCTACACAAATTCACGTCAGACCATTACCAGTCGTCTTCGAACTCTGTCTAAATCATGACCGTAGTCCTGATAGGCCCGTTATGAGCACAAACTAGAGAACTTTTACAGAGTCCATCCTGGATTCCCGCTTAGAGCTTCACTCACTGCGCACTCCTGCAGAAACTGATGCTGAAGCCAATGATCTTACTAAGCAGCTCATTTCTGCCCACGACTCTACACCACTAATGTATCGATGAAGGAAACCTTCAAACTCCCACATCGAGAAATGCTGCCAGGAAGGCCTTCAATCGCTCCCGTGATCCTCGATACCTCCAACTTTATCATCAACTTTGTGCGGTGGTTAAATTCAAAATACGCAAGCTTAAGAATGTACAATGGGCCTCATACATAGAAAGCCTTTGCCCTGAGAATAGCTCAATTTGGAAATCTATAAAGCACATCGCTGGAAAGTACTCAGAGGTGCCTCCAGTTAAAAATGGTGGATCCTGCGTCTTCCAGAACCGGCATAAAGCCAACATCCTTGCCTCCAATTACAAGTTCCAATTCTCCAATGAAGACGACACTACCAGCAGTTACAACTGGAACCTGCATGTATACTGCTTTGTTTACAGCTTCCGCTGCCAGTCACCAACTCACGTCATCCGCCAGGCCATGCCGTCATCAGGAAGATCAAGGAACACAAGTGCCCCGGTACTGACGGTGTCTCCAACTTAATGCTACACAACCTTCCTCTAAAGTCTTTGTTTGAAACTACTCCACTTATCAATGTCATTCAAGACTGGGTACTTCCAAGGCTTGGAAGCTCGCCATAGCGGTCCCAATACCAAGTCTGGCCAGGATCTCTCCGTCTCAAACGCCTACCGACCCATCAGCCTGCTCAGTGGACTCAGCAAGCTTTCTGAAAGAGTATCCTCCATCGCATGCATGATCACATCTATGATAATATCCTTCTACAGGAGCAGTTCGGCTTCCGCCCTGGCCATTCCACGGTCCACCAACTTAATCGTGTGGTGGAAACCATTACCACTCATCTGCTGAAGGAATATTCCGTCATGCATCTTCTTGATCTACAGAAGGCGTTTGATAAAGTATGGCATGTCAGAATCCTTTATAAGCACATTCAGATCAACTTTCCTGATGTAGTCATCCATCTTAACGACTAACTCCTGCATAGTACCTTTATGGTTTGTGTACGTGAAGCTCTCAGATTCAACACAAATCTCCAGGAGTCCCTCAGGGCTCCATCCTCTGTCCGACACTGTTCGACCTCTTCATTAACGATATCAACTACATCATCGCATTGTATGCCGATGCTGCTGCTATTTTTGCTCATGCTCAAAGTCTACCCTTGCTCTCTGTTCAAATGCAAACTCTTAGATGTCATTCGAATGGCTTCTGAAATGGAAGCTCCAACTTAACATTCGAAAATGTCAAGCCATCTTCAAGGAGACCACCTCCACCCAGACTACAAATCGACGGTACCCCTATTCACTGGTGTAACCATGCACAATAGATCGGCGTCATGTTTGATAGGACTATGCTGGAGAGAACACATCCCCTATATACGTGGCAAGATGTCTGGAGCCTACAATCAACCATTCCCAGGTTATAACTTACGGCACTTAAGCCATCAAAACAAAAAACTCCTGTATAAAGCATACATCCGTCCCACTGCTACACATATCCAGTCTGGGCCTATACTGCTCGCATGTCCATCGACAGTCTTTAACAAAAACGGAGCTATTTTGTCAGAATAAATCGAAATGGACATCGTCTTATTGCCAACACCACCATTCGACGAGATCATCGTAAGCCTACCATGCATCCATTCATCTACAAAACTGCTGTAAAATACTACAGTGTAAATTGAATAGCCTCGCTAACGAGATTGTTTCGGAGCTCCCAGACTACAATCCCCTCCGAGGCGGATAACAGAAAACGGCCCAAGACTATCTTCTCTGTCGCTTGCTCCTGGCTATTCCCTTCCACTTTAACACTTACGATCCTCCAATCGCTGTCTGATCTGATCCGGGCCTTCAGCCCTCTCTACCTCATAGATATAGGAATAACTAGATCACGCATCCGTATACTAGTAAGAGGTTTTTCTTGTTGCCAAATATCTTCGGTGGCATCGCCCATGATAGTGGCAGAAAGCAGTGTCTTGATCATGGTTTATGGTTATTTTCGCCACTAGTCCAGCATCTTATTTATTTATTTATTTTTAATTAACTTTAAGCATTATCATGCCCAAGTCATGCTGTGCGTATAATTGCACCAACAGGTTTAGGAAAGGATCTGGAATATCTTTTCACAGGTAATAAATGCTTGAAATTGGTGGTATTGAAAATCAAATACCAATTGAAGTTCAATAACAGTAGTATTTTTAAATTTCCTATTTACCTATGCTTTTCGTTCACTTTGTAAAGTAATTGAAGGAGATATTGCACATCATTCTTGAATTAAAGTAGACATTGCTTAATTCATGTTTCTATATAAATATAATCCTAAAACATTTGACCGTACGATATATATATATATATATATATATATATATATATATATATATATATATACTTATTTTTAAATTGTATACTTGGCACTTAAACTATAAAAAATGAGATAATTAAAGCATCGTAATTTACTTTTTACGAATAATTATTAATCATATTTTACAGGAAATGATTAATTTTTCTATCATTTTTGAAAAATAACTCTTGAATTGGAGATATTGAATTTATCTTATTTATTCTAACTAGATTTTCCACATTTGAGCATTTTTTAGCTACTTTTAAAATTACTAGTTTATTAAATTCATTTTTTTTTAGTTCAACGTGATTGTTTGTTTAAATCTTTATTTATCTTTCTCTATACTTTTGCTTAAGTAAGCTTTATTAAGTTAGTGTTTTATGGTAAGTATTTTAACTTTTTTTTTTTTTTTTTGAAATAAGCATATCAGCTCTGTAGTGTTGTATCAAATCCACAGTTTAATTTAAAAAAAAAAAAAAAAAAAAAAAAAAACCTGGCTGGTGACGCAATTTTTAATATTAACTGAAATTCTTTAAATCAGTGCTTTAATTGAATGTACATTTAAGTTTACACATCCCTGTCTGAACAAACAATAGTGCACTATAAAATGTATTTTTAAAAAGCCATAAAACAGTTAAGTTATGCCAAGAAAAGTTATCATGGGAGGATTATTTCTGATGCTTTTTGTGCAATGTTGTGCACAAAAAGTGCACATGCTTTTTGCAATGCTTCGATGCTGCAAACTGTCATTTTACTTAATTTTTCTAGATGACTTTCTAATTTTAATAACTTTCTGATTGTTTAGGTTTCCACTATCTAATAAAGAATTGACAAATAAATGGATTTCTGCTGTAAAAAGAGATAATTTTGTTCCTAATATACATACATTTATTTGTTCAGAACACTTCAGTGCTGAATGTTTTGAATCAAATCATAATCGGAAGTTGCTAAAAGATGATGTAGTTCCAACTATCTTTAATTTTCCAAAGTATTTGAAAAAGGTAAGTTCTAAACGAGGTACTTATTAGGGAGGGATAATGGGAATGGGATATTGTCCCCACCCCACCCCCTCTCAAAAGAAAAGAAAAAAAAAAAACAGCAAAAGCTTTTAAAAAGTTTTTATTGTGCACCGTAATTAATATAATGCCTTTATATGTATATTTCATGCCTTAGAAATTGATAATATACACCCTCCAAAGAAAGTATTCGAGCAAGAAATTAAATTTCCTACGTTGGTTTTGTATATTAAAAATTATTTATCATAGAATATGAATTAGCCTATGTATAAATATGAATTTCCGTAATTCTGTCAAGTTGTGCGTTTTTCAAAAACTCAATTTTATTCGCAAATCTAAAATATAGGAAATTTCTCTCTTGCACGAATACCTTTTTTGGAGGGTGTACTTAATTTCAGAATGCATATTGTTGTAAAAACGAAAATAAAGATAATCGTTATTTTTTTTTAATTGCCTTTGAATTTTTTTCTTCCTTTCCATATTTTGTTTCCACATACACAAAATAAGACTCATAGTACGTCTATTTTGATGCATAGCTATAATTAATATTTAAATTTAAAAAATCCAATTATTAAATTTTGTTAAATTGACAGTCATGTATTAAATTAAATTATAATTATGTATTGGCAGAATTGTTTTAATGATATGTTTGTATTTTAATTACTTCTTCAGGCTTGATTGGAGTTGAACTAGGTTTATAATCAGACATTTTATATTTATTTGACAATCTTCGAATCTAACATTAGATAATTGTTAGATAAAGACTCTTTATCTAACAAGTAAACTAGTAGAATTAATAAAAAACGAGTTACTATGTACTACATTTTATTATGTTCTTTCTTTGTGAACATGATTCTTTCAGAGTATATTTCATTTTATAAAGAAAAAACATCCATTTCAAATCTCATACTAGTTATGCATTTTACTGTGTACATACTGTGTTACATATTTTCATGGTTAAGTAAATAACGAATGCCATCTTAAATTTAAAGAAACATTAAACAACTGCTAAACCATTAACAAATTTTAGTAAACTGTTTCTAAATGTAGGTATTTTAGAAAAGTAGTGACTAGGCCAACCCCTGCTTACACAAATTCAATCAAATATTTGTTTGTTTGTTTTTTTAATTCTGTATCCTTTTTGCTTAAAAAAAAAAAAAAGAATCTCAAGAACGTTAGAAATACATTTACGAGGGAAAGAAAGATCCAAACTCAATCACCAAACTATGCCACAATATTATGATTTTCTTAAAATGTAACAAGAAGCACAATCCCCCCCCCCCCTTGATATGAACGTAGTTTTCTCTTACGAGATCTATGACACCTCGGTCTTTTACCCTAGTACTTCCAATACACAATTGATGCCTAATTTCAGTTCACATCTTTGTTCAGAAAAAGTTTTTGTTTTCCTTTTGTGCAAAAATAAACATTTAATCGATTATTTTAATGTGTTACATTTTTAGACCATCTAACAGCAAAAATAAACTAAAAATAGCTAGCAAAATATCATAACAAAATGATTTTTCTTTGAATTTGGTTCTGAACGAATCAATTCTGTATTTAAATGTAAATTAATGCTGTTGCATAGCAGTCGTAAGCAGCGACGTTTTCGTCTTTCTGCCACTATCGTGTCGTCTGCTCCGGAAGTGCACTGGCAACAAGTTTCCTCCCCTTGTGCGCAATCTAGTTCACTATTCCTATATCTATGCTCTACCTCAGTATGTGTACCTCACGATCTTCAACTACCCTCCATTAAATATCGTTCTTCAGTCAGTCAACCAATTTTGATGAACATTATACCTAACGACAGCAAAGATATTCAGGCTGCGGGCGGCCAGAGTGCTAGACCATCCCCATTCAATCTGGGCCATTTCAGATCATAGATCAGAACTAAAATATATACTTGGTAAAAATTTGGAAACAGAATGGCAACAATATTGGAACATAACAGAAACCGGCAGATATGCTTACAGCTTCCTTTCTGATATAAAAAAATATAATATCAATAATATAACAACTAAATTCGCTACAGGAGCAGGCAGTTTTCCAACCTATCTTTGAAGGATTAATAAAAAGTTAACAATTCATGCATTTGTGAAGCAGTGTGGGTGATCAGATACATTATGTATATGCAAACTGCTCAAATGTACATATAATCAGAAAAAAAATAACACGACAGACTGAAAATTTCATGAAAATCATTCAACTACTGTAGGCTATCAAACAGGCCAGCATACACAACAAACTAACTAGTCTACTTGGATATAGTTAATCTAAAATTGAGATGATATATCGACGGTGAAGTGATTTTTTTAAATGTAGTGGAGGTCCTGAGATATTTTGAGTTTTAGGATTTAAATTTTGGATTTTATAATTAGACTAGAGATTTCTGATATTGACAATATAGACAGAATACTGCAAATATAATTTAGGTCCAGAAATACTTGAGTCCGATTGTTTTTAGGTTTAAAAATTTTGGATTATTTTGAATCAATGATTCAGAGTAAATATCTGAATTTCAACAATGTGGACTATTCAGTCAGGAGGTCAGGTTTAATAAGTAACCTTGTACTCTTGGGGACGGTGGAAGTTGATGTTCCTCAGATTTTACATAGATTGAGAGTGGAGGGTAATTGTTTTTTGAAAAACAGTACTTGTGTGTGTGGAAAATGTATGTGTAATTTTTTTTTAATTACAGCTGTGCACTGGAGAGCTATGGATGGTGATGATTGGTGTACTGTAGCTGGGGCTCTAGCACGATCTTATCGGAAAGCATCTGTGACTGATAGTTCTCACTCACGGATACTGAAAATCTTATGATAAATAGCCGCTACCCTCATCTTGACTATTTCCATGGTTTCGAGAATTCTCATGCCTCTTCCGAGAGACATGGACGCTATCAACTAATCAAAACGAGGCACTCTGCCAAATTCAAGCACGTGGTTTATGACATACTTGCATACCACGTCTCGTCTTGTTGGTCGATCTACTTGTTGGTCGGCTGTGTTATAAAAATGTGAAATTTAAAATAAGGTAATATTCGAGTAAAAAATCAGATTGAAATTGTCATCCAAGCAATGGAAGAAAATCATTATTTAAATGAAAATAAATTTTCAAGTTTTATACCAGCGCAGCAACGAAGTGAGGGTTGGGAATCTCTTGCACAAAAAAATTAAACAGCAGTGGAGGTGCTATTAAAAATCTGAAAGCGTGGCAAAAGGTGAGCAGAGTGTTATTTTGTAAATTTTAAATATCGTTAAAAATTAGCATTACATTCTAGTTGTTCTAGGCTTTAAATATTTTTTAACTCTTTTATTGCAATTTTAGAGATTTTCAAACTTAGATTTCTGGTGTTTACTTTGCTTCATTTTTGAACTATCAATTTGGCACACATTTTTCCCGGTCACACTTTCTCTTGGTAGGCAAAACTAACCAATAGGCTTGTTCTACGGGACGTCTGGTAGGCATAAGTAACCAATAGGCTTGCTCTACAGGACGTCCTTTGCTATTTGTTGGAAAACATTCTACAGCCCTATTGCTCCTGGCTTCTTCATATTACCGGAATAACTTTTTGATGATCCACTTGGAGCCGAACACCACGAAAGCAAGTACAGATGTTTTGATGTGGCTGTGTCTTGGTGTGACCTAGTGGAACAGTTTCTCTTTGTATAGTATACATATTGATAGTGTCCGTTATATACGGCGTATAGTAGAATTATAATTTCTATAACAGATTGCAGACACCTAGAGAAACATTTTCACAAATGTGCTGTTAAATTAGGAGTCAAAATTTATGATGTAAATTTTAAAAATATGAATTTCTAAAAAATTTTAGCTAAAGGACTGAAATTTGCAGTTATACATTTCTCTAGAATATAGTACATACGTATGAAAAATTGAAATTTTATTTGATAAAAGGGCTAGCCTTTAGTATCGCCCACCCAAAATTTTCGCCAACACACGACGCCAAGGCTGATGATAAAATGGTGAATGCGATAACCCGAACAAAAGTTTGAGTTTTATGCATCGCCACAAGGGGGCATTATGCATTGGTATAGTCTAATCAGCGACCGGCGATGACAGCGCCGTATGGTGGAAATTTGAAATGAGTGGAAGAATTTTAGTTTCGTCTAAATTTTTGGCTAGGTAGGTCGTCTCCTGCAGGAGGGGGGTTGTAAGGCGAGTTGATGGCTTCTGCTATCGCTTCTACTAGGGCAGATGTTAGTGATGTCGTTCACAAGTATCCGGCAATTTTGAAAGCTGACTTAAAATGGGAATTTTCAAACAATAGAAATAGTCTTGGAAAGCCCGGTGTTGCTAATAGATATCTTATGTATGAATTAACGAGAGTGAGTTGTTTACAGGTTTTTTTGTTTGATCCAGGTTTATTAAGGGTTAGTTTTATTTGCTTAATTGAAAGTAGTTTAATAAATAAAATAAATTCCATGGAAGTGTCTGGAGATGTAAAAAGTACCGGGAGGAAACGTCAATAAGATTTGGTTCGTGGTTTTCTTGTAGTAAACTAAACTTTTTTTTTTTTTTTGGACATTGGAACTAACTAAACGAATGGCATCATGCGACATTCAAAATGATTTTCGGTTTTCCTCAGCCACTTTAGCAGACTGGCGGCAGTTTCAATAGGTTTTAATTTATGTTTAAATTCTAATAAAATAGGTGGATTTGGTAAAATAGTAGAAGTGGATGAATCGAAATTTGGAAAAAGAAAATTTTAAAAAGGACATCACCTAGAAGGTCAGTGGGTATTTGGTGGTATAGAGCGCGAATCTGGAAAATTGTTCTTAGTTGCAGTACATAATAGCGAAGCCCCCCCCATTACAAAAATAAGCCCCCCAAATAATTAGCTATTTATTTCGAAAAAAATCATGTGATTTTGGCCAATAAATACAAAACAAGTAATATAAAAAATTTTAAAGTCAATTCCTACTTAGGTCAACAAAAGAAAAGTTTTATTTTAGTTATGTCATTAAATTTAATTCATTATTAATTAATGCAGGGCCGTTTGTGAAACAAGGGTCGAAACCTTTAATCCAGTTTGTTTATTGTTTTCATTCATTTTTAATCCCACGTAACAGGATCTAAAATTTAATTTATAAATTAATATTTGAAAAAACTATTAACATCAAGTGTCATCCACTACAAGTTTTAAAAAAAATTATGTGAACTTGAGTGGATGAATAAAAAGTATTTTATTAAGGATTGAAAATTTGAACAAGATATATAAATGTAGGAAGAGTGAACTAATAGTAGGAATTGAAAAAAATGTCGAGTACGTCAAAAGAACGTTTTTAGAGTGTCTTTTCTAAACTGCACTACACTGTAATAAACTATGACCCTGTATCAGTCACGAAATTCTGAAAAATCGAAAAGACTACAGAATGCGTCACTGAAAAATTTTGAACGCACGATTTTATCAGTATGAAAGAGGCACCATCACGAACGATGTCTGCTTGAAACCTCATCCTGGAGACAAGATGAAAGACCTCCGCTCTTCCTTGCCTTCCATGCTGGTTTTTCCAAATAATTCGATTATGAAGTATGTGGATCATTTTAAGTTATACGCTTAGGCCCAATAATTCGGAGGAAATTGATAGCATTAGCAACAAATAGGGAAAAGTGGTCTATGCATCTCTAACTCTCCTGGACTCCAAAAATTTTTTTCCCCTCCTTCTACAAAAGACGAATGATAGAAGTGATATGGGATAGCCTATAATCCCAGTAGAACAACACATTAGAATATGATTTAGCTTTAGAAGATGCCGAGCATCAGTATTGCTTGGGATACTTGGGTAATTGCAACGTCCACTAACATAATTTAATGAAATCTATTTTATCAAGTACGGCGACAAACTACCAAGATTTAAAAAAATAATGCTAATTTTTATTTGGGGACCACTGAAGCTGGGACCCAAATGCGTTGAAGGCGCACCAACCTCCTCCCTCCTGTGGCTGGTCCTGGTTGCCCCCGCGGACATTCAACGCCAGCATCGAAGGATTCCTGGTTACAGGACTTCGACTGGATCTCCAGTATATTTATGCAGTTTTATGCCCGCCTTTCCAGACGAGACTGGGAAATAAAGAATCTTTGACCCTACCACGATGGGGGCGTCGTCCTAACAAGTCTTCGCACCCGGACCCTCCCGACCAAGGCGGTCCTTCACCATTTTGGCATAGCCTCTTCTCAGTATTCAAAGTGTGCTGTTGACGGACAGTCAGCCACTTCCCGTTGAGTGTCGTCTCTTTAAAAATGAACGCTAAACTCTAAAATCGCTTAAAGATTCATCCAGATGAAGCGACTTTCGAAAACCTTAGCGCTCCAGGAAAATCACGTCTGAAGCGCAGGTTTAACTCGTTGACAAAGTTTTACTGAACCTCAAGTGCAGCTCGCTAACTCTGTCACGTCACGGACCCAGTCGTATAAAGCCGTTCGCCCGAATGCAGCTAGAGACCCCCCCCCAGGCCATAACAACAAGAAAACTATTAATCTGAACAAATAAAAGTAACAAATTAAACTCGCAAAGAATCAACTCATTTCAGAAGAACTCCAAAATCTTCAACCAGCTTCTGGTTACCTTTTAACTTTCGGCAGGTTCAGCAACTCTATTATAGCTACTCTCTAAAAATTAGCAATCAGTGGCCGTTTTTAACCCAAAACTTCAGTGGACTTAACAACCTTCCGTCACTGCTCCTTTAAAATCTGCAACCAGTGAGCCATTTTTAAGTTAAAAAAAACTTCTGTTAATTCAGAAAGCACACGAAAGTTGTTCGCCAGTTATTTTCTTCTCTAAATAAAACTATGAAAAAAGCATTAAACTAAATACAAGCACACACCTTACTTCTCTCATTTCACCAGCTTGCTTGAGGGCCAAGGTACATTACTCTCATCAGTTTGTCCTCGTTCTGCCTTCCCTGACCTTCATCTACACTTTTAGGTGGAATAGCTTCACTGTACTTCTTATAAAAGCACAATAAGCTGTTTTATTTCGCTCATGAAACCTAGGATATACTCTGAAAGGTAAGAGTTAATTTGATCTTCCACTGCCAAGTGCCTAGAAGACTTATTGATTTGCCTATGATAACTTATGAGGGAGGAGGGGACAAGTCAAGGGTCCTACCCTTTAAACATAACTATATTTCAGTATTGAACCCCATCTACGTTATACCAGTAAGTAAATCATAACAGTAAAATTGAGCTAGGGGTCCATGGCCCCTTCCTGCTCATAGGGATGGCTGCCCATGTAAGTTACTGTATGGTTTATCGAAAGTTTTACATCAATGCACCAGAGACCCTCAAGTCCGGAGATCAAACGACAGTTGCACACTCTGCCAACAGTCACACTTAGGCCCGTGAAGGCGTGCGTCGTAATGGAAGGGAATAAGTTCTCTGATTCTCTGGCAAAAGTGGCGATAACTTTCGCCACAACACAATTTGCACTCCATTCACCAATAAAACGGCTACTCAAAGAACACCTTAATGGAAACTGAATGTCCATTGGGCTAACAGCATAAAGGGGCGTCATACCTTTGAACTGATCTCACTGTCCTTCCCTTCACCAACTAAATCTCACACGAGACCTCATAAGTGTTCTCAAGGGACGGGACACATACCACTCCCCAAATACATATATGGCTTTCTAAGTCGTAGAACTGGAACTGCGTACAAGAGGGAACATTGTGACATTACATCCTAGATTGCTTGCTTAATAGCACAACATACCCTCCGCAAATCTTCCGAATACATGAAGGCAGTGTTGGGCATTATTCAATTAATTTTTTAATTGTAGTATGAAACAATTACAATTTTAGTTGCATCTGAATTAATTGCAATTATTTTCATTCAACTGATTGATTAATTTTCAGATGCAATTGAAATTAATTGCGATTGAAATCAACTGCAATTGAAATAAATTGGAATTAAATCCATTAATTGTGGTTTACAATTAATTTAATTGCAATTATTTTAGTTGTTACAACTAACTTAGTCAGCTATTTATTTTAACAATTAACGCCATTCTCCCTTCATCCTGCTCTTTCATGCATGCATAACTCACTATTTAATAGGCTGTTGTCTAAAATTAACCGATAACCTATGATTTAGCAGAGTTCTGTAAGCCTAACCTATCAAGAATTTGTTGTCCATAAAGACAAGCGCATGGAATTCGAGCTAGGAACAGAATCAGTTGCACACTGCATACTCGCATGTATTTAAACAAAGAACGGATTGATACAACTTTGCATATGTACTTTCAAAGTAATACAATAATTTTATTTAAGTTTCAGTCTAATTTGTGACATTAGCACAAACTAAATAAGCAAATCAAACCAAAGATCAGGAATTGTCCAGTGCTATCCATAGACCGATTACGTAGAGCTCTGAACAAGAGGATTGTGTGATATACATATTTATATTGCCATTTATAGGCATTGGCCACTCCAAGGACGCAATTACTGGTCTCTATTATGGAGGCAACTTATAGGTAGATCAGCGTTGCCTTATGAAGTGACTGACGAAATTGCACCCAAGCCCGTACCGGGAATCAAACCCGGACTTGTGTTGTAGTAGAATGGCTCTTTAACCAATCCGCGTGGCGGAATACGCATGAGATTACGTGATATACATAGAAGCTATTTCAAGTATGCCGCTGTACGTGTCATAACTTCTGTATTGCCTGCTACAAAACCTCATTTTGTTCAGTGTGTTTTGTGTGTGCTTACTGTAGTGATTTGAACTATTCACACATTTTAACGGATATTTCTACATTTTTTTATGATATTGTCAATGATGGACAAAGACGAATATAGTAATATGCCAGCTAACATTTTGGACTCGTTTGATAAAGATTTGACATCTCCGGGCCAGGGCTCAAGTACACAGATATCTTCACTACCGCGTCTTGCACTATTTGACGGTACATTTTTTAAATATTTATCAGAAGAATCAACAGCGTATAAAATCACAGCTCTGTGTTCTAAATGCTCTCCTACGGCTACTAAAGTCAGGAGATTTGATATTTGAAATTTGAAGCCACAGCTACCAACTTGGTCGGCAGAACCAACCTTCAAGCCTTTCACGGCAGCTGTGGAGTTTATTTAAAAAAATAAACCAAGACAAAAAATAAGGAAAAAAACAAAAAAAAGGGGAAAAAAAACATTTATAGCTTTCAGGACAACGCGGGCAGCTTGTGTCCCACGCAGGGGAGCTGTCGTATAGTGGTCCGTCTCAACCAGAACTGCTATTGTTCAAGAGTCTTACTACTTGCGATTTGCTCTGTTCATGGCTCCGACAGTGGCAGAGTTCATGTTGTTGAAAAGCGGTGGAATAAGTTGGCGATTAGCAGAGATTGGAGAGGTCGAGGAGAAGACTGAAAATGGATTTCATTTTTTGCCTTGCGCTCTTGCTTCTCATGATGCTCACGGTCCATGCCTGCATGTGTTGTTGTGTTGGTTGCTTCAGGTGGTAATTTTGAGTTAGGGGGCAAGAGAAGAGGTAGTGGGCACTGCTACCCGTCACTCCGCAAGGGCATTGGCCCGTTGGATGCCGGTTGAATTTTTCTAGATATGCAGGGAATGGACCGTGGTTGGAAAGGAAGGCGCTTGCTGAAGCGTCTAGATTTGACTGCTGCTTTCCTACACACACCACAATGACTCATTACTCTCGCCTTATTATCATCAAACAGATGCCTAAAATGTCGAAGTCTTAAACAAGCTGAGAACCGCATCCTGCAATTTTCCCCACACTTTTCTGAGAATTGATAAAAATTATTTTGAGCAAATAACTATGCAGTATGGACGCTAATCCAAAAATCTCACTCTGTGGACTTGTGCAAAACTCCACCAATTCAGGTATCAGAATCGTGAGGGCGTTTGAATGCTCTACTTTTGTTCTAAAAACTACGCAAGTCATTTTCCGAACACGATCAAATGGAGCTTACTGTTTTTTATATCAATATTAATAAAGTAAAAGTATCATATGCTTTGAACTCTAATCATTATAATAAATCCAAACAAGTGTAAAAGTTTGCGTATGTGTTGAACAATCTTTACTGATTTCTGAAAAGTTGCGAGCAGTTTTAGAGGATAAATTCAATTAAAACTAAAATACCCATATTTAAGTGGGAAATTTAACTGTACATTTTCGAATAGTCTGAAGCTGCATTTTAGAATCTTTCCATATCACTTCACGAAATGAGTTTGGGGGGGGGAGGGGGAGGGACAATACACTTTTTAACAAATATCCGCTTAGAGAATGAGTATATGAAAAATCGCAGAATAATTGTGCTCTAAAAATTTTCAAAAATTATACATATATACTTACATGAATTTCATCAAACTCAAATTAAGTGCTTGAAGTTCGAATCCGTGCTCCAAAAGAGTCCTTAACTTCTGAAAATCATGGTGTGCAGAAATAATGGATGCTGTTACAGGACAGAAATATGTACGTTTTCCACTATCATCATAAAGGAAATATCTTTCGATGTCAAATTTTGCCTCATTACAACATGTAAGAACATAGTCTAAGTGATCATATGAATAGTCTCCTATCACAAGCTTTTCTTTATGCTGCTGTAGCACGCATAACGTCTTCAAAATTTGAACAGTTAAATTTCTGTCCGACCCAAACATCTGTTCCTGCCGATACATGGCACTTAAACAAACCTTTGTAATCAATGGCACTTCATCTATTCTTATGCATCCAGAAACTCTTGCAAACTTTAGAAAGTTCTTCATTATCGCAGAAATTGTACTAGGTATTTCAGTTATACGTTCCAAAAGTTCATTTACAATTCGACGTGCACATGTTCCTCTAAATTCCGAATAAAGTTCTTCTACGTACCGACAAGGACAGACTGAACTCAATCGTTCATCCCTTCGGTCTTTTAATCGAATAAAATAAGATTCTGCTAGGTTTAGATAGTATACTGTAGGGAAATTATGTGGCTGAAACATAATCAGGGATGTTTCGCCTCCATTTGACATTTCTAAGTAATATTCTTTAATTCCAAGAGAATTGACTTTCGAAAGATACCAGTCATCAAAATCTATGATAGGATTTAATCTCTCTCTCTGCTCAGAAAGATCTCTGTCAAAACAGGATAAATTACTTAAAAGCTGCATTAATAAACGATGGTATTTCTTTGTCTCCAATGTAATAAACATATTAAAAGTTTATATCTCTAAAATCGAATTTTTAAAGCGATACATTAAACGTAAGTAAATTAAAAACGAGTGCTGCAACTCAGCATTAGATTTAAACAGACGTTAACAGAAGAGTGAGCCGACTATTCCTGCAAACAAACACTTTCGTTTACGTCTAATAAATGCTCCGAAGGCTGTTTGGACCAAGGGTGTGTTCACGATGCCACTTTTCAGTAGCTCGCATTGCTCAACCTGTGCATGATGTCAGACTTGTGCTACTCGAAACGATAACCAAGGTGTCGAAACGATAACCAACCCTCAAACCCACTCGAAACGATAACCAACCCTCTACAAAGTTGAGTAACTCGAGGATTACTTGAACTCCCAAAATTTTCCTCGGGAAGTTTGAGTAGATAGATCACATGACCTTTATATGTTTTCGATCGCTCTGATGAATGCTTGCAATGAGTGTTCTTATTTTCGTATAAACTACCCTGTCATCAGCCTTAATAAATTATATATGGAAATCGTACAAGAATTATTGTATGCTTGCAATGAGTGTTTTTTTTTCCGCATAAACTGCCCAAATAGTGTCCACGTGTTTCATTCCAAATGGGAAGATTGATGACAGTCTGACCACACCCCAATTTGAAAGGAACTCAAGGCTGCGATGCAGACTCTCTAATGACGGTCAATAAACCAGTTTTATTGGCAGATTCCATTTTTTAAACCAATAATAAAACTGGAATCGGCCAATAAACTGGTTTATTGACAGTAATTAGAGAGTCTGCATCCCAGCCCAAATTGTTCCCCGAAACACAGGCTGCATTCGTAAACGCCAAACGAGTTACACTCGTGCAATGAGTTTCCATCAAGATGTTCGTAAAGGATGTGCAAGATGTTCGTAAAGGAAGTGCAAGATGTTCGTAAAGGAAACTGAGTGCATACAGTTTTTAAACTAGATCGTTTGTATACAAAACTGAGTGCGATTAGTTTCAAACGAAATAAACCGATCTCTGCGAAGGTTTCGTCAGTTGTTTAGAAGATACACTTGCTGCACGTTGTTGTTGTTTTCAAATGGCGTCCGTTGTTATGGAAAAGTATGTTGTTGTGAAAAGTATTTTACGTTTTCTAAAACTGCAAATATTATTTTTTCGAGGAGGAAATTCATGCGTACGTTAGAAAATGCTACGAAGGTACATAATTTTTCAAGGGTAATCATTTTCTTGTATTTTTCATTTTAGTAAATTCAAAAATGCATGTTTTAGTTAGTGTTGAGATTGAAGTTGATTTAATCCGTTATTAGCGAAATTTGAACTTCTCTTGCTAAATACTTTTGAAAAAAATTAAGTTAAAGTTGAAATTTCTAAATTTTGATTCGTGCACTTCAATTATGGCCACTCTTTCTTTTAAAAATCCTGCTGATTTTATATTGAGTATGTACTAAAAACTATCCTCTGCAAAATTAATGCATTCGCGAATTGTAAACAAACACGTCTCCTAGGCGACGAAACTAAATAAACTGAAGTTGTTCGTAAAGTCAAAGGAAACTGATAACCACTGACAGCACTAAACACACGCATTCCAGTTTTCTTACGAAAACTCGTGCAACGAGTTTGTCGTTTACGAATGCAGCCACAGAAAGACAAGACTTGGATAGACGACGATCATCTACTAGCAGCAAACGACCTCTCAAAGGGAAATTCCTTTTCAATGATTAGCTATATAAGCGCTCTCTAGCAATGCATAGTGACGAATCATGATGCATTCCACTACTACCACACGCATGCGCACAACATAAATGTAATGATTACGACTCATAGCGCCATCTTCAGGCAACTTTCATTTTGCTCTTTTAGAATACGTCGATGATCATTTTGCTTCCCTAATATTTTCTTTAGGAAAAGAAAGGGCGTATTCGTAAACGCTCAACCGGTGCCACGCAAGTTTTAGTTTTAGCTGTTCTTAAACGTTCACCTTTTTAGAATTCAAGCTTGTCGACTTCTGTTCTTAAAGTCAGCTGAAGGCGGTTAGTCGAAAAACTAAATTAACTGAGACAAGAGCCTTTATTTGTTTACAATTATTTTCGTTATGATAGGACGTTTTCTGATAGACGAGTGCATCATCTAGACAACAAAACTGAACACTCTCTCTAAAAAGTATTAAAGCGAAATACAGGCTGGAGTGCAGATTCTCTATTGACGGTCAATAAACCAGTTTTATTGACCTTCGTTAGAGAGTCTGCACACCAGCCATATAAGCGAATTTTATTATTTGAGATTCACGAATAATTAATAAATTTTTTAAAAACGCACAACTCAACAGAAATATAAAAAATTATAATTATACTTAACAAATTCATATTTTCTGATAATTAATTAATTTTTATTATACGAAATCATTGAATGAAGTTTGACTTTTACTCGAATACTTATTTGAATAGGTAAACTAACTGAAATCATTCTTATTCCATATGTACCCATATTTTCCCACGACTTTCTCGAATCTGCGCTGATGCTATCGATAAATCTCTGGCATCAGCTGTATGGATAATTTCCTAAATAAACTATCCATAAAAAGTGAAAATTTTACATATCACTTGGTCACGTCAAAGCGATTTGTGAATTTGAGATGTTACTTTTGTGTACTGAGTCTAGGAACGCTTACAAATATTACCGGCTGGACCCGAAAATGCTAAAATTTTACTTTCCCAAAAGAGGGACTCTTGGTACAAATAGAAACTAAGACCATTAATCACACCTGTTTCAGTTTTTCCTCGTAAACTAGAAACACGGGTTGAAGAGTATACAAACACACCCAAAAGAATCTGAGTTCAGCTCTATTTCGCGGAGTAAGGATTTTTAACGAAATATTTTCTGTTAGACTTGCAGCGGCTGCAGGAAACGCATTTGCGCGCAGCCTGACCGTATAGGCAACTCCATAGTGGACTAACCACGGACTTAGATATAGGGCGATCATCAACTAGCGTCAGCCTCTCAAAGGAAAATACTGGACCCCTTTTAATGATTAGCTACCAGGCCCAGACTGGGGGGTAGGGTAGCTACCAGGCCCGGACTGGGGGTAGGGGCCCGCCCGTTTCAAGAGAAGGAGGGGGCCGGGTTATTGTGTAACCGGTAAATGATAGGATGAGTTGAACTTTCGGTGTGTAGGGGTGGTGTGGTGTTATAATTAAATATTAATTAATTATGATTGATAAATAATCAATGCATTAATAAAATGTTAATCTATTAATTAATATTAATCATTTAATATTAATTAATCCCTTGTTCGAGACGTCTCTCTCAAAAGATGTTGAGAGCAAATTTTTCAAAAAATTTTGATTTAAAATGAAGTGTTTAGAAGACTTCTGGGAGCTCAATTGCGGCTGCAAAAAATTTTGCATGTGTGAGACTTCATTTAAGTGCTTTCAGTATAGCGGTTATGATTTAAAATAAAAGGCAAATGGATACATTTTTACAACTTGTTAATAGGGAATATCAACCAAGCAAAGTGGTGTTGCTACTGATTAAGGGCATATTTTTAAGAAACAAAATATCTCCCACGATCTTGACACGCACATTAAGATAAACTTGAAAAAATTCTTGAAAATGAAATTGCACTATAAAATTTTTACTCATTCTGCAAAATTTTAAATATTTAAGAATTTTTTTCCGTAAGTTTACTATCTCACATAGGTTTATCACTAATTTAAGTGTATAATACAACTTGTAGAGAAAAATTTCAAAAATCTTGAAGTGCTTAACATCAGTTAATTTGTATTTGTGTACGGAAATCAAACGATCATTTTTGAAATATACTGTTAAGGGTGTTCCTTTTCAAAAGGAATCGTCATCAGAGGACTTTTCAACAGCTTTAAAAACAAACTAACGATGTTAAAAACTCAAAAAAATTAATATAAGTTCTTCACTAACTGCATTATGTTCTAATATTAACAGTAAACCTGTATATCTCATGCAATTTTCAGAAAAAACTCTTAAGCACGAAAATTGCCTTCAAAACTTGGACGAAATGTTACCTGTTTAAAAAAGATGCTGCAAAATTCTGCATGCTTAGCATGCTCTTCCCCTGAGTATTCCCTAACTTTTATAGGTGCACTGCAGGCACGTATCCAGAAAAACATTTTGGAGGTGGTCCAAACGGTAAAAAAGGCAGAATTTTTCACAAAAAGACTATATCATTATCATTTTAGTAACGAAAATCAAAATTTCGGGGGGGGGGGGAGGTGTCCGGACCCACCTTAAATACGTCCTTGGTGCACTGATTCTAACAGTTCACGGTACAATTTGTAAAGAGACATTCTTAAAATTTTCCGAATCTCTAGCGCAACTGGAGTTTTTAAAAAGCTGCTCAAAAGGTTCAAGTTTTCCTAAAAGAACAATAAGGGGAAGGTTATTGAAGGTGGTCCGTTTTCGTGAATTTGGTACGGGTTTTTGCAAAGCTGTAGACTCCAGAAGGCTTTGATTTAAGGCAAATATAACGCCATATGGGTAAGATATGGATGTCGTGAACATTTGCACACAGCCTGATTACATCAGACCGGCTGCTGGGTTCTTCGAGTTTCAAATTTCAACGTTTTACAGCTATTTGCAATGGTGGAATGAACATCTTTTCCCAATAAAACTATTTAATTTCTTGTTAAAAAATTTATTTACAAAACATTTTATGATAAAACAATACAGAATTAACACCGAGTGCACGAAAAAGTTTTTAAAACAATGTTTACAAGTAAAATTACAAATTAAAAAAATAGAGACTCAATTGTGTAAAGACATGGAACATTAAAATATTAATAAATGATAAATTTTATAGATTACACATCAATGGAATTAATTCGAATTACACATGTAAGAAAAATTTTCATTTCTTACCGTGCGAAGAACGGGCACGCAGCTTGTAAAAATGAAAAATAAATATTTTTTTGGTGTCATGTCACATTAAATATACGGATTAAATCTTAATTTTTTTCACTTCAAATGCACATATGAGTCAATATGGTAACTAATATATGTACTAGTATAGTAATATGTATAACTTATTGTTATTATTAATATTAATTTTCAATAAAATAGTATTAATGTTACAAAAAATATAGTAACAAAATCGCAGTCCTTAAAATGCGAGACGTCTCGCGCGAGACAAGACAGCAATTTCTCCGAGATGCGAGACGAGACAGAGGTTTACTACTGCCAGACGAGACGAGACAGACCTGTTCTCGTCTCGCGCGTCTCGCGTCCATCCCTAAATACGTCATTATTCTTGGCGCTCACTTTGGCGACATTCTTTCTTTAAAATGGGAACTGTCAACCTAGAATAACACAGTCCTATCGCAATGAGGTATAAGCAATAGGGCGGATCAGCTACAGTTTCGGTTTCACTATCAGATAGCCTAACGCCGTCTCCTTGTATTCATATCTCTATGGCCCCCCCCCTTTTTTCATCTGACGTTAGAATGGCCTGAATACCCTTTGATGGACTGGCATGCAAATTAAATATGGACTAGAAGAAATACGGCCGAAACCAGAGAAGCGGATGAAACCGGAAATCGTCCTTTTGGACAAAATGACTACAAATCGACATAAAGAACATGGAACTAGTTGTTTCTGTTGCTTGAACGTGTACACCCTCCAAAAAATGTATTCGAGTAACAAATAAATTTCCTACGTTGGCTTCGTATATTAAAAATTATTTTTCATAGAATATGAATTAGGCTATATTTAAACAGGACTTTGCACATTTCTGACAAGTTGTGCGTTTTTCAAAAACTCAATTATTATTCGCAAATCTAAAATGGGAAATTTATCTCTTACTCGAATACTTTTGTTGGAGGGTGTATTTTCGGATTCGTGTGCCTGGTTTTGAAGAATCCGCTTAAAATTCCTCGTCGAGTGAAGTGGCCAACAACCTATGAGAGTACCCTCCTTGGCGGTCTTTCTAAGGGGTCCTAACCCGTATTTACCCAGCAAAACACACAGTTTCTCTGAACGTCTATTAACGTTCAGAAAACGTCTTCTGAACGTTAATAGACGTTCAGAGAACCTGTGTGTGTTTGCTGGGTACACTAAGTTTTGGTGAAAAACACGGAAAACTCCAGACGGCTAGGTCGGCGAATGTGATCTGGACCAGGTCCCTTCACTTTTTGAACCAGGCACCTCCCGCCTCCCGGTTCAGAGCGCAATGCGCTCGGCCATTGGTGGGGAATGGAACAAGTGGCTTATGTCCTCCATGTCCTCTGTAGTCGAATGAGAAACAGTATCGGCAGTTTGTTTGTCGACGTTGATGTTTTTGTTTGTTTGTGTGAGTTTATCGAGACGTGTGGCTGCCATGTGATAGGCTTCTATTGCTTTTATTCCTCGCATACAAGTGCATTTTTATTCTTAGGAAAGCCATTGACAATTACAGAATAACACAGAAGATGCACAAACACAGGAGAAGTTGAAAGTGATGGACTGATGGGATTCGAACCCGAGACCTCACCGTCCATAAGCGGGTGGCACCGAATGAAACCCTCGCAGACAGTAGGTTCCTCGACGTCGATCTCATTTAGAGTTGAAAGAGGAACAGCATTAGCTGTTCCTTTTCAAAGTCGATATCTTAAAAAATTCGATATGAAAAGTTTCAGTTTTTACTCTGTTTATTTTACTAAATAGTTTACCTTGAAAAAATTATTTTAGGTTAGTTCAATATCTGACAAAGCCTCTTTCAGTGGTAGTCTTTTATGTGCAGAAAGTACTTGGGAATTTTCTGGCCTATTTTTTAGGATTAATTCATTTCTTTTTCCTCAATATCGCATATGAAAGTTGAAAAAACAAGTGTTACAGATGCATATAAACTTTGCAGGAGAACAAATTAATTATTCACAAAATCGAAATACTAACTGCTGTTTGCACGCGCTTTTCAGCGCAAAATATGTATAGATAAAAGCTGTAATTCTTGTGTTCATTTTTTTGATAATTATGTGATATTTCTTTAACTCTTTAACTCTTTATAAGGCCGTGGTAAGAATACTTACCACCTACGGTCTATTAAATGCAGAAATCAATTTAATAGACCGTAGGTGGTAAATATTCTTATTACCACCTACGGTCATATTAATGAATTTTCTGATTTTTGGTCAGTTATATTGGATATATGTTTTTTCCATACATCTACCCAGCAAACACACACAGGTTTTCTAAACGTCTATTAACGTTCAGAAGACGTCTTCTGAACGTTAATAGACGTTCAGAGAACCTGTGCGTGTTTGCTGGGTAGATTCTGAATTATATTAGGCTTATGAAAGTTTCTTTGATTCGTAATTTTAAAGAAAGCTCGAATAATGACTCAAAAATTGAGCATAAGAATCATCGCTTTTAATTCTATATTTTTGCGTTCAATTCCGTGTACAAGCAGCAGGTAGTTTTGAGACTTTGATTTTGTGAATAATTAATATATTCTCCTGCAAAATTTCTATGTTTGTTTAATACTTGTTTCTCCAGTTTTAACATGGAATATTACAATAGAGGGAAAATATATGAATTAATCCTAAAAAATGGGCCAGAAAAATCCCAAGTACTTCCGACTCCCTGCACATAAACTCGCCTTATAAAGGGTTAATAACGTATTTTCTGTGAAATGTGCATAGTTTTGGGATAAACAATGGTCCGAAAGTTCACAATTATTTCAGCACTTGTTCCAAAGCGATTATTAATAGCTACATGAAGACGGTGTTCCCTATCCAGCATTCCCATGCGGTTCTGAAGCCTTATTATGTGACCTACCTTCCCTTAAAGTTAGCTCCAAACATTATGGAACACGCTGTATAAGCACTCCAGTTATGTTTCTATATTGATTGAAAATTAAAAAAAAACTGTTTGAACTTGACCAGAACTTGTCCGTATGGATATCCAGAACTCGCCGGAAAGATATCATAATGGATGCCATCATGTGCCGTATGTTGAGTTTACGAACAGTACTGAGTTTAAGAACCCTGACGATAGTTGACATTTTTAAGAACACACGCGAGATGTCAGAGGTTGTGAAACCTATCCGGCAAGAGATAGCTACCCAGAAAACACACACAGGTTCTCTGAACGTCTATTAACGTTCAGAAGACGTATTCTAAACGTTAATAGACGATCAGAGAACCTGTGTGTGTTTGCTGGGCATTTATTCTTTCAGAATAAGAAAAATTATGGACATGTCAGTGTGTTCATAACATTACTTTCGGGTATCAACAAGTTCTGATCAAGTCTGTGCTGTCCCAGTACTTGTCTTGTTTTTGCTTCAAGGAAAATGAACTCGAAGAATGTATTTACAGTATTTTGGCATTTTAATATTCAAAGCGTCGTCCCCCTAGAACTTTAGACATTTGGTCATCCTGTCACTATTTTACCCAATCTTACTCCCGTGTCACAAGTGTGACGTCAATGATCTGAATCGGGAAGAGTCTTGCATTGGAGCTCCTATATAGGAACTGGTAAGTAATAGAGATATTTCCGATTATGTAATCCTCCTCCTTGTATCTCAGCACATGGAATGCTATTTAAGAAAACCTGCGTGAGTAAGCTGGCCATTTTAGCCTGTTCATGGACTTCACTGTGTTGGAGAGCTTGGTGTTATTAATTGGATATAACGGTAACGGAACTTCTAAGAGCAACTTATTAATGCTATGTTCCTATTTTTAGAGAATTTTTTAGAGCTGTACCGTATATGTGTCGCGCAAGATATTTAAATTTAATAATTTTCTATGACCAAAACTTAGAACATACTTCTTTAATCTCGCAACAGGGACATTTTTTAACTCGATGGAGAGCTCAAGTTTAGTATACAAATGTCTGATCTTTAAAAGCACGGTTTTTTAAAGTTCCTTATGTATTTAAATTTTCCTAGATAAACTGAATTTACCAGTTACTAAGCTGTATGTTAATGGATGTGAAGATGCTTTTTTATTTTCATTTTCGGTATTTATGGTCTTCAGGAGTTACTTTTTCCCGACTTTAATATGCAAGTTGCGGAATTATTGTAACGTGAGGTACATTTCAGCGTAAAGAGTACAGTTAGTAGTAACTCCTGGTGTTAATACATTATGTATGGTTAACTTGCTTGTTGGCAGAACTTAAATTGCCAATTCTTATTGCAACATTAGGTTACTGCTCCTTTTTACGACTTCGTTCCATCAATGAATTTTGTAGCGTTTAACAGCTTAGGTAATAGTTTTAACAGTTTAGGTACTGTTCTTTGTTTTTCATTCTAGGTCATAAGGAGTTAAGATCACTTTTTTTAAATTTTTTTATTGTGTCGGACTATAAATGAATGTAAAATTACTAAAACCTACACATTTATTTTCTTACGGAATGAATTTCATTTTAGAAATTGTGAACTTGTTTTAAAAAGTTTAGGTGCAAATAATAAAAGTCGACTCTGGTGAAATTTTAAAAGCAAAATTAACTCGTATCAGTAAGGTCTAACTAAGCTCTATTTTCTTTACTCGCCATCAGTAAAATGAACGTAAATTTTGATACGATTTTAAGAAATTATTCTCATATCAATTTTGCATAAAGAAACGAGCATTTAAATTTTTAAGCTTCTGGAAATTTTTAATTGTGAAACTGTTATCCTTAAAAACTGTAATATGAAACTGAACGTTTCACCTTTGCCGTTCCTCCCCATTGAGCAAAGTTATAGTGGGAAAAATTGTGAAATGTATAAAATCCGTGAAGACTTAATTTTAATTTGCAACAGTATGGGGGAAATATAGGAACAGTACTCAACCATGCAAGCTTATGCTTACAGGGCAATAGGTACATAGTTTCATCTGAATTGAGTCAATGTGTCGCAGAAATGTTTTCGCATATTCAGATTTGCAATTGCTATGGAGTAAATATTATGCATTCTTTCAAATTAATTTCAGAAATGATATTTTCGCCCCTCAAATTCGTCGTTGGTGCACGTTTCATAAATTTACAAATTGTCTTTGACCCAGAATAAAACGGGGTAATTAAAATTGCACTGCCACAAGACTATAATTACATTGAAATTCATGGCTGCCTCAGGCTTTTGAACAAACTTAATTTCTATATGAAGTACACACTTTTGGTTTTGAATGTTTCTAGATTCGGGTTGTTTTACTTGTGGACAAGCGCTTTAGCTATTTTATTACTAAGGTGGAGACTCGCAAGAAAATAATGGAGGACTCTATTAAAACTGTATTCAGGGCCTATGGTTTTCAAAGCATTAATTGAATTGCTTGATACCTTCATATTGACATATTTTATGTTGCGTTACAGTAAAACTTGTTCTTCATTCTAGCAGTGCCGCTCATGGAAATTTTGATTGGGATAATGGATATTTTGAAGTTATCGGCAACTTCAAATTCACTTACTCTAAAGGTGAAATTATTTGCGCATTATAGCTCTTCGAAGGGGGAAATTTCGTAAGCAGGTGTTGTCGCAAAGTCCCGATGCGTCGCCAAATTTGAAGTTCGTTTGAAAATCTTTAATTTAGCTATAAAAAATTCTAATGATTGGCTGCATTAGTCTTGCATTTTTATGAAGGAAGAGTGTGATCATAAATATTATGGAACTCTGCCGTTTATGTACTCACGCAGAAAACTGTAGTATTTTGACAGGGTTGCCCATAAAGGTGGTCGGGCTAAAATTTATTTTTAGAGATAGGTTGGCAATGTAAACTCAAATGTTCAAAATAGTCGGAAATAAAGCCCCGGTAAGAATTCACCTCTTAATTTTAAAAATGTTACTTTAAATATCTGTAAGACACCCGTATAAAAAATTTTCCCAATTAGTAAAATGTGGCCTGTACGCTGAGGTAATATACAAAAAAAGAATTGTATAAAGTGTCGGAGATATGAATATTAAAAATGTGGAGACTTCAACCACTTTTCAATGGCTCTCTAAGGAAAATTACGTCGGATGATCGCATTTCAGGAATGGTCAAGAAAATACGAAATAAATCATTTTTTCCACTTTAGCAATAAGAACGGAGTTCTAGTTAATTCGAATTCATGTATAGCCCTTGCTAGTCTTTAAGAAAATCTCAAACTTTCTATGATGAAAGACTGAAATTTTGTCAGGGCATTAGTATATAGGACACATTTTACTAATTTGGATTTTTCTTGTACGGCGGTCATAAGTTAAATTTTTTAAAAATTAACGAGATGAATTTTTTCTTAACGGCGTCATATTTCCGATCTTATTTTGAATATTCTTTAAATTCACATTGCCCTCTTGTATCTAATAAATCCCGTTACCACCTTTTAGGGATACCGTGCATATGGTGTTTTTGAGGTTGCAATGATAGCTTTGCTATACTGTTTTCAGGCGTCTTACACCGACATTTACAAAACACTTCTTTAAAATGAATTTAGTCTGGTAACCAAACATTTCTTGAACTGTTTTTTCTTCTCGCCACACCTTTTTGTATACCATTCGGTAAGCAGTTTCTTTTTTGTAATGTGTTTAACATAAAATAGTGTTTCTAAACTACTAAAACGTTGAA
Source organism: Cheiracanthium punctorium (assembly GCA_038373885.1). Classification (NCBI taxonomy): domain Eukaryota; kingdom Metazoa; phylum Arthropoda; class Arachnida; order Araneae; family Cheiracanthiidae; genus Cheiracanthium; species Cheiracanthium punctorium. The sequence goes on along the minus strand of JAWZYV010012720.1, from coordinate 111,447 downwards.
TGTATTTAATTACACAAAAGCTGTGCATAATCATAAGATCCATTGTAAAGTTTGAAACAAGAACTCAATATTTTCTTTCCAAAAGGATGTTGAAAAAGAGGGGAGTTACCCTTAGAGGATGATTATAAAAATGCCCTGAAATTGGGTAGTGGATGTTGTATTTTTCAGAGAATTTTGAATAGTTTCTAATTTTGCGAAATAAATATTTTGTGCCTCCCCATCACCCCCTCCACAATAGGTTACGAATTTCGGAAAAATCTGTTCAATATAGACCGTAATGTAATGTTAAATTATTCTGCCAAATTCCGTATCAGCTTCAGTAGTTATATTAAAGTGAAATACTGACGTATGAAAAATCATTGTTGGGTGTCTCTGCCTTTGTAGTCTTAGTTTAAGTGGAATTAGTGTGTTAACTTTATACAAAAGCTTCAATCAGTAAATAAACTCAAACATGTTTCTTAATCAGTCTCAAAATTGATTGTTGGAACCCATGCTTTTTCGTAGGTCACTGTTGCAATAACAGATTGTTCGAAGAAACCTCTTCTAAAATTGTTCAGAAATTCCGAACTTTTCTTTAACCAAATACATTTTCTAATAAACAATTAAAAAGGATTTTGCTATAATTGCTATCTGACGGCAAAAAACTAAATCATTTTCTTGTAATGCAGGTTCACGTCATGGAGATGTTTGGCCGGATATCTGTAACAAAGATAATGGTACACATGGAATGGATCTATGAAGTGTTATTGTGATCTTCTGATGCGCATGTCCAGTGGACCTCTCTCCAAGCCGGATCATCCTGATGCCTTGTTCCATTTCGGATGAAGCCCCTTCAACATATAGCCCAGCGCATTTCTGAGAACTTCGTGCTACCTTCAATCATTTAGAGTTGATCCCCTCTTTGGAGCGTTTTTACGACTGCTGCAGTCTTCAAATCTGATCCAGCTTTATCAGGAACTGTTATGCAGTTAAACACTATACTGGTTATAAATAAGTGTTTGTGTTTAATAGATTATTGTTATATTTTATAGCTCATATGCTCTTAATTTAAATGAGCAGTTTCCAGACATGTGATTTAAACAGAAATTCAGGCTCTGCTTTGGCTCCTAATCCTGCGTAATCCTTTCATAGGAGAGGGAGTTAAATTAACTGTTCTGTTCAGGCACAGTCCACTCTCAAAACGTACACTATCCTGAACTCGATCTAAACCGATTTGGTGAGTTTGAGACATAAAGGCTTGTCAAGAATTTTGGTATGATTCACGTTTTCCTTTAAAAACAATGGGTATAAAATTTTTAGTTTGAAAGAGAATCTAATGACAATGCGTTTGTTTTGTCAAATTTGTTTCGAAGATAGATAAGTTACTTGTATTTGTGTAATCGATGATCAATAAGTATTGCCTCAATGTAAAATCAAGTATTAAATTTGGATCAGAACGTCTTAAGATAAAGAGCACAATTTCTAAATGTGACGGGCACATTAACATCTCCTATTAAACTAAAGGAATCTCGTATTACGTACTGTGGCTTTCGCATCAGCCGGGAAAATGTCTACTTTCGATGTTAGCGTTAAGGTTCAATTGTTTTGTGTGGCAGTCCGGCGATAAGCTCGGAGTCAGGCTAGTTGGCAATAAGGCGTTCAACCCTATCAAATATGTTGAAGCTAATATTCTAAATTGCTAAAATGAACTGAAGGCGAATCTTGCGTCGGAAGGGTTCGAACCCACTTTCTACACAAGAATCTCGCGTTATCTTCCAGCACAGTTGTTAGAAAAGAGCCAATCCATAGCACATCTGTTGTGGGAGGCTAATATTGAAATATGAGTTACGGTATGATTTTCATGATTGTATCCAGAAACCAATGCTAATTTTTAAACAATGGATGGGTTGGAAGATTAAATTGATAATCTTGTGAAGTGATAGGGGGACTTGATGAATTTATGCACCCCTTATTTTCCAAAAGCTGAACCTCCCGGATTGATAACTCGCGTAAATACGGGCTAGGATCTCTTAGTCCCCTACGAAGAGCATTCCATCTGTAAGCCTAGGACCCTAGTGCAGTCAATCGGCCTTAATCCACAAAATAAAAAAGGATTGGAAACTTATTCCACAAAGGTAGTAAGTTAAAAAGTAATTTATTAAATTCAAGTTTAATTTGCGAGCGCAATTGCAAAGATGTACGTTTCGGTATTCACCACGAAAGAGAAAGTTAAATATTTTGAATTTTCGAATACGTGCTTTATATATTAGCGTTAGATGCTCGCATTCAACACTGAAATTATTAAAAAAAACTAGCGTGCTCAGAAGCGATTCTGCCGTTGGCCGGCCTACAGAGTTGTCAGTGGCTAAAACACCGAACATTAGATGTCTCAAGTGAGCAGGTAGAGGTTTTTGGGTCACTCGCTCGACTGTCGATTTAGCTGTCCTGAGTTTAGGGAGGTTTCTTCCAGATGTAAAGTGAAAACGCTTTAGAACCCCTCTTAAGTCTTCCACAAAATTCATCCCCCCACTAACGCAGGTAGTATTCCTGTAGTTTTTTGCCGTAACCAAAAGCTGAATGCTTAGTTTGTATAGTTGCGCAACTAGCAAAGTGAAGTTCGCAATTGAATGTTGATCAGTGCAGCACGAAATTATCAATGCTGGAAAGGAAAATGCAGCTCTTAGTAGCATGTACGATACGACCATTCTGAAGTGTTGAAGTAATTCTGTAGTTAAGAGCATTGCTCTTTAGTTTTGTTTTCTAGAGTCTAATTACTATGATAGTCAGAAAGAAAGATTATAAATGAGTGGTTAGAAATTTCGTTGCAGAAATATTTCTAATAAAGTTGGTCGTCAAGTTTCTGCGATAACAGTATCTGGTTTTTCCTTTAAAGATTTTCTCGGTGTATTTAATTAGTAGTCGGCTGTAAAATGTTCATTTTGGCCAAGAGAATGGTTCTATATCAATTTTAAACTATTTTATCCCTATATAATCTGTCTGCAATCTTTGATGCTGATCTGACACATTAGACCGTTGTCTAATCATTATGAAATTTTAAATTTTTAAAATTTATTTTGGCTTCTAAAAAATATTAGGGCAACAAATTAATGGATAAATTGAGCCAAATTAGAATTTCATGAAAGTATGCTAGAAAATGAAAGGAATATAACAAAATGATGCCCCAAGTTGAACCATACAACCAGAGTTTTCAAAAAGTTTTCATAGTCTTGGCAATATATCTGGCCAAAAAGGCCTAGCTGATTTATCTAAGTTCAGAAACTTTCTGCTTGAAAATTTAATGAAAAATCGTAAACTAAATTTTTTAGTCTTTCGATCTCTTCAAATCTGAGCAAGATTTCAGTTCAAACGGTCTAACGGAGGTTTTCTAAGATTGTCTGATTTGGCATATAAAGCTCTATTTTTTCTGAAATTGGACTTCAAAGGGTATGGAATATTAAAACATCCATTTGCATAGGGCCCTATAAAAATCGATTGTGCAAATACAATGTTTTAATATTTCAATTAACGGCTAGGTAAATTTACTATTTAACTTTTAAATGTTCTCGGAAATTGTGAAGTATAAATTCATAGTCGACTGAATAGAACTGAAATTTTGGTTAGACAAAAAATTATGCAAAAGAATATCTGGTTTTAAAGGTTTTTACGAATAAGTTTTTGCTAATGTTGTAGCTATTTTTCAATTTTCGGCTTTGAAAGAGTTTGCGATACCGTAAAAAAGATTCTTAACCACGAATACATTCCCTAGCTCAACTTGCCTTTATATTTAGAAATTAAAGCATTGCTTTCACTTTCCAATAAGATTTAAAATTCTTTTTGCAATACAAAATTGAAACTTCGGCTTGAATGGGTTCTTTTTGCTTTAATTATTCTGAGCAACTGAATGCTCTTCGGTATTTTACCATTTGAAATGTTAAATTTTTCTAGGCACGCATTTACCAAGTAAATGTTGGCCACTTAGCTGTAGGTATATAGTAGACGGCCAACGTTACCTTCTGTGAAAGGACAACTTGAAGTCCAAGCCGGCAGTTAAATTGGACCAATCATCGTGGAGTAGTGCGCTGACAATAAAACTTGAGGCATAGTTTTGGTTCGAATATTCATTTCATTTTCTTAAGTAGTTACTTCCATGACTTTATAAGATTTGGCACAATTTATCCATTAAGTCGTGCCCCTAGTTTAAAAAAAATTACTGTTAAAATTTCGTTATGAATAGACACCGGCATCATAAGTCAGCAATCATCAGCTTCACCCAAGATTTCCAGGCTACTTGATTACATACGGATAAAATAGTATAAAACTGATAGAAAGCCATTCTCGTAATGCTGTTTTGTTTGCTGAAATCCACAAGTGCAAAATTGGAGATTAAGAACTGCAAAAATGAATTCGTATTGCTTGCTCAGAGCTTTCACGCGGTACCAAAGTTCAGGAGATGCTTCGCTTCTGTAAATTTAAATTCAGTCTCCCGAATGCACTTCTTCGCATGGCCAATTTCAGTACATTATCCCTTCAGATCTGATTAAATTTCTTTCAATTAGACAAAATTTCTTTTGATAGTGGAGAAAATTTTTAATTTTCCCGATTAAATATTCTAAGAAAAAGGCTCTTCATGAGCCAATTACAAACGTACGGGATAAATATTCTATTGGTAATTTGTCCTCGATTGGGAACACATGGTCTGAAAAAGTTACTTTTGCGCGCTTGTGTAAGAGTTCTACTCGCGCCATATGCGAATTTCAGTGTTGTACTATCAGATTCGTGTGTTTGAAAATTCCAAAGTTTATTGGAGTTAAACGAAAGTTGACGCATTAACACCATAAAAATTTGACTGACCCAAGAGCCAGATATGAGGAGATAAATAAGTTATTTAAAATGGCCTGAAAATTAAATATAAAAATTCTCTGTAGGCCTACGGTGGTTGAACTAAAGTGAAATCCTGAATGGAGATGGGCATACCATGTTCAGTGTCTTATCTACTCTGCCATGGTTAGGTAGCTGAAATAGGAAGGTGCGTGGTTCTGGCCTACCCCGTTGATCTAACGGTCTAGAGTTCGGGTCGGTTTTCTTCAGATGCGAAGTGAATACACTTTAGAACCCCCTTTAAACACGGCACAACTTTTCAGGAGATGGGTTTAAACTCGCGCACACTACTAAAACTAGACGTTAAATCTAGCTGACGCATATCGATGCACCAGGAAGACTTCTTAGGAATAGCTTGTTCAGTCTATTGTATAGGCCTCAAATTTTAAAGTTTTAACATTTTGAGTAAAATATTGTCAAACTAATATGCTAAGATCCAAAGTTGTGGGCTCATTGGATGTAGTTTAGTCTATTATAATATTTAAAAAAATGGTAAATCGGAAAATAAATACCTACAATTTATAATTTGCTTCATTGTTTTTCGAAATTTCAAGTATAACAATATTTGATTTGCTAAAATTAGTTAACTTGATTAATTCAAAGTATCATTAGTAATAAATTCACGGTAGATGACTCTAGCTTCTCAAGCCACACAATATCGCTTCCTAGGATTGCCACACAATATCGCTTCCTAGGTTGCCACCACAACGCGTCCGTATGGAGATTTTGAATTTATATTAAATGTGCCGATACCGTTGCAAGCAAATAAAAATGGAGGTATGTGGCTTTTAATGTAAACATTTTAAATACATTAGGTTTCTTAATTTTTGACACGTAATTAAAAATGTGTTTTTACACATTTAAATGCGATAGACATGTGACCGAATTAGCTACGGACTAGTTGACAAAACATTCGGGATAGTTTAATCAAATTTGATATTAAATTGCATGTTGGTAATTTCAGTATGAGGTTATGCGAGAACTAAGCTGTTTTAAGTAAGGATAGAATGATAATCAGACATATAAACGGCTCACTTTCTTGTCAAAACGTGTTTTTCTGGAAGTCCGTTATTCATAAAAAAATTTTTCGTAGCATTAAAGTTGCAAAGATGGAGGCTATATAGTTTTAGATTGTTATTTAGAAAGTGGGAAAAATTTTAAATCTCGTTTCATTTTAAATTTTATGTTTACCCAAGATTCACGTTTTCAATACTCAAAATAATGGTAGCAAGAAAAATGCTCTTTAGTTAAAACTGCATTAAGAAGAGGATTAGGAAGCATATACCTCTGAATATCTGGGATGTATTGTATTCCTGATTCATTAACTCAGGATCGGAGCCAAAGTCAGTCTGAAAAGCAGACGCAAATGATTGAAATTGGAGTCATGTTGTCAATTAGCAAATTTTAATGGATTTCGTTAATCATTGGCTTTTGAATAACCCTTCGTGCATTAAACTGATCAGTTTGTTAATAAGCATCCAGAGAGTATAAGAAAGAATTGTGGCTATCATCCGATATAATGCCGAGGACACTTTGCACAAGACATGCCGGATGTCATGTATTATAATTCCCTAACAACTTGAGTCTTCTTAGTTTTAGATTTACTTCCAGAGAATAAACATCTCGTTTGAGTTATTTTTGTTACTTGTGTGGCAACTACGTCGCCTTCAGGGAACTTTGAACTGGACGGATGTTGCTGTGACCTTGCCCTATAGTTGACCACACTTCTGAAACGAGTGTCGCCGGCAAGTGGATCGGCAAACCCGGATTTCTATGCCCACTCCTGTGTAAGCCACTGGTATTAAAATATTTCAATAAAGTTCAGTATGTTTCTAAAATGTCGGTGTTTAGGGGGCCATCTGCCTTATTTTATGGTACATTTTATTCCATGAACTCATGGAATACGCATAATCCGGTCATTCTTTCTGTATGAAAGGAGTGATAATTTTTGTTTAAAGAATGCTCTCATATATGCACCCACAGAAGGGGTTAACCCCTTTCATCCCAAAAGTGCAGAAATAGAACTGGAAATATCTTAAAAATAGATAATTCTCACTGAATTAAACAATTTTAAATTAAAATATGGTAATTTTTAATTTACTTCGAAAAATGATCTAGCAAAAGAAGTTTTTGATATGAAATAAGAACTTACAAATAATAAAGATATTATGCTTGTAGAAACGCAAAGTAGTTGATATCATACTGAGATCCCCTGCCCTGTGAATTTTATATATGTGGCCCAATCCCTGGATCTCAGTATTCGAGAACCCGCAACCCAGAAAAAACACGAGTCACAAGCTTTCCTTTACACTTTTTATGATAAGAATGAACAGGTTAAACCAGCGTCCAGAATTAAAAAATGGGGGGGGGGTTGAGAAAAGAAAAGAATGGCATATGTCTTTGGAAGATTTCTATGTGCACTCAGTAATTCGGATAATTTAGCATTGTATAAAACCATAAATGTGTATAAAAACAATCTGTAAATCAGAAAATAAGCTCTAAATACAACTTTGTACAACTTCGCTAAAAAAAAATTCTTTTTGGTTAGGTTTTGCTATGGGTTTATGTATGGGCGGCATATACCCATAACAACACTGTCCCGGATGTGTTGTTATGGGGCACTATATAACACCCTATTACCGATTCTATTAGTAGTAACGAAAGTAACGAGTAACGAATACTTAGTAACGAATAGCGAACATCTAAGTAACAAATACATACGGATACTCATTTTGTCGTTACTTTTACAGCACTAGCAAACAACGATCACCTAACAGACGTGGTTTCCAGTAAGAGTATGAAAGAGAATTTTGGTTATCTGATGCAATTTCTTCAGAAAGTCTTTAGTTACCGCGAAGTCAAACTTCGCCGACTAGCACTTTAGGAAAGGTTTGGGATTTCTTTACTATTAGCATTTTTAGTTGGATGATTTTAAATTTGGTTAACTGATTAAATATAATAGTTTCAGATTCAGCTACCTAGCGTTTAAGGAACTCTCAATCTCAGTAATGTTACTTGCCCCCTTTTTAATCAAGACTTCTATGGCTCGTGTCACCGGCAAGCTGATCGGCAAATGAAAGATCGTCACTTAAAAGGCGTGGTTTCAAGTGCGAGTCGGAGGATTGTGGTTATCATCAAATGTGATTTCTTAAGGTCTTTCAACTAAATCGCCCAGTGTAACTCTGCAGTCTGACACTACAGAAAGGTCTGCAATTCCTTTACTATTAGCATTTTTATTTTGATTATTTAAATTTAGTATCTGATTAAATACAATTAGCTGAAGCTAGAATATGTACACTGTAAACAGGTGAAAAATGTTTATTGCTTTTAATATTGGTTCATTTAAAAATAGCAAATAAAACTACTCGCATAGCTTAAATCGATATTTTGAAACTGAATTTTCTGCGTCGATATCTTGCATTGTTTGAATGAGTCTTTTAACGATAAATTAGTCTTAATTGTAACAAGAAGTCTTTCAAAGAATTCAAATGCTATGAAAGTAAGATCATTTACGACTTAAAATTCCTAGCCATTGGAAAATTTAGCAGGCTTTTTGTATTAACACTAACGATCATTTTTAGTGCCTTGAACGGCTCCTGCCCCCCTCCACTCTCAATTAAATTTCCATTGGGAGTGGCGGATTGTATTTAAGTATGACTTAGGAATATCAATTCTGCTTTAGGAAGTTTTTCTGAATACTGACTTTAGATGAATAGCACTGTTTTATGCTATAATGCTATTACGCCAAACTGTCAAATTTCGGTTTGATTGCTGGCTGCAAATATATTTTGCATAAAGCTTAGTACTCCTATATTCAGTGCAGGGCGTGTTAACAATGTTACGTCACAAAACTTGATACAAATCAAAGTGACGCGAATTCCATTGTATGTCTTATTGAAGCGCTCGGAGTTTATCGGATGTTTGAAAATCTAAAATTTTAAATCGCATGGTTCTTAAAAACGTACGAAATAGTTTAAAGTATAGAGCGAATATACGACCAACATAAAATGGCCTAGGAAAATGTTCGAGAAAGTTGAAAGGGGTGGGGATAACACGGTGAAAGCAAGGGTTGAGCAATAAGAGACGGTCGAAATTAAGTTTTTGAAACCTTCTCTACCAAAATTTTTAGTCTCTAAATGTGCTTTCTGTTTCAAGCAGTTAATTTTTGCCATCCTTTTTATTCTAGGCTTACGAACACCTGCTTAGTTACCCTGCTGTTTGAATACAATCGACATGATCGAAGTAGCTGAACTAAATGCCTGGGAACCTGAGCTGGCAAGAAGTTGATTCATCGAATATTTCAAATCGGACAGGATGAAACTTTCATAAATTAATGCAATACAAACAGGAATTAAGTTTGACAGTTTTCAACTGTTCCTTGAAAGTTTTCATATTCAACTTATTGAATTAACTAATATTTTAGTATGTGTAATGAGCTTAATTTTTTCCTAGAATCTTATTCAACTTGGTTGTTTTTAAAATGGCTAATGTAGATGAGCCTTTTAAATTGTTAAACATTGTATCTTAGTAACCATTGATCTGTCTACTTTTGAATTGAATTTAGCAAACATAAATGAAATTTAACTGAAACACCTTAAAATGTTCAAAAAGTAAGAATTAGTAAAACAAAACCTCTTGAAAATACTTTTTTGCCTGTAGTAAGTCTTAACGTTCAACCACGTTCGATTTCTAACTTAAATCCGTAGGGAGAAGGTGTGTGGGTGGAGGGGGGGGGACCTGCATGCCTTCTATTTTATTGGGCTAGTTAAAAATTGTTTAATGTTTCTATTGGTGTGCTTTGTTAAAGTATCCACACCTAAGGACATGGGCGCCGGCAGAATATTTCCCAGGGGGAGCAAAGACTTCTCCATTTTGGGAAAAGACTACTTCAAAGTATGGTTACCATGTTGGAAAAAGCAAAAAAGCAAGGGAAAACACTGCCATATAAAAATCCAAGGGGGGCCATTGCCCCCTCCCCTTGGCCTATGCTGCCGGCGCCCATGCCTAAGGATGCTACAAGTTTTGTATGATTATACTCGAAGACTGTTATTAGGGTTTTTCTCTTTGCAAGGTCCTTGGACCCCGCTACCCATTGATAATGCATTATCACAGCAACAGTACACATCTTAGAAGTTTAATCACTGAAGCTGAATTTAGAAAATGAATTGCTTTAACTGTTGCTCATAAACGTTTATCAAATATCTATTCTAGTATTGTGACCATTATTTTATAGGTCAAAGTAACACTTCAGCCCAGTACTGTTGGTTAGTGATTCGGCAGGATGGTTTTAAAGCAGTGTTGGCAAATTTCCAAAATGTTCTCTCAAATTTAATTTCGAAAAGAAATTTCTTGTGATTTCAATGTAATGTTTAATAGATTTACATTGACTCTTAAGTATTAAATGCTTGAAATCGCTGTTAAACTAATTTTAATGTGACTATGAAAGAAAAATAAGATTTGAAGGGTAGTGGGTCTAGTTGTATGTTAATAAAACTAAGTTACGATATATAAAACCTGTAATATCAGTCATGCACCTTTTTGAAATCGGAGTGTCTGAAAATGAATATCACAATCTGCTTATCCCAACTTCTAAATTACATAAGTAGTATTCAGAATGTTGTGAATGGGATCCGATGATACTTGCTGTAATTTACTTACAATTTGTATTTTTATTAACCTAATGCAATATTTTAAAGCTTCTCGTGCATATTTTGAATATAAATTTTTATTTCTAGAAATGAAGTTTCTTCATTGAACTAATGGCTATCTTAAACTACTGTAGCATTAAACTCGGCTGAAGTTGAGTCATTATCAGTTCACCAGCTGATCGACACTTCTAAATTATATTTTGAATGGGATGCGTTCATGTTATTCAATGTAAGGGCCACAATTTCCTTTATGGGAAGCTAATATCTTGGTGCTTATCATGCATATTAACACTACGGACACACGGTTATGAATTGGCTAGACTCATTTTTCCGTAATAAAAAGAAAAATTCGCAGTTTTTGTCGGCAATATGCAATTAAATATTAAATCATTATGGAAATTTTTAATTTTTAAAAATGTATGCGAACATTCATTTTTTGAGCGAAAAAACATGAATTCATAGCATCTGCATCCAGTTCTCTGAACACATTTTCGCCCCAATTTTGGATGGCTTCTAATTTTTATAGCTCCGTGAAACTACTCCATACAAATCTATTAAATATTATTGGGACGAAAGTAGAATTAAGGGACTTGCTTTAAATTAAGGATATTACTTTTTTCGTTTTATGAGAACAGTAGGGTGGATTTTCGAATTCATTTTTTCTGGAAAACTACATTCTGAAACTTTTAAAATATTTTCCTAGCATAAGTAAGCCTAAATGAAGTTAGTTTTATTTTCAGGCTAATTGAACATTAAAATGCATGATTTTTACGTGTAAATTTATTTTTTTTGTGAATAGCCTTTTTATTGAAAAGAGCTCGGTTTTAAAATGAGTTATTTGTTATGCTAACTGGATGTTAATGATTAAAGCATGAGTCACGGACTCTATTTAAATCTTTAGTCTTCCTTAGCTCTTGAAAAGGATAAATATAACATGCACTTAAGACTTGACTGTATAATGCTTGTTTATGTCATGACTATAGTGCATCTGGCATGAATTTTTATTTAGAAGTGGCATTGAGTAAATGTTTTACTTGAAAGGGAAATGGATCAGCAAACAGGGTGAATGTATTGGGCCCTATAAAAATCGATTTGTTACAGGAGCCCTGTTTCTGATCTTTATCCCAGCAGACGTAATTTTTTAATCTCATTTAAGTAAATTGGATTGGATATTTTGTTTGGCCTTTTAAAAATCTGAGCGGAAAGCTTGCTGTACATTGCTTAAAATTTAAAGAAAGAGTGCTATATATCCTCTTCATAAGCTAAGGAAGTCTAAGCAACCTTAAGAACTGCGGTTTTTGATGTTCCACGTTAACGATTGCAGTGTTGAAGCACTTTCTACATATACGGGAAAATATATTTAAGATTTAATTGAAATTTCAAATTGAACTGCCATAGAAATAACAAAACAGCAAACCGCGCCAAGTGAATAAACCCTAACAATGCACGATCTTTTAGAATGAGCTGAAAATAAAGACGTTACAAAACTTCCTTCAGGCTTACTTATACTAGCTAAATATTTAAGATTTCAGCATGCAGTCTTCCAGAAAAATCATGAAAAATGTTCCTATTCGAAAAAGTGGAAAGTCCACCCTGTAGCTAAATTATAACGAATTAATATAATGAATGCCCGTTCGTCGCACGGAATGGCTATGGGTAAACTAACAAATACAAAAGGAAAATAGGTGTTAAACATACTTTGGTTAGATTTAATCGCCTACAAAAACTGTCGACTGAAGGGATTGAATTTCTGTGACCACTCTAACCCTAGAATACCACTTGTTTTAGCATACAGAATTTTATAAGTTTTTCTTTTTTAAACAAAGACGAAATCTCATTAAAATCTTCTGTAAACTGTGGCTTCTTCTAAAATCTGTCATCGGCGGTCCGTTTCAGTGCCAGATTTGTAGAATTTTGGAGTAAGCACAAAATTATTTTAAAATCATTTGAACTTGCAAGTCAATCTTATTTGTAAATTAATTCGTTAGAGAGAAGGGGAGACTTATTTATACTTCTGGATCTGCCAATGGTCATTTTAACTTAAAAGAATCGGGAATAGTCAGATAGGGCGCATGTTACTTCCCAAAAAGAAAAACCCCAGCGCGAACTCTGCTCTGCTTTTTCTGAATTTTAAGGCAACTGCTTTAACCTTGTCGCGATTGTAAGTTTTGACGACACACCGGAAACCATTTTCATGAACAGGGAGCAGATAATCCTGTCTAAATTACATTTAAAAGCAATGCTCTCGCCGATGCATTCAATACAAATTCATATATACTCGATACAAATTAATAGTATTACACATTAAAGTTTCGCATTTTTCACGAACTCGTAAAAACTAGAAACAATCGAAAATTCGGGTAACTGGATACACACGCTATGAATTCATGCATGTCTGCTTAAAAAATGTTGTCATACATTCTTTAAAAGTAAAAATAATTTACATAGGGTCTTGCGTTGAACGCCTATTTCGGATTAAAAACTGCAAAATGTTCTCTTTATTACGGAAAAATGGGGGTAGCCTATTGTCTACAGTATGCACTATAGGGTTAACACGACAGTCCGATGTAAAATATTACTTTGAACGGGTTTATGACCACTCGGTAGAACGGTGCGCGAGTTATCTCTTTACTTCAGAGCAAGCAAGCATCTGTCTTTAGAGAACGCCGCATTCAATTTAATTGAATTGGTATTTTGAACGCGTAATGTCAATGGAAAGTTAGCTCGCATTAAGTTTTTAATGGAGGCTAGCGAAATTCAAAATAGGCACGTGGAAGCATTAAAATCAACATAAAAGCACACACTGTGATGCTGTTGTCAATCTTGTGGATTCTCACATCGTCATTTTAAATGGAACGAACTGTTCAAACGCTGAATTCTAAACTTCTGTCGCTTTGATTAAAAGCAATTTGCATACTTGACAGGGTGAGGTGTGGTAAGGGTATATGCAGGCTTTGAATGGCTTATTTGCATAAGGCAATGAGATTTGCATCAAAAGCCTTTTGTCATACTTTATTATAAAACTATATTTTGATGATCCGATTTCTCTTTGTGATATATATTTAAGAGGGTGTCATGGATCCTCTGATCGGGAGCTCGCAGGCACTTTTAAAACATGGATTAAAAGTGAATTATTTCCTGCTTTTTATTGGGGCTCTTTTACGTTTGTGAGGTACTTTTCAGTTCAATTTTTACGTGGTTTACATCTAGTACTGATTAATAAACGAGGGACGTTGTCTACGTGCCCCCCGTTTTCGTTGGTACGGTCGGTGCAAGTGCATACACCCAATGTGCACGTAATACTTAATAAATGCTTTTGATACAGACGGTTCTCGACCCCAACTGGAGTTAAATTTGATGGGAAAGATCAAAACGTTTCTTAGCATTTTACCGATGTTTTCCTCGCCACATAATGTTAATATCTAAAGTAGGAGTTGATTCAGTTCTCGTAAAGTGTTGGAAAGCTTTAAAGTAGTTCAAAACGTTTGGATCCGACCTCGTTCCTAATTAACTATTAAGAGATCGAGGCAGAAAATGCATTGACTCAACTACACGGGGTAAGCGAATATTCAGTAAAGAAAACCTGAAATTTTTTATCAATATGAAAATGCTATTGTACTTTAATGAAAAACTCAGGATCTATAGAAGACATACTTGATATTATAAGAGTACTAAGGGGTACAATTTGAAAATATCTGCTCATACTTAAGCAAAGCTCCACTATCGATTTTAAGTATGTGTACTTAACCACCTCACTCTACAAAGTTTCATTTGTGTAATTTATAAGTGTTTTTTATTCAAATAGTGTTTCAGTAATGTTAAGTTACGTACTTTTTGTGACGCTAGTTTTATTTTGCCTTACTGATGCAAGAGTGATTCATAATACTATTGCTTTTCTGAAACAAATTGTCGTTATTCGGGATTTGCCAGATATAAAGCGGCAGTTTTAGCCAAAGTTTTTATAGAGAATTTGGGAAACGATTGCTAGAATAATTTAAATCTATGTATACGATACATGCCTCCTGGAGGCCATATAGCATTACAAAAATAGATTTATAAATTTTCGCGTTTTTCCCCCCACAGATAAAATGCTTCTTACAGTAATGTCAAGGCAGCCACGATTTGTTTTGTGGAAGCTTGGATCCTTTAATGTGTTGCAAAATTAACACTATTACTAGATAATGAGTAGATTCAGTACTTATGCAACACTCAAGAATGAAACTAAATTTTACCCAAAATTATTTCCTATATAAAATTGCTTTACAGTTCTATAAAATTAGAACTTAAGCCTTTTTTAAATATAATAAACATGCATACGTTATTTAAGAATTGCATTTGAACAAAGTTTCCAAAAAATAAACAGATTTTGGCTACTTCATTTTGACAATATAAATGAATGGCCAAATGTGTGAAACTAAAAGGATTATTGGCAGACACCTTATCAGTTACACATCTGGCAATCCTGGTCTTATTCGTTCCATAAAACTGAGCTGCTAGGGTCATTTAAGAACTTGTAATTTATGAAAATATTGTCTCTAATGAACTTTGTATCTTTTTAGTATTCATATTTGCATAGTGTTGCATTATTTTAATTTCGATATTAAGTTTCCAATCCTATTTTAAATATTGATTAAAATTCTCTAAAAGCTACTTACCACGAGTACATCCAGTGTTCCATCTTGAATTTCCTCATTAGAAAAGAATGTGTACGTATTTTAAATGTTAATTTTAATGTTACTGAAGCTGTTAATTTAAATATAAAATGAAAGTTAATTTCACGAAATCTTAATGATGTTGAAATTCAATCTACTGCAATCTCTTATAGAGAAATGGACCACACTTAAAATTAGCAGCTCTTTTTTGTCAAAATATAGGGTTGTACATTTGTAATACAATGTGGCATTAGATGTATTTTTTTAACTAAGAAATGTCTAGTTGTAGCTTGCAAGAGCATTCATATCACCTTGAACAAGTCAGTGATTTCCTCTTCAGTATTTATTGAAATTAGAAAGTTGGAGCGTCATCTTCGTTATTTAAAAAAAATTAAGACAATTTTTTAACTTACGGTTTGGATATAAATAGTAAATTAAAAAATATTGAATAAAGCTACACAAATTTTAAGGAATTCTGTCAAGACAGGGAAAAGAGTTGTTCACTATTTAAAACCAAGAACTTTCTTGGTTTTAAATAGTGAACAATAGTGATGCCTGTGTTTAAAAGAAAAAACGGTGCATCTAAATATTGAAGTAAATAGAAATTGTGGGTGTAAGGACTGGAATTTCTGTTTGCGTAATGAATCTACATTGAAGGATACAACAGATCTCTAAAATATAAATGCATGTTCAATTTTATTAGTAATGTAGCAAAATTCCAAATCTTAATATTTTCCCGCGTCAAAATATCGCGGTAGGATTAAAAGCACGTTCATATGAAATATTTTAAAGTGGATTCCAATATACTTAAAGAATTCAGTCACTATTCTGTCGAAGAATGTAGCGTTCATTTGTCAAAACTACGAAGTGGGTCTTATATTGAAAAACGGATTTGTACGCGTTGAGAAAAGCGGATGTTAAAGGTTAATTTAATATCTTTAATTTCGGATAACTACTACTCTAAGCAAATGTGTCAATCATAAATGCTTTTGAACACCTGAATATGCGAACAGCTTGTCGTTTAACGACGAGTCTTAACACTGCAACACATTCTAGACTTCATCCGATGAAGATCAACCACTTGGTTTCGGATTTAAATAAAATAAAATCCAAACTTTTTAAGAATTAAATTAGTTTGAGCACCGTGCTTGACATCACAAATGATCAGGTATAATTTTATCTTAAACTCGTAACATTTTTTTAAAACTTTCATGGCCTATCCAAAGTGATTGGAAGAAAAATCTAACAGACTTTAAATCAATCTAAATACATTTAATTACTTTCATCTAATCTTGATAAAATATTTTTTGCAAAATTTCTGTTAGAAAAGAAAAAATCATTGCTTAAAGTTTAATAGCCAACCATCGAAATTGTTTCGACCACCATTCACCTCATACAATGTTCAAAGGCAAACAAATTCTTCATCGGACGGACTAAAATTGTTTCCCCGAAGTTCGTGGCTTCTTTTTGCTATGAAACGGATGGATCTCTGATTTTATTCAGAACAATACATTATCAATTGGTTTTGTAAGAATTTTTACCTTAAAATGGCCGAAACATTGAAGCAGGATCCTGTATTGGCGCCTATAAAAATATATTTGTGCAGGGCTGTTTCAATGATTCGCCCATTGTCACCGGATGTTCAGGTAATCACTTCATAAAAACTTGATTTTGTTATATTTGAACGCGAAGATGGAGAAAGGGTGACTGAAATTAAAATGGATTGTACTTAGCATGGCGCGTGTAAAATAATTTGGCTTATTAGGAATTGAACGTAATCTGTACATTGCTGGCTATCCAAAATTTTAGTATTGGTCCATTTCGTGCTCTAAGGAAGCCACTAACTTCAGGAAAAAATGTATTTGGCCATGTTTCCCTTTGAACATTAAAGTGGGTGGTGAGTGAAACTATGTAGATCTCGTAATATAAAAGTAAAAATTGAGCAAGCTCCGTTTAGTAGATAATTTAACTAAACGCTTTTTCCAAAGTGAATGGAGGAATAAGATTGGTTTCAAATTTGCAGAATTGCCCAGCTTAGCTTCTACATATACAACACCCAGATATTTTCCTAAATGAATGCAACTTAGTATCGCATGGAAACTCTATAAAATAAAGCAGTTTGACAAAAAATTCATAAAATGTAAATCTACGTGATTAAACGGTCATATTTTTTACAGTATACTTACTGTCTGAATTTAAATGAAAAATCTGTGAACTTTCAAATAATTGAACATCTATAAACATAAAATTTGTGAATTTATACGTTAAAACTAGACGACGCGCAGAACGCAATATTTAACAATGCTACAATTTTTAAATGTCTTTTAGTGGGGTAATTAAAAAAATTAGTTAAGTTGATCTCCATTTTTAAACTCTTGGCTGAATGATTTGTGCCAGTTTAACCACTCTATTTCTGTCGACTTAATAGTAAAAGTGGTTTTGTTTCAGACTATGCCAAATTATTAGTATATTTTCATATAAAAGTACCCCGTTTTTGCCGAACGACATGGCATGTCCATTAAAATTTAAAGTTGTGTAGAAATTGCGTAAAAGTTTTCCTTTGCGTTGCGTGGTACCGCATTCTTGCTGAATTTTCTTTTAAATTAGTGTCATTTTAATATCAATTTCAACGTGAGATATTTTGAAGGTGTTCAAAACGAGCTCTCAATAACTTTCATATAGTCAACTGACCTTATCTGGAATGACATGAAACTACAGTAAACAGTATAGTTAAAAATTATGCTTCAGTTTCGCTGCAAGGAACTCTAATAAATTCCTATTAAAATAATTTATAAGTAAACATCCTTGACAAACGTCTTTGGCGTTAAATAATTTAATATTTAAATAACAGGAACAAAATTTGAATGAATTGAAAGTTCAAGCATGATACAGTAAAAATTACGTTAAAATGCTTTTTTGTAGCATCTACAAATTGCTTAAATAAATCGCTATGTCTAAAACTCATTTTCAGTCTTATTCTGCATTTTGGTATTGATAATTTTTAATGAAAAGAAACATTACAGAAGTGTCGAAAAGAGCCCCTGTTATTTTAATCTTTAAAGCGCTATGCATAGGCTGGAAATCAGATATGTCAATGAAATGTTAAATTTCTATAGAAGTGACGAAATGTTTTTTTTTTAATTTAAAAGGGCGTTAGATTCTACCGAGGCTTCAAATTTGCCAGTTAAAATTTCTTAATGCAGCATGCGTTTCATAGCTGAATTTCATTTGAAACGTCCCTTAAATACTCAAGACGTGCTTTTTCCAAATCTGGTAATTGCTTGGCGCGATAGGAAACTTTTCCTGAATTGCCAAAAAATGTGCAATACAATGCATAAGGTACTGGCACAGTTTCGATTTCCTGATTTCGCTGAAATTCTAGATCACTGGCTTGTTCTAAAACTTAGTTGAGTGTTTCTGGTCGTACTGCCATGTTCTTTCCTATAAGCATTTATAATCTGTGATTATCTATTTATGGATGTATAAAATGATGCTTCAAAAAGTGTTTTTCAAAAGTAAAACTTTATCGGTCCTTGTTTTCTGTTTCGAAAAAAGTATGTTATTAAGTAGAATTTATACAATTTTTAAGATTGAGGAAAATGAAATTTTGAGAACTTAACAATTAAATTTTTTTGGAAGAGCTTTCAGTCCTTTGTAAAAATTGAGATAACATGCTTTTCCCAATAGTGTTTATAAAAGTTTGTGTCCCTTTTTTTAAAAAAAATGCTAACATTTTGAGGACACTGTGCAGATTTTAACTTTTGTTTCAAAATTTTATTAAATTAAAATGCCTACCAATAGCAGATAGAAGAAGCTAGACATTGAAGAGGTAAGGTCTAAGGCTCTGACCTACGAGATGTGGATCAATCAGTTTAAAGTTTTGGTTTCTCCAGATGTAACGTGAATGCACGTCGGATCCAATTAACAAGCCCTCCCCCCAGGTCAACCCTCGACCTTCAGGCTTGGATACCCCTCACGTAGCTTTGACTTATCAAACTATCAGGTTGTAACGAAAGTTTTCCGGTATATCTGCTTGAAAAACTAACTTCTAGCTCCTTGGATAACTGTCGGTAGTTAATGACTGATCTTCCACGAGTTCTCACAGGCTGGCCGCATCAACATCGATAGACCAGCCAGAGCTCTCCGCTTCTTGAATGTCATAGTCCTTGTTTTTGAACTTTCGGTACCAAACCTGCACAGTGTCACATGATACAACAACAGTACTTAAAGCTGTACACATAATTCGTTGATATTCTGCAGCTGACTTTTTGCAACAGAACTGGAAATAAATGGTGGCTCTAATCCGCTAGAGTGATAGTTCCGTTTGAAACACCTTGCACTTAATGATAACTATATTTTTTAGATTTCACAACAGTGTTATAAAGCAAGTCTCTTTATTACCAAAAGTAGTTTGACAAAATATGAGCCAATACGCCGCTGCGAACTGTGTGCTGACGATGTTTGCGGTGACGGGGAAACTTTCGTTACAACCTAATACTCTTTAAAGGTATCTTTATAATGGAAGCTACCTCAAAAATAGTTTGCAAAATACTATTTAACTTTAAGGCATTGGTAAGAAAATTTTTTATGGCCTGAATTTTATAAGTTCATAAATTCCTTTTTTTCCAAATAAAATTATAATCTTGGAGTGATCGCTGTACAGTTCTTTAAGTTGTGTGTACGGACATTTGAAAGTTGCAATATTGTGTTAAAATGTCTTGAAGTTCATGCCTTTTTAAAAGTGTATATATAGTGTGATGAACATGACAATTTTCTGAAATGATGTTAACAGATTTGTTTTATGAGAACGAGTTAAGAAACTGAATTCGTTGTAAAATAGTAATGTATGTACAATGGTTTTATGCAATAAAATTCTGTCTGTGTGATTCTGCGATATTTCTTACTTTCACGAAATTCATTCTTTTGCATCTGGGGAGGGGTAGAAATGTAATTCGAGCTTGGGGGAATTCTGTCTTGCATTTATTTTAATGATCTGAATGAGATGGCACAGTACGCGCATCTAAGATAGCTTTACAGAAAAATCTAATGATTAGCAGATGTAGTCGTCCATTTAGATTGTCGTATGCCAATTTGAAAAATCTTCCTATTAGAACTCGGCTAGACAGTTTAGTTTTACATAAGTATATGGGTACCCCATTGTCAATCAAGTGGATGACGTTTCAAAATTGACCGTCATGATAGTGATGGCTTTTATCGAAGAAAGATTATTTTTCCAGTTTTTGAATTCTCATTTTTCAGAATCTGGCTTTTTGTTTTAGATCCACTCGGAATTTCAAAATTTAAACTGCAAAGTCTCGATTAGAATGTCTTGATTTTTTATTTCTGTTCATACAGGGTGCTCCAAAAAGGTGGTAAAAGTATAGCGTGTTATCTATTACAGATACGCCTGCAATGCGCCTTTCAAAAAGTTCAAAATAAAGCAGGAAGAAAGATTACGTTGCAAAAATGACTCTAGTTATTTTAAATTTTTGCTCTTTTTGAATACGACTCGGTACAGAAAAGGTAACATGCGTCTCATACACTACCAAGGTGATGTACCCTATTTCAGCCTTTCACAAAATGTCTTGGATATCTTAAAACAAAGATCTGTGCTTATAAAAGATGATTTCGAATGTCTTACTCTCTTGCACGTAAGCGTTTATTTCAAGAGTGAAAGACATTGTGTTTTCTTAATTTCTGTACGACCCCTGTCAAGGGGACATCCGGCCTGATTTTTATCCCCGAGAGAGCCACTAAAAAGTGGTTGAAGTCGGCATTTATGTATATTCCCATTTCTGACACTTTCTAGGTTATTCTCAAACTTACTCGATGAGTGTATGGGGCACACTTTACTAATCGAGATTTTTTATACAGGGGTCGTATAGACCCCTGTATAAAAAACTTTAAGTGTAACTTAGAAATGAACGACAGGAACTTTTACTCAACCCTATCCCGAGCGCAGAGTAGGATTCGATAACTCGCACTTTAAAAAAGCTCTACAGAGGGTTTGAAGAGTATTTTCAATTCTATTGGAGAATACTCTAGGAAGTATTAAGAGCAGTCAGCAGTAGTAGTACGAGGTATTGAAAATAAGTTCCAATGTATCAAATCATACACTGTGCCCAGAAAAGGGTTAACCTAGGTCCTTTTTTTTCCCCTACCTCATTTTGAAAGTACTTTTAATTTACTATGACAACTTATCCCTAACAGATGAAGAATTGGTTACTACTTTTTGTGGACATGCTGTATGGAGTCCCTCCGCGAAGGAAAACCTTAACCTCGCTGTACACCAGGAATGTAACGAGTGAAATGGTACTGGCTGAATCGGAACGTTATGCAGTTTCATTTTTACAAAGTTTCACAGTCAAAGTAGTTGTTGCCTAAATTCATTTCTGTTCCATTTTAAAGTAAAAACTTTTATTATTTTTACGATGTGAAAAATTTCGGAAGGTTGTGAAATGTAGTTACTCGACAGTGTTACATTTTACAAGAAAATACCGTGGACCTTTACCGTAGAAATAGGATATGTTAAAAGAACATTTCCCTTCCCCAACCCCTCTTCCCAGAGATAAAGAATTTTTGAAAATATCTTACCGTGTACCCTCTTCACTAGCTTCATACAAATTGAATCTTTAATATTTTAGAGTAGGAAAAGTATTTGAGACAGTGCCCTTACTTTTGTCTCCCCAAATAATTGACGTGCTTAGTCATCCATTTACATGTTGGTATGCATAGACGGGTTTCGCACAGATCCTGGACTATCTAAAATTCCAAGCTTTTTAAAAATATCAAACCCTATACGACACTATTTTAAGTCTTTTCTTTTTTTTCCCCATGAAATGTAATGCTCTCTCGAGCATTTCAAATAATAGGACCATTTTTCAGAAAATGAGTTTTAGCAAATGACTGAACCCGAAAGAGCCCCGATTAGAAAGGCATGTAATCGCACGTTTGCATGAAACATGCCTAATTTAAAATAGTGGATAGGCAGTGAAATACTTCTTTACGTAGTTAAAATGAAAATACCTTAATTCGGGAAGAATGATTTGTGAAGTTGTCTTTTAAATTGAGGCATATCGTTTTTCTCATTCTACTATAGATTTCGTTATAAGTAAACTTACAGCTAATAGTCGGTATGATTGATTTTAGCGGGTGCAAAGTCCGCTTTCTTAAGATATTTAGTGACTCGCATGATAGGGTATGGTTTTTTTTTCCTTAAAGCAAATCAGACTGTAATGATTTGAACCAAAATAAACACATTTTAAGGCTAAAAAAAATGCTGATAATCTCGTTTCGAAGCATCACTTTGATGATCCAGCAATTGTTTTGCAGCAAAACTGACTGTCCAAATTCAAACAATCCAGGAGGCTGGCAAAGCATAATGGGGGATTTTTCTTTAAATAATCCGATGCTTTTAATGAATTTCCGAGGAACATTCATGTTTTGGGTGCGGATTTTTGTTTGCCCTTCAAAATAACATAAAAAAATGTCTGAACATTAGTTCTCAATTTTTGAGGGGGAGGGGCGCTTTAATTTCGGAACTATTTATAGTTTAACCAACATTACCCATAAAAATGGTTGCAAAATCTTCATTTTCTATATTTCAATTCAGCTTTTACCAGATATATTACAGGCTTGGGACTATGTGCAAGTAGTTGTGATGGCAGCAAGTCTATCGCCCCCAAAAATGTGCAAATGTATCCCGTTTGCAAGCAGATGATTGCATTTTTCTAATACCAAGGTTAAGTGGCGAGGGGCTTTTCGTTTTCCAACCTTTATTTCATAAATGAATAAGTACTTATGAAAATTACAGAATACTATAATACAGTTGGCAGTACTTGACGTCATATCGATAGTCCTCTCCGATTTATTTCCCTCTTAAAATTAAGAAATCGGCATTATCTCCGGTTTTCGATTCTTTGAAAAAAAATTTGCAAAGTCTACTTGCCGTAACAGTTGCAACGTCGAATGCATTTCTCTCGGTTCTGAGTTAACCCTTTGAGGCGCAGCCCTTTCCCAATGCTGAAAAAAGGGCAGCCGTTGCCATCGTTCGACTTAACTACCAGCAAGATGGCGGACGATCGAAACGTTCATCGCGTACCGCAGATCTAGAGACCCTTTTTTTAACGACAGCTGGCTGTGCCACACAGCCAGTTGTCGTCAACACATACATCCAGAGTGTATACACATCCAGAGTGTTTTTATAAATATTACTCTTTTTTTTAAATTTATTTTGAGAAAAAGCCTCCTCCGTCCAACCCATCCATCCAATTACAACCTTAAAACCAAAACCCCACCCATCCTCCAATAAATTAACAAAGACAATAGACACATTACCTTCAAGAATTGTATATAATAGATTTTAGGAACTTAGCAGGATAGTTATATCGTCTAACTGACAGAAAAAGTGATTTAAAATTAGAGACTTAAAAATCTTCTGAACAGAGAGACTTGATTCTACAGCAATGATTATAGATGATATTGCGGAATACAGATTTATGTAAGCAGGAGGAAAAATGAATAGAGCTATTTACTTTAAAGTTAAAATCTTTTCTCTTATCATATATATTGAAACTAAGGTTATTTCTAGGAGTGATACTTAGATCTAAAAAACTAACCAAAATGTTAAGCATATCATTTTTAATTAATTCTAGAGCAGAAGGATATTTTATTGGGAAGATAATGTTATTATTAGTAGTAGTACTTACAAGTAAGATATCATCTAATATCGTTTAAGAATGATATGTGTATTAGTGTAGTCTTTCTCATAGTAATATAAGTATAGATTTGCAAGGTAACTGGATGCTGAACTACCTAAAAACTAACCAAAATGTTAAGCATATCATTTTTAATTAATTCTAGAGCAGAAGGATATTTTATTGGGAAGATAATGTTATTATTAGTAGTAGTACTTACAAGTAAGATATCATCTAATATCGTTTAAGAATGATATGTGTATTAGTGTAGTCTTTCTCATAGTAATATAAGTATAGATTTGCAAGGTAACTGGATGCTGAACTACCTTGTGGTATACCATGATTTTTTAGATATATTTTATTGTTATATAAAATATAATTATTATAAATAATAAACTTAGACTATTGAAATAAGTTACATTAACATGGGACAGAAGCATAAAATTACTAACACAAGTTTTACAATGTAATTAACCCATTTATGCCTAGCGTCCCTTTTTTGGGACGGCATTTTCGCTATCAGTCGGAAACGTTATTTATTTTTCCTAGCCTTTATTCGCGAGTATTGAACCTCAATTCCACAAAATATTTTAATATGGCCAAGTAGGATGTTGACATTTCAATTTTTATACATAATGATTTTAAATGAAATCATCCCTTGTTCAAAAAGTTGACATCAGAAATTTATCAATTATTGCTGGTGTTAGCAAAAATCGAAGAAAGTCGCAAAAATATCCAGGCATGAATGGGTTAATGAATTATTTGAAAATCGTCAACAGGAGTATTGTTAAATAAATCTTTAAAATCATATGTATATAAAGAGGTAATATTATTAATATTACACAATGCATTGCGTAGATCATAACTATTTCCTATAGAGTAATCATTACGTTTTATGTAATACTCATGCATAACAGACAGTAATAAAAGTTTACTTGCTACATTACTATATGTATTACATCCTATCGTGAATGTTCAAAACTTTAAAGGAGATTTATGAAATTTAGAGATTAGTACAATGTAAGGATAGTGTAGATTGTTATGTAGTAGGTTGAGAAGTTTATAGAAAGCCAGAATTTTTTTATTACAGACTACAGTAGATAGATTAGTAGAGGAGTAGATACTGTTATTTACGATTGAAGAGGATAACAATGTGTGGTATAACTGTTTACATATAAATGCATAATTATTGTACGGTTTATCTACATAAGTAATTATGAAATGCTGCTTTATACAGTCTATTATGAAAATGACTAGTGACAGGAGATCTGTGTTTAACATATTTAACAATGTTGTGCCTAAAGATGGAAAGTACTTTCTTTCCAACTATTGAAAGCTTCAAAAGGAGTGTTGTGTTTTAAGGCAGTATTATGTATGTATTAGATTGTAACGAAAGTTTACCGCCACCGCAAATATGGTTTATGCAAACAGTTCGCGTTTGCGTGTTTGCTCATATTTTGTCAAACTATATTTGGACACACAAAAAAAGACTCTGTATTGTGAAAGGTAAAAAAAAAAAACCGTTATCATTAAGTACAATGTGTCTGAAATGGGACTATCACGCTACCAAATCAGAACCATCATTTACTTCCAGTTCTATTCAAAAAGTCAGTTACAGAATATCAATGAGTTAAATGTACAGCTTTAGGTACGACTGTTGAATCATATGACCGTGTGAAAGTTCGATACTAAAAGTTCAAAAGCAAGGACTGTGACATCCAAGAAGTAGAGCTCTCTTGCCGACCTACTGATTTTGATGAGGGAGGGTCGCCTACAAGAACTTGTGGAAGAAAATCAGTATTCAACCACTCGAGAGCAAGCTAAGGAGTTACACGTTTGTGTCATGCCCATTAGTTGTGCTATGCACCCCATAAACTTGACATGCAAGTTCAATCGCTGGGCCCCCTCGCATGAATTGATTCAAGCAGGTTTGGTGGAAAACTTTCGTTACAACCTGATAGTAATCTAAATCATATTTAAATTGAGTTACAATGCCACATAGGGAGAGTTTTGATGGAATTCTGTGTTTAGTGCCCTTCTGCATGAGTTTTTGTAATTGCATATCTTTTATGATAGAAAGGTCCCCAGTAATAATGTGTCCATAATCCCTGTTAATGAAGTTCCTATAATGATTGCCATTGCATATACAGGGTGGTGTATCTAATGGGTTTAAAAGTTTTAGAAAAGGAGTTATAGTTAAATATTTTCTTACCAAGAGGTAGGGGATATTTAAGACTTTTTAATATTACATTTTTTATGGGAAAGTAAGTGTTATTAGTAGATAATATTGTATATAATGCAAGTTTAAGTTATTTATTGCAGGATTTGAGAAAGTAACTATTAAGTTAGAATTAGAAGATGTATTGTTGTTGTTGTTAGTCAAATTTACGGTTAGTGCCGTAGCTCGTGCAACAATGAGATCGAAGAATAGGTATGAAAAATGTCCTGTAATGTTAAAATAAGTGAAAATAGTAAAATACTTAACTAATAGCTTCTTTTTAATAGAATGTATAAATGTACGTATTTTAAACCAATTGTAAGAGCTAGTAAAGTTTTTGTATAATTTTAAAATAGTAGATTTTATATAACTATTAGAATAATTAGCTATAGTACGCTTTTTGCATTTTCCTCTATAGGTTCTAAACCTATAGTCTTCTTATATATAGACATTTAAAGTGTTATTATACAGGAGAGTATTTATTTATATTAATAGAGCTAGCATAATAAATTGTTTATTATGTACTAATTGATTTAGACCATAAGGATAACTGGTCTTATGATACACTCATGTCCATAAATTAATGATAATGAAGTTCAGACAAAGAAAGAGAAAGAAGCAAAATAAATTTGACTTATTTGTAAAGTCTATTTATTAAACAAAAAGTAAAGAGCAAAAAAGATGCTATATGTTTGACATAATTAATAAAAATTGCAAGTTTTACTCCCTTGACCAAATTTCAAAAAAAAACCTATTTACAAAAAACAGTATAACATGGTTAGTAGGATGGTTAATACGGAGTATGTCTCCCGGACGATGCAATACAGGCCTGACAACGCCTAGGCATGCTGAGTATCAAATGATCAATCTGATCTTGAGGAATATTACACCACTCATCAAGCAATGCACTCCGAAGTTCCGGTAAACAGGTGGGAGGGGTTTGACGGGCTGCAATTCGTCGGCCAAGCATATCCCACACATGCTCTATTGGATTCAAGTCCGGTGAGTATGCTGGCCAATGCATACGGGTGATATCCTCCGATTAAGGCATTCGTCTACAATGTTTGCACGGTGAGGACGGGCGTTGTCATCCATAAACACAAATTCAGCACCCATGGTGCCCCGAAACAAACGTACATGTTGTTCCAGAATGACATCCCGATAGATGTGGCCTGTCATCGTTACACTCTGAACATGCAGGTCAGTTCTGGAACCAAGAATAATTCCTCCCTAAAAGGGGGCATCCTGCACCACCGTAACGGTGTCTTTCAATGGTGTTCTCTTGGTGGTAACGGGTACCTGGCGCTCTCCAGATGAATGTCCGGCGAGAATCAGACTCCAAACTAAACCTGGACTCGTCGGAAAACATCACACAAGACCACTGTTGCGGTGTCCACAATGCATGCTCTCTACTCCAGGTTAATCGCAGGCGACAGTGAGTTGCGGTAAGTGGAACACATCTGACAGGCCTACGAGCATATAGACCAATGTGCCCTAAGCGTCTGTACACGGTCTGCCTTGAAACTGTCGTACCGGTAGCTGAAGAGAGCTGACGAGACAGGTCTGATGCTGTACTCCGTCTGTTTCTTTTGGCAGTAACTGCCAAATAGCGGTCCTCATTCGGCGTTGTAACTCGGGGGCGACCTGTGCTGTAACGTCTACTCACATTACCATCATCTTGGAATCGTTGCCAAAGCCTGGAGATGACACTCTGGGCGATTCCAAGTTCCTCGGATACTTCCAGCTGGGTACGTCCACATTCCAGTCGTCCGATAATTCTGCCACGTAAAACATCATCCAAATGCCTCCTTTGTGCCATAACTATGCGGTTTTTGCACTGAAAGGCTTTCACAGCGCTTGTGAACAATTTTACTTCTTTTCCACCATTCCTTATATACCCCTCTCTTACACTCTCGTCATTGTGACGTACCATCCACGCCATCTGGTGGTTTCCTGTAATTTGCATATTCTTCTTCAAGATGTGTGTGATCATTCCACAGGTGAAATTTTTATTTTAGAGATCAATTTCTGTGTGATTCTGAATTATCCTTAATTTATGGACATGAGTGTATTTTATGAAGCAATTTTCTAAAAATAAACGGTCATTACAAATTTTTTATAGATAATATTGCGATATTAATATTATTGAAACCATGCATATGAAAATGCTCATACTCAAAATTATTTGCAGTAATATTATTAGTTTAATTTTTTACATGATTTCGATGTAAATTAATACGTAGATGCAATGGATTGCTGGTTTGTCCAATATAAGCTATGTTACATAAATTACATGTTAACTTATATATATATATATATATATATATATATATATATACAGTTGTATACTTTGCAAAAAGTGCTTCAATTAAATCCACAATAACTAATATTATTTGAGTCAGCAAATGGACATGTTTTACAGCGAGAAGAAGAGCATTTAATAAACTTAAGTGTAGGCCATTCATGAGTAAGATTAGTTGATGACAAGTAACAGGCTTTCGATCCAAGAGATTCCTTCTCATCATAAAAACTCTCGTACCGGGCACAAAGATCCGTATTATTAGATCCTTTATTGCCATCGCTAAATTACTATAGGATAACATTCATGTAATAAAAAGTGAAACATAACAGAGCATATAAGAAATAATTAAAAAAAAAACTATGCAAGCAATATTTACTTAAAAAATATAAACACAAAACAGTAATGAAATAGAAAATCTGGAATAAAAATAACGCAAATAAGATACTCTTGAGTAAATTAATAAGCATATACTATGTCTCAAAAAGGTGGTAACGGGTTTTAGTTCCTTATCTATTAGAGATACGTGGGCAGTGTAAATTGGAAAAAATGTTGAAAATAAGGTCGGAAATAATAATCCGTTAAGAAAAATCTCCTCTCGTTAATTTTCAAAAACTTACATTTTTAAAATTTTTTACAAACCCTCGTACAAAAATATTCCCAGTTAGTAAAATGTGCCCCGAACACTAATAAGGTGATGTACCAAATTTGAGTCTCATCATACCAAGTCGCAGTCGTATCTTTAAAGAAAGATGATCGGGGACTATATATGATTTTGTATGTAAACGTTTATTGCTAGAGTGGGAAAAAAGAAGAAAAAAGATTTTCTTTCGTAATTTCTGTACGATCCTTGAAATGTGATCATTCGACGTGATTGTTTTCCCTTCGAGAGCCATTGAAAAGTGGTTTAAGTCAACGTTTTATTTATCTTCATATCTTTGACACTTTTTAAGGTGTAGTTCTCAAATTTTATGTTACCTCATTAGTATATGGGGCACATTTTCAAATGTCCTATTTTTGGGCCGTTTTTTGGATAGAATAAGTAATTTCATAATTTGATAAATCATACCGAACTCAGAAGGAATTTTAAACATAAAATTTCTTTCCTAAATAAGCAGGATCTCGGCAGAAATGATTGTATACTATAAGTTTATTTTCTAAATAAGTAATATTGCGATTTCAGTAAAAGTGGTTTAGCAAAGCTTAAGACTTTTTTCTCTCTAAATAATTACGTGATTCAAGACTATAGTTATCGATAGCTGCTTATGGGTAGTTTTAATTTTTTTTTAATGACAAAGTAAAAAGGTTTTGTTTATTGTGCGTCAAAGAAAATGATATTATTGTTTGTTTAGTTAATAGAGATGAAGACTAATAATTAAAGTTAATTTTTCATTAGTTTGTGGCGGCTATGCCACTCCCTTAAATGTCCCCAAATTGGCGTGCGTGTGCACCAACTGAAGGACGACCCGTGGCCGGGAGTCAGAACCTGCAATCGCAATTTTAAGTGCCGAATTCCCGCTGCACTTTTCAGTTTCTCCGTCGAATGCAAATATCCATCCCGAGCATGCGCACTTGCAGAAGAGATCGCTATAAAAGATCTTGACAGCAGTCGAGAGCATCAGTTCAACAGTCAGCAGCCGAGGGTAGTGGTATTCTATAGCCAGCCATGACCGTCCTTGTGCAGTCGCCATTATGAGATGCCGCGGGCTTCTTGTCATCCTTTTCCAGATATTACGACTTCAGTGGGAGTTTCTCAGACCAGGGAGAAAGGAAAATGTGGCACTGTCCAGCAGTAAAAAAATTCGTCCGGCTGCGTAAGAAATCCTGTGAATCTAAAATTGTTAGTATTCAAGTGTTACGTTCAATTCTTGTTCTATGTGTTCTACGTTAAAAAACTGTTCACAATAAAATTGAGTTACGTTTGCAAAAAATATTGTCATCCTTTCGGAGTCGGGAAGAGACAAAAAGACATTTAAATTTCCTTTTTTTTTTTTTTTACCCATCACCGGGACTCTTCATTGGTGACCCGTCTTTCCAGCTTGGTCGTCATTGATGACCTATAATATCAAATCCTTCTGCGGATGACGTGTGATATTGAATAATTCTCTGAATGAAAACCACCATTGGCATTTTTCCGAGTTGAGGTTCCCATAACCAGCTCAGTTTTATTATGTCTGTCGATAACAGTACTACGGAGGTTGCTAAAGTAGCTTTTCGAGCCCCTCTATTTTGGGACAAAGATCCTGAATTGTGTTTTTTTTCAGGTGGAGTCTCAATTTGTTTTGTCAGGTATAACTGCTGATTTAACAAAATTTCACGCAGTAGTAGCAGCATTAGATGCTACAGTTTTGAGTTATGTCAGAGACATTGTAAAATCGCCCCCTGAAAACAATGCATATGAAACTTTAAAAGATAGGCTTCTCACTCAATACTCCCAAACAGAAACTGCTCGCATGAGGCAACTCCTTCAGGAACTCCAATTAGGAGACTTACGCCCTTCCCAATTGCTAATGCAGATGAAAAATTTAGCTGCTGATAGAGTCGATGATGCATTGCTTAAACCCCTTTGGATGCAACGGCTTCCCATAAGAATGCAACAAATTCTTTCGACGTGTAAGGACTCTCTTGACAATCTTGCTCAAACGGCAGATAAAATTCATGAGGTATCAGATACGCCTGAAATAGCAATTGCATCAACCTCGAGTGCTGATTCCTTGCACTGCTGATTCCTTGCGGATTCCTTCAAAGGGAAGTTCAGGAGTTGAAAGCTGAGATTCGTCGTCTTTCTAGACGCGAAAATAAAACTGTTAAACGCAACCGCAGTACTTCTCGGCAGCGTAAAGTACAGTCCTTCAGAAAAGCACATTCACAAGGGTTGTGCTGGTACCATTGGAAATTTCGCGAAAAGGCCACGAAATGTTCTGAACCTTGTTCCTTTTCGGAAAACTAATAACATCA
Organism: Cheiracanthium punctorium; assembly: GCA_038373885.1. Taxonomy (NCBI): domain Eukaryota; kingdom Metazoa; phylum Arthropoda; class Arachnida; order Araneae; family Cheiracanthiidae; genus Cheiracanthium; species Cheiracanthium punctorium. The sequence continues at coordinate 80,119 of JAWZYV010012720.1, read as the reverse complement.
GCTGTAATGACGGCTACAATTGATAAAGTTCAGTCAGACCGTCTTTTTATAACTGATCGCAGAAATGGTATTCGATTTTTAGTTGATACGGGTGCGTCAGTTAGCTGCCTCCCTTCTAGATTACATAAACCTAGCAGGCGGAGTACATTTTCACTAACAGCCGCAAACGGTAGTCTGATAAAGACGTATGGGGTAACACGCATGGAAATCGACTTGGGGTTGAGGAGAATTTTTCCATTTGCTTTTGTAGTAGCGGATATCTCCCACGCCATTCTTGGCGTAGATTTCTTGACAAAGTACGGTTTAGTGGTCGACCGCAAGCACAAGGTATTGACTGACAGTCTTACGAATGTCACTACTCGAGGTATTGTTCCAAACCACACTAAAGCCTTTGCTACGCCAGTTTCCATGGATTCCCCTTTTTAGAAAATTTAACTGCAATTTCCAGGACTGTTTAAGAAAAATCTTACCCCTGTAGCCAAAACCGATGGAGTTTTCCATTTCATAGAAACTAAAGGACAGCCCATTCATTCAAAAGTTCGACGTCTGTCTCCGGAAAAACTTCAAGTTTTAAAAGAGGAGTTTAAGGAATTACTCACTGCAGGTATCATTGCACCATCAAAGAGTCAGTGGCGCAGCCCTATCCATTTTGTGAAAAAAAAAAAAAAAGGGGCAATGGCGGAGATTACCGCCGGTTGAACAACGTCACAATCCCGGACAGGTATCCAATCCCGCACATCCACGACTTCGCACATTTATTGCATGGTAAGACCATCTTTTCTAAAATAGATTTAGTTAAGGCCTACCACCAAATACCTGTTAATCCAGCAGACGTTCCAAAAACAGCGGTAATTACTCCTTTAGGCTTATTCGAGTACAAATACATGTGCTTTGGACTTCGAAACGCCGCACAGACGTTTCAGCGTCATATTGACAATGTCATTAGAGGCTTGGAAGGATGCTACGCCTACTTGGATGACATCCTCGTAGCGTCCCCCGATGCCGAAACTCATAAGCACGATTTATGCCAATTGTTTAAAAGGCTTAATGCACACGGCATTGTCGTAAGTCCTGATAAATGCCTTTTCGGACAAGAAAGCCTAGATTACCTAGGATTCCAAATTTCCCCTGATGGTCTAAGGCCCTTGCCCAAAAAAGTAGAAGCTATCACTAATTTCCCTAAGCCTTTGAATGTTGAGCAGTTACGTCGTTTTCTGGCGATGTTAAACTTTTATCACCGTTTCATTAAAGATGCTTCAGCTATACAAGCTCCTTTATTCGATCTAGTCCGTAATCGTCTCAAAAAAGATAAAACGGCGATTGAATGGAATGAGTTGACGACAAAGGCATTTGAAGACTGTAGGAAAGCTCTTGCCGATGCGGCCTCACTTTCTTTTTACAATCCAGATGCCGAATTGTCTTTGTCTACGGATGCATCGGATATAGCCATAGGACCGGTACTTCAGCAATCGCTCGAAGGTAAATTGCAACCTTTAGCATTTTTTTCGCGCAAGCTTACAGACGCAGAAAAAAATTACAGTACATTCGATAGAGAACTTTTAGCTATCTATTCCGCTATCAGGCATTTCCGCTACATGCTAGAAGGTCGCGAATTCGTAGTTTTTACGGACCATAAACCTCTAACATACGTTTTTTTCAAGTCAGGAGAAAAATACTCTCCTAGACAGCAAAGACACTTGGAGTTTATCAGTCAATTTACAACTGAAATCCGTCATATTACCGGAGCTGGTAATGTAGTTGCCGACACCTTATCGTGCATAGCAGCTGTCGGTCAAAAGGGCATAGATCATAAGGCCATGGCGTTAGCCCAGGCAGAAGATGAGGACTTGCAGACACTTTTAAACTCAGACACCAGCTTACAACTAAAAGTGTTCCCACTATTTGAGGATTGTGAGTTGTATTGCGATGTGTCCGGTGGAAAAATTCGACCGTTTGTACCCGGCAGTTTTCGTAAAGATGTCTTTGAAAGCATACACTCTTTGGCTCACCCTGGTAAGCGCGCTACATTAAATATGATTAAGGAACGATTTGTGTGGAACACTATGGAGAAGAACATAGCGGCATGGTGCAATAAATACATGTTTGCCCTATCAGCGGTCTAAAATCACCAGGCACACAAAATCCCTCTTAGGTTCCTTTCCCTTACCAGACCGACGTTTTGGCCATGTCCATTTGGACATCGTAGGACCCCTCGCGCCTTCACGCGATTTCCGCTATTTGCTGACTTGTGTGGATCGTTATACAAAATGGGTTGAGGCAACCCCCATTAAGACACAATCCGCCGACGTAGTAGCAGAGGCTTTCCTGCACTGTTGGGTGTCGCGCTTTGGTGTGCCCGAAGTAATTACCACGGACAGAGGTACTAACTTTGAGAGTAATCTGTTTCGAGAGTTCTCCCAGTTGCTGGGATCCTACAAAAATAGAACCACGGCTTACCACCCCCAAAGTAATGGGATGATAGAAAACGTCCATAGGCCGTTAAAAGCGGCTTTCATGGCCCATGATACAACGGATTGGGTACGTGCGTTACCTCTCGTGCTGTTGGGCGTCCGAAGTAGCTTAAAGGAGGATGTAGGTGCGTCTTCTGCGGAGCTGGTCTATAGGACTTCACTCAGATTGCCTGGTGAAATTTTTAGATATCTCCTCGCATCATCCGTCTCAATACGAGTTTCTTAATCAGCTCCGACACATAATGAAGCAGCTTCGCCCGGTCCCTGCGAGCAGACACCGTTCTGAAAGTGTTTTCATTCATCCTCAACTAAATGAATCTTCACATTTTTTTGTTCGGGTGGACAGTGTTCGGCGCCCCCTGCAACAGCCTTATGATGGACCGTATGAAGTTCGCTCCCGGACATCCAAATTTTTCACCATCATGAAGGATGGCATAAAATCTACTGTCAGCATAGACCGGCTGAAACCTGCCTTCTTGTGTCCGGCTAGCGAGTCTACTCCGTCGCTGACACCTGACCCTACATCTCCCACACGCACACGCTCCGGTCGTATTTCGAAGCCCGTCGTCCGTTTTCAGATGTGATGGCTCTTCAATCTCCGGGGGGAGCCTGTGGCGGCTATGCCACTCCCTTAAATGTCCCCAAATTGGCGTGCGTGTGCACCAACTGAAGGACGACCCGTGGCCGGGAGTCAGAACCTGCAATCGCAATTTTAAGTGCCGAATTCCCGCTGCACTTTTCAGTTTCTCCGTCGAATGCAAATATCCATCCCGTGCATGCGCACTTGCAGAAGAGATCGCTATAAAAGATCTTGACAGCAGTCGAGAGCATCAGTTCAACAGTCAGCAGCCGAGGGTAGTGGTATTCTATAGCCAGCCATGACCGTCCTTGTGCAGTCTATTAAATAAACGAGGAGGTAAAAGAGGTATCACTTACCTCCTTCAAAGGCGTAAGTCCGTTGGCTCCTCCGTCATCCCGCTAAATTAGCTGGAACGAAAACTGGAATACACGACATTATTAATTGTATATATTTTAGTTTCGTGCTCTTGAATGAGTACAATATATTTATTTTCCGTCTAGGTTATACAATATACATTTAAGAGGAATATCATGTTTACAAAGATTGAACTTTAGGCTGGTCGGGATGTCGACCGCTTAGCAGCAGCGCATGGAAGAGAGTGACTTGAAAAGTACAGCATGCATGCGTTCTTGCCCCCACGGTTGCCAGGGGCCCCATAGCACGTGTTAAGTAAGGGGCCCTCGTTTGGGTAATTATCACATGCAGATCCATACATCTACATATGCGGACATCGACGCGTGCAGGAGAAACTGGGTCAGGGAAAGAGTTCAAAGTTTCATAGTTTTATATTTCCCAACACTCCTGCCTAAAACTTGAAACGTTCAATAATCGTTCAAAATGACAGTTCTATGTCCTATAAAGCTCCTTCGTGGAAGAGCTTTTGTCAGGATGTCTGCAGTCATTGAGTCAGTGGGGACGTATTGAAAAGTTATCACCTTGTCTTCTACCAAATGCTTGAGAAGATGGTATCTCAGGTCTATATGTTTTGTTTTGTGATGATGTCTGTCTGATTTGGCCAATTTAATGCACGATTGGTTGTCTTCAAACACGGTCACTGGATAGTCTTGCGGCATGTCCAGTTCCTTTAGTAGATTTATTAGCCACGCAATTTCTTGTGCAGCACTTGCAGCAGAGACGTATTCCGCCTCAGCTGATGACAATGTCACGCACAGCTGTTTCTTGGAAACCCAGTAAATAGGATTATTTCCTAGCATAAATAGATTTCCAGAGATGGATTTTCGATCTGTTGGATCGTTGGCCCAATCTGCATCTGCGTAAACTTTTAGGACAGGTTCCTCAAAATTTGTAAAAGTCAGTTTAAGGTCAATTGTTGTCTTGAGGTATCTGATGGTTCTTTTGACGGCTTCCCAATCTTTCGCTCTGGGATTTTGATTTCTTCGGCTTAAGATGTTCACAGCGGCACTTATATCTGGTCTAGATATGGTGGAAATATATAGTAGTGCACCTACAGCCTGTCTGTATTTAGTGTTGTTTGGCAAGAGATTTTCGTCATCTAGTGTTTTAATGTAGCCTGGCTCCATGGGTGTTTCTGTTGGTTTTGAGTTTTCTAAACTGAATTTAGTTATTAGTTCTTGGATTTTGTTAGTTTGATCAAGTGTCATTGTGTTTTTATTTGGTCGATTTATGTTTATGCCTAAGTAGTATTTCGCTTCGTCTAAATCAGTTACAGGGTATTCGCTCTTTAATTTATTTATGAGTTTGTCAATGTTTTGATCTTCTCCTGCGATTAGTAGATCATCTACATAAACAATAACATATGTCGTTTTGTTATTTACTGTTTGTTTATACATGCATTTGTCAACCGAGCTCTGTTGAAAGCCGAATTTGGTTAGAGATTGGTGGATTTTTAAGTTCCAAGCTCTAGCAGCTTGTTTCAGCCCATATATTGCCTTTTTAAGTTTACAAACTTTGTGTTCCTCTCCGGGGATTACATGCCCTTCGGGCTGATGCATATACACTTCTTCCTCTAATTCTCCGTGTAAAAATGCAGTTTTTATATCGATATGTCTAAGACTTAAATTTTTATATACAGCCATTGCCAAAAAACTCCTTATCGTTGTATGAGACGCAACAGGTGCAAAGGTCTCGTCATAGTCTACTCCGTATTTTTGGGAGAAACCTTTGGCAACAAGTCTTGCTTTGTATTTTTCTACTGAGCCTTGACTATTATATTTTAATTTAAAAGCCCATTTGCATCCAATAACTTTTGTTCCAGGGGGGGCTACAACTAAATCCCATGTGTTATTATCATGAAGTGAATTTATTTCGTCTAGTGTTGCGTTTACCCATTTTTCCTTCTCCACGGGGTTTTCCATTTTTTGAATTTCATCCCAACTTTTAGGTTCTACTATCCTGGTATTATTTATTACATATGCAAATCTATCAGGAGGAACGCCTTTATTACTCCTCTCTGATCTGCGAGGATAATTTTGTGTACCATTTGAGTTAGCAGGAATATTATTTGGATTTTGTACATTGTCGCCGGCGCTATCTAATTCAACATCGATCAATTGCTGTATAGGTTGAGGATTACCGCTGTTTGATTTTCCTTCCCCGTTATGTGATTCATCATTTTTAATTATTTCCTGATTTCTGTCTTCTAGGAATTTGACTGTTCTACTTATAATTACATTTCTACCGTTGGTACAAATTCTATATCCCTTACTCCTATTATCATAACCTACGAATATCCCTTCTGTAGCGGTGTTGTCAAGTTTTCCTCTATGTAATTTTTGAATATATGCAAATGCGCGACAACCGAACGTTTTAATATTTGATAGATCTGGTTTACGACCAGTCCATTTCTCATAGGGAGTGGAATCACAGGATTGTGTAGGGAGCCTATTTTGCAAATACGTCGCAGTGTTAATGGCTTCCCCCCAAAAGGAGTTAGGTAAATCACCCTCCTTAAGGAGACACCGACACATCTCCATCAAGGTGCGATTTTTGCGTTCCGCAACCCCGTTCTGAGGTGCAGAGTACGGAACTGTCAGTTGGTGATCTATTCCCTCTCTCTTCATATATTCATCAAATTCTTTCCCTATGTACTCCCCTCCGTTATCGGAACGGATTGCCTGCACTTTTCTTCCAAACTTATTTGCGGTCATTGCCACATACTCCTTAAATTTAGAGAAAACTTCATGTTTATTTTTTAATAGATATATTACAGTAAACCGGCTAAAGTCATCTATGAAGGTCAAAAAATAGTATTTCCCACCAATTGTTGGGGTTTGCATTGGTCCACAGAGGTCAGTGTGTACCAATTCTATCGCCTTTGTGGCTCTGAAACTCGCAATTTTTGGATATGGACTATCAGAAAGTTTCGACATAATACAGGTTTCACATACATTATCATGTTTACATTCATCTATTTCAATCCCTATAGCCAAATCTTTATTCACTAATTCTTTTATATGATTGACATTTCTATGACCCAATCTTTTATGCCATTTATATATACAATTTTTATTTTCACATACGTTAACTAAGTTTGCGGTGTGGTATGCGGCATTGTTTATATTACACTCATACAAATTATTATTTACATAACCTTCAATATAAGTTTTATCCCCATGTATAATTTCACACTTGTTTTTGTCAAATACCACCGTACAACCGTTCTCAGTTGCCCTTTTTACAGACAGTAAATTTGCTTCGATTTCGGGTACAAATAGAACATTACGCAGTGTAATTTTATTAATCTCTCCTCCCGATGTTTTTGCCTTGAATTCTATGTCTCCCGACCCGTAGGAGGTCAACGATTTTCCGTTAGCAATTACAACATCGCTTATATTGGTGTCATTTATTCTAGTGAATAAATTTTTATTATTTGAAATGTGTGATGAACTGCCAGAGTCTATTATCCACTTTTTACCTGGACTTCCAGCTAATAGTGCTAAATTTTTAAATTTAGATGCGGTGTCACTAGCTCTATCTGTATAATTTCGGTTCGACTCTTCCTCAAATCTGTGTCTATCGTTTGATTCAAAGCATAGTGATGAATTAGCTTGTTTGGATGTGAAATTTTGATTTTTGTATCTTGTGTTATTGTTCTGTAATTTCTTAAGGTGCCAGCATTCTAATTTTGTGTGATTTTTCATTTTACAGTGTGAACAATATTTAGTTTCTCGTCTATAATTGTTGTTGTGTTTTTTGTTTGTTTGAAATGCTTTAGTAAAATTTTCAGACGGTCGGCTATTCTCAATACGTCTGTTGTATTCATCTATTAGCTTGCTTCTAATAAACTCCGGATTTAATTCCTCTTCAGGTCTCGCTTCTAGTGCCGTTATCAGCGTGTCATAGCTCTCCGGCAGGGAACACAAAAACAACGCCGATATGTGAGAGTCACTGATCTTTTCCCCTATGGCCTTTAACCTCTCAACCAGTTCGAGTATTTTTGTCGTATGCTCTAGCATATTTCCTCTCTCGTCAAGTTTTGTGCTATATAATTTTCTCAATAGATACAGCTTGCTAGAGAGGTTACACCTTTCGTGTATGGTCCTCAGAGCTTCCCATGTAGCCTTTGCGGTTGTGAGATTTTTCACATGTACTATTTGGGAATCTTCAATGAATAAATTGATTAAGGCTCTAGCCTTGTTATCTTTCTTTCGCCATGTATCGGTTATTGGCGATGGCGGATCATCTGTTAAGAGATCATTAAGATCTTCTTTTATCAACAGCATCTCCAATTTGAATTTCCAGTTTGAATAATTATGTTGGTTTAATTTCTCAACCACTTGGCTTTCTTTAAATGAAGCCATATTAATTTTTTTTGTTTCACAATGTCCTCAGAAATTTTAATATTCTTTCAAGGCACTGAGACTATTCAGTCTCATAATCTATTAAATAAACGAGGAGGTAAAAGAGGTATCACTTACCTCCTTCAAAGGCGTAAGTCCGTTATCTCCTCCGTCATCCCGCTAAATTAGCTGGAACGAAAACTGGAATACACGACATTATTAATTGTATATATTTTAGTTTCGTGCTCTTGAATGAGTACAATATATTTATTTTCCGTCTAGGTTATACAATATACATTTTAAGAGGAATATCATGTTTACAAAGATTGAATTTTGGCTGGTCGGGATGTCGACCGCTTAGCAGCAGCGCATGGAAGAGAGTGACTTGAAAGTACAGCATGCATGCGTTCTTGCCCCCACGGTTGCCAGGGGCCCCATAGCATGTGTTAAGTAAGGGGCCCTCGTTTGGGTAATTATCACATGCAGATCCATACATCTACATATGCGGACATCGACGCGTGCAGGAGAAACTGGGTCAGGGAAAGAGTTCAAAGTTTTATATTTCCCAACACAGTCGCCATTATGAGATGCCGGGGGCTTCTTGTCATCCTTTTCCAGATATTACGACTTCAGTGGGAGTTTCTCAGACCAGGGAGAAAGGAAAATGTAGCACTGTCCAGCAGTAAAAAAGTTCGTCCGGCTGCGTAAGAAATCCTGTGAATCTAAAATTGTTAGTATTCAAGTGTTACGTTCAATTCTTGTTCTATGTGTTCTACGTTTAAAAACTGTTCACAATACAATTGAGTTACGTTTGCAAAAAATACTGTCATCCTTTCGGAGTCGGGAAGAGACAAAAAGACATTTAAATTTCCTTTTTTTTTACCCATCATCCGGGACTCTTCAAGTTTGATTGTTTTTAACTGTTAACTATGTCATGTATAAATAGTAGTAAGCATAACATTCAATAAAACTATTTAAAGTGTAAACATTAAATCCGGATTTCAGCCACATCCCGAATTTTAATCGCGAAAGTCCCATAATCCGTGTATAAAATTTGCAATTTTTTTTTTTTTTTTTTTGGCCTCCGCTCGACAGTTTTTTTTTTCCCCACTCCCAAAAACACTTTGGACCCCCCCCCCCCCCTTCGAGAAAATTTCACCCTACTCCCAAATTTGCGAAAACAGACAGAAAAGGGATTTTAAAAAACAAAAATGCTGCAGTTAAAATAAACTTCTCAAAAGTTTAAACATTTTTTAATGTTCTTAAATCAAGCTTTACAACCGCTGAAGTATATACAACAGAGTGTGTATTTTCAACACTAAACGAAGTTTTAAAACCCCAATAATTATTGATGTTATGTGACCGAAAAGAAGATATTGTCTTGTTTGCATTTAAACCTTGTAAATCATCTCGGCCTAGATGATTTTGTTGACTGGTTTGCCAGCACATACAATGGTCTAGATTGTTGCTGCAGTACATCATATTTGTGTATCTAGCGTTAAAAGAACTTAAATTACTAGAAATTAAGTACTGAACATTTTTAATACAGTTTCACTTGTGAAATATCAAATTTAGATTTTAAAACAATGGGAGTTTTTTTTTTAGTATGTTCCTGGAAAAAGAATCCACATTCAAATACAGAAATAAAATAAGTAAGATTGACGGGGGAGGGATTAATGTGTGGCATTACTTTTATCACAGCGGTAACTAAAAGGTGGTTTTATTGTGTCACAAATATAGGTCTAAGGAAAAGTACTGTCCGTTTTTCGTATGTCAATATTTTGCCTAGCCAAAACTATTGAAGCTAATAATACGAAATCTATCCCCCAGTGTCGAGATATCCATAAAATTCTTGCTGTAAAATAAAGCACTCATGAATACCTAAAAATTGATGTCATAACATTTCTAATATAATCCTCCCAAAGACGTAGATGTGGAAAAAAAAAAGAGGGTAGCCATTTTTTCGAACGAAACAAATATGTATAAAATTTAGTCGCTTTAAAATTTAACAAATATGAGTCTTAAGACACAGTTGTTTGTAAATCTGCTCTTGTTGAAAATTTGTCTTAATTTTATGTAAAAAAAGGACATTAATTTCCATACACCTAATAGTTATAAAATTAAATGAAAAGCGTTATTCAATTAAAAATATATAGTAGTGGCAAAATGTCCATAACAAAGATAACGTTATAACAACTCGCACACAATTAAACGCACTATTTAGTACTAATCTTACACACATTTCCTGCGAAACTAAGCCTAGTATCTAAAAACCACCAAAAATTCTGAACATCCAGTTTTCAGCGTCGGATCCAGGGGAAGGGCTAAAGCGCTGCAACCTGTCCCCCCCCCCCCCCCCCAAAAAAAAAAAAATTGTTTGACTAACTTTTCGCTTCATTGTACATTTTCCTTATGTCAATTAAGCTAAAATTAGCCGTTAGCCCTTCCCAAAGCAAATTGCATTGGTTTAATGTAACTTTTTCTGTATTACATATTGTTTAAGTCAAATAAGTTTTTTTTTTAGGCTAACAGTCCAATTTCTTAAAAAAAAAAAAAAAAAAAAACTGTATCTACCACTAACATTTTCTAGCTACCGAGTGCCGAAATCCAAAAGATCTTCACCAGCAGAAAAAAGATACTCCTAAATGTAGGCAATATACGATTTCTTGCAAATTGTTAACCTTTTACAGACCGAATTGAGATTCAGGAATATTTTAAAATACTTTTCTGCATATTTTGCCTTGAGTAAGTTAAAAGATATTGATCATTTAAATGGGGGGAAAAATATGGTATACAATTTTCAGTGTTCCCAATCAAGAGTATGGGTCGTTTCTGACTATATTTTTTACACTGGTTTCGAAAACGGAATACACTGATGCATAGTTTATATAATAAGTGAAAAATTAAGAGAAGATTTATTTTTAAATTTAAGTAAAGATATGAATCAAATTTGAAAGGGCCTCACCATGGCACAGTGGTTATATCACTGGAAATAGTAGACGGGCGAAGTGTGAAGGGTTCGGGTCCCATCGCGCGTCCGTCGACCTAACCGTTCAGAGTTTTCCGTGGTTTTCTCCGAAACGTGGCGTAAATACGGGTTAGGACCTCTTAGAAAAACCCCCACGGAGGGTACCCCACCCTTCGACCTAGAGCCCACTCGGAGCTAATCGGTCGTAATCCCACAAAACAAATTTGAAAGGTGGGGGGGGGGGGGTGTATCAAGATAAAATCTGTAAAAATTTATGAAAATGTCTATTTTCATGATTTTTGGCCCACTTTCCCACTCATGATAGAAATGCAGTTTTTATTTCAAAAAATCAAGTCATCTTTGAACTTTATCTGCTCATTTTTCAAGTCAACATTGACAAAATTTCATTTTTTAATAAATTTTAATTTGATGTTCCCAATTGGGAACATTGGCCTGTAAACGATTAATGAGCGCACACGTGATATTCGGACCCACAACTTCCTTTCGGATGGTCCCGTGTTCAATTCTCATTGATGAAACCGTACCTCACCGCTCTCTTCTGTCATTCCAATGAAGTCCGTTTACTTATCTTATCTCACCGAGCCTCTAGTCAGCAAGAAAAAAAAAAAAGTAAAAAGATGGGCCCGAGAAGAGATTTTCCTTGAACTCTGGCCCTCGGTCTTAAAACGGGGAGGCTCACACCAATTTTCTTCCCTGAAAAATTCGTCATCCCCCCCCCCCCCCCCGAAGTTACGTTAGCAGTGGAACAGCTAGTTAAAATTTTACATTATTATCTTTTGCAATTTTTTTTTTCAGCTTTCCACATTAATGAATTTTTGGTGTAACTGATTAATGCTTATAGGAAAAATGCTAAAATTTTCTAGATTGGGCTAGTTGTGGTCCTATTATGGGCTTAGCACCCCCCCCCCCCCCTTGGTTACGCCAATGTTCTACTATGTCATTTTGAGATTTTTATTACCTGTCCAACATGACTGTTTTTGGGTGGTAAAAAAGCACATGTTTCAATTTTTTGAAAGTTTAAATAATTTTTCAGAATGAAGGACCACCAGTAACAGTTTTTTTTTCTCTACCCTATAGTATTAATATGTAAGTATAACAGGCAAAAAAAAATGGTTTGTTACTGTTTTTTTATGCCTAAAATGACAAAAAACATTAGCTTGTGAATGGCTATTTGATGTAAAAAAACAGTTGATGTTAACAAAAATCTATTATGTGCATTTAAAAGTCCATTCTTTAAGCTTTCCAAAACGCCCTATTTCCCTATTAATTCAAATAAAAATTCTACAGCTTCTAGAAAATGAGTCTAAAGTGGTGATTTTTACACACCGGTGGACTAAACAAATGGCTATATCTCAAACAGAATTTTTTTTTTAAAGAAATGGATAAAAAAACTTTTGTGATACATAAGATATTAACATATTACCTACAAAATATCATGAAAATCAAAAATGGTGCGGCACAATTTCTTAAAATTCGTTGATTTTATATGGAATGACCCTACTAAAATTTATTTAAACTGTACTTCTAAATATAATTAATATTTATGCCTAAGTTCTGAAATACTAATCACTCCATTCTTATGATTAACCAAAAATTCATGTAGATATTCCTGCACTAGTAATGATAAGCTGGAAAATGATGTTGGTGATTTGAAGCTGTAGTCAAGTGCTCATAGACTGCATGTTTGATATATTTATTTTAATATTTATGAAATGCTAATCTCAAGAGCCATGTTTACTCATTATTCAAACCATTCTTGTTTTAAATCAAGAGGTCTAGCTTACATTATCCAATTGTGAGTGTTACCAACCTATTACTATTAAATATTTTATTTACTTCAAGCCTCTTGTTACATGCCATTCTATGACAATTTGTTTTTACTATTATTTATAGTTACATTTTTTAAATTGAGTAATCCATGACTGCAACTTTAGTGTCATGTTTTAATAATTTACTTGATAACAAAATGAAAGTTTTCTCTGGTCTGGTCTAATATCACTTAAATTCTAAACATTACAACATGACAGGGAGGACATTAGGAATCATTGTGACCACGAGGAATTTAGGCTGACACTTGAATACACATGACAACCACTTGCAGTGAAATGAAGAAGTGTAGTAACATAAAACTGAACATTTTACTAATAGTCTAGTCATCACAAATTTCCAGACACTTGAAACTGCATAAAGTGCAATGCCGAAAATCGGACATTTTTATAGGATTACTGAGGCAAGAAATATGTTAATCATAAAATAAAATTACCCTAGCAAAAGATTTTCTCTGCAGTTGACATGGTTCATCCAACTCTTTGATCACTACTTAAAATGCTAAACCTAAGAAAAACTGATGTAGCACGGTGTTTGCTGCATATGTTGCAAGCATATACCCTTTCAATTAATTCCTTGAGCAACTTCAGTTCAACAAAAACATGAAAGGGCTCACCAGGGTGTCAACTCAAAAAAAAAAATTTCAAACTTCCTGACTTTTCCAGGTTTTCCAAACTAAAATTTTTCCAAACTAAAGTACTAGTTACAGACTTTCTCACAAAATTTGCCATAGAAAATTGCATTCCTACAGAATTTTATAATTTGACATTTTTCTGATGGTTATGTCCTCTCTCATGGCTAATATTACCTGGCACCCCATATTGCTTTAACCCCTTAATCTTCGCTCCCGTCAAAATCACGGGCTAAGCTTTCTCCCTCTATTTCTCGTGCCCGTCAAATTTCCGGGCAATACTGTTCAAAAAAATTCGCCAGAAAGATAAGTGTTCCAATTCTGATGCACGGATTTTTTTGTAATATATAATTTTACACAACAGATGACAATACCAGAGTATTTTTAACTTAATTCGGAGATAGTTTACTTTTAAATACATGGTAGCGGTACTCAAACACACGTGTATTTGTGATATGCATTATGCAATCTTAGCTTACTTTTTTTTTTAAAATTTATGTTCAAAAAAAATTTTAGAAATGTTTACTTATTTTACGTAGTAAGTTTAATAAAATTTTCTAGTGTTTAAAACATATATTTTTAATGATTCTCTGCTTACTACAAAACACACATTCAGTCACAATGACCCTGAATGTTGGCTTTTCCTAAAAATTATTTTTTTTCTCTAGTGCTTAAAATGTCCAGAACCTTAAAATGAATAAATATACTATATATGCAGGGCCTGATTAACACTTTCTGATACTATAGGCCCGCTATCACTTGGAGGGCCCCCCCCCTACCATCTATTCCCATCCCATTCCACAAGTATAAATAACAAATATTGTAGTTTTGAGGCCCTTAGACTTCTTTTACTATAGGCCCAGGCCTTGTGGGCCTATTCGGTAATCAGGCTCTGTATATATGCACTTGTTTTATACAATTTTCTGGAATAAAAGAAATAAGCACTTTTATGACAGTTTTCTTGAAAATAATACGACGGTTAAGGGGTTAAAAGAAAGTTTTCTTGCATGCTGGAAATTTTGCAAAACTTGGAATTTTTTTTTTTCATGAGTATTCAACCATGTAGACCAGTTAGGGTTAAGTTGCTTATCACATCAATCATTATTGACCACATTATTTTTTTTGGACATTTTGCAGCTAGCAACGACATAACAATACTAAAAATGAACTGAACATTACAATTTACTAACCAGTGTGACCCAACTAAAAAAAGATCATCTACAATAGGTAGAACTGGCAGGTTTCTATTCTCATTTTAAAAGCAATCGTTCTCCTATTAAGTGATGCCGATGTTTCTCATGAAATTTCTGCTGTTCTCAACATCTCCATTTCTCCCCTCCCCCCGGACTTCAAGTAAATCTACTGATAAGGAGGCGGCGCCGCTTCAGGGTAAACTTCTTCAATGATCTTTGGCATATCGGTAGTATACCATACGAATACACCACAAGTAAAATACTAAGACCAATATTCAAATACAACCAAGAAAAAATATTTATTTTCGAATCACCTCACTGAAACTTTAAATGTTAGGTTACACACACTTTTGCCTGAGCATCGTAGCATTATTGGCAAGGCACTGGACTCCTGGCCTCGCAATGCAGGTTTGAATCTCATACTGTGAAAATGTATTTTCCACTATTTTTTTTAAAATACAACAATACTGATAGTTAATTTTTTAGTGATGTAAATAATTTATTTACTTGCTTATTCATTTTTTTTTTTACTTCTTTTTAATTTTTGGGATTTTTTTTCTGCTATTCAAAATATTTTTGGAATTGATTATAGTTATGACAATTAAAATATTATAACGCATTTTGTAATTCAAATATTATCATTATGATAAAAAAAATTATAGGTGGATAAAATGGAAAATGTAAGTTTGTAAAAATGTTTTCAATTTGTTGAAACAATATTGTGTACTTACATATTGTCAGGTATACATGATCCTGAATGATAATTGAAGTAAAAACATTCAAAACAAAAACTCCTTCTACACCAAAGACAACAAATAAATATAGCTTTTTTTGCAGCTACAAGGTATTTTTAAGCGGTCTAGTGGAAACATGCTTCATCTACATTTAAAAAAATAAACTCTTGTATCACAAATTTCACTAGCATTCCAGGCATCTTTCAACATTTCACAAAATACTGACGCTGATAACTGGTGATGAACAATAGCATGTATTCTCAGGCAATCCTTAAGAATGACTTTCATAACTTTTGTCCAGTAGTTCAGCATTATTTTGTAATAATTTAATAAAATTTTTTACTTGTCTGTAGAAATAAACATCGCATGGTTGAACTAATGGAGTACATTTTGGTGGTACGATTTTAATTGTGCATGTGGGCATTTTTTCATCACCTTGGAATACTTCATTGTACAATTCTGCCTTTGTTTGTCCCATCCATGAATCAATGAGTAAGAGAAATTTTTCTTCTCCACATATAACTTCAAACATTCCTTTAGAAAGTTAGCATGAAGATCAGTGATCATTTTTCCTGATTTTGATGATGTGACCATAACATTTATATTTTTTTACATACTCATCAATATTCCTCTTTATTTTTGCCCAAAATCACCTGTACTCTTGTAAAAATATGGTAATATTTTGCCGGATAATGATATACCATACCATGCTGTATATGTGTGTGACACCTTGTTGATGCTTTGTGTTCTTACGAACACTGTTTTACTCCCTTTTCTGTCAATGTTCTATAGAAATCCTGAAAAGGCAACAAAATTGTGGAAAGTCTTATGATTAACTTTGATTAAACTCAATGGAACAGAAAGTAAAAATTTTACCTGTTTGATATGTATTGATGACGAAGTCACTATCAAAGTTGTGTATCAATTGTTTAGTTTGAATACAAAACGTTTCTGCTGAAGTCAAGATTTCTTACATTCAACATGCTTCTTTTTGGGATACAAATCTGATAATTTTTCATTGACAAATGTTGTGTCTTTGCTTAAATTTATTCACCTGCTGCTTTGACACTTAAAATTGCAAATCAGGAAACTGACTAGCAGCCAAGGCCCACTGCTGCAAATTCCTAGTGGTCACCTGTTTTTAGTTATGTCTCAGTTCTAAAAAGTGATCATATGTCCAAGAATCAATCATACGATATTTATCAAAAATTGTTCCACCTTGTTGGACATTCTTTTCCTACGATTTTTAATTCTCCATTCTTTTCAAATGACTGCATTCAATTTTTTTTTGTAACGTTTCTAGTTACGATGTAGGGTGGGCTTTTGCTGTTTTTAAAACCTTGATTTTATACTCCAGTGAAATACATTCGTTCATTTTTTATTTTTTTCATCTGGTATGTATTCATCAGATGAGTTGTCTGTAACTGAATCGAAATTTTCTTTTATACATTCTTCTTGAGCATGGATCAGTTAAATTTTTTTCACTCAACATGTCCAATGTATAAATATACAATTCTGAACCTATCAGAATAGCTTCTTCAGTGAGTCAGAAGATATCATTGCAATTAGATTTATTTTCTAGCAGTAAACTCTTGTAATATGCTACTCCATCTTTTAGCCACTGCTTCGAAACACTGTACATAGAATTTTCAGTTTTTTCATCCCAACAAGAACTTGCTTTGACTGATGACATATTTTTAGCTGTGGTACAGTTCTAAACAAATTTCACTGTTTAAATAAGTCTATCAGAAATTTTATCATAAGAATATTACACTTGGAATAGAAAGTAATCTGATATTCCAAAGTAGATAACAAATCAGCAGATGGCAGATGATTAAATGAAAATGCTGTTACTGTGCTTATGAAAAGGTGAAAATTAGAAAAAAAAATTTTGATACAATTGGGCCAAAATGTATGTTAAATAAATACTGAGTTTCTTGAGTTTCATTTGAATATGTAAAATTCTGATACCAAAGCAAAGATTTTGCTAGTAGAAAAAAATTTAAATAATGTTAAAATTAACAAGGCAGTAAAAAAAATCGATAAATAAATAAATTATTTACTTCAATAAAAAATTAACTATCAGTATTATTGTATTTAAGAAAAAGTGGAAAATACATTTTTACAGTATGGGATTCGAACCCGCATGGCCAGTATAGTAGTCCAGCACCTTGTCAATTGTGCTATGATGCTCAGGCACAAGGGTCTGTAATTTAATATTTAAAGTTTCACTGAAGTGATTCGAAAATAAATATTAATTTTTCTCAGCTATATTTGAGTTTGCGACTTAGTATTTTACATGTAGTATATTCACATGGTTATACTACCAATATGCCAAAGATCATTGAAATAGGATTCCTTGAAGCCAAGCCTCCTCTTTGTGAGAACAATTGCAATATTATTTCAACTTCACTGTTCTTCTAGCATTTATTAAAGTCATAGAAAAAGAGTAAATTTCTTTTCAGGGAAAATTAACACAAATTTTTATAAAAATTTCCAGGATTTTCCCCAAACAAATGCAAAGTTTCTTGACTTTTCCTGTCAAAAGAACTTTCCTGATTATTTCAGGTGGGTAGACACACTGGCTTGCTACCCTTTTCAATAAGAAATTGCAAATTGAGAAATCATGCATCACAGTGGCACCTAGCAATGAATTAACTTTAATGAGGCATAGTCTTAGCAATACAATCATCTGCGTGATGTACAATAATCAACAAGCAACTGCAGTAACACACATTAGGACTAAAATTCTCCAGTCTTGTAAACCAAATAAAATTGCTTATATAATTTTTTCAAAAATTAAACAGGAGGGATTAAACCTTGAGGAATTTCCTTTGACAGGCCTTTCATAATCACATCAGATGAAGTGTTTGCGTATTGGAACCACAAGAAATAATGTGTAAATACACAATATATATTGTGCTAGGTATAAATTTTGTAAAGAAAGATAATGATTTTGGAAGGTGTTTTGCAAATAAGTTCAAAACTATATGCTAATATTTATTAATCTCTAGAGCTTATTTTCATAAGAATCACATGTTTTACTTGCATGCAATGAAAGTTGTGTTCAGAATTATACTGGTAACTCAGCAGTTCTTCATGTAAGTGGAATACAAAAGTCACTTTGGACATTCACATGGAAAGTGATACAGAGAAGTGACTATTGGTTTATTACATTGGCCACAAAATCTATTTCCCCTACATTTACCTAGATAAAACATTTAGAGATTGCCGAACATTGATGAGCATACCTAGCACATAAAGGGGAAGACACAAAGCAACATGTACTAACGTGCATTTCAAGTAGCCCAAAATGTCCCCTCGTAAACACCCTTACATTTAATGTATATACATTTATTTTTGTTTGCAATGAATTAGTTGTCATTGTTCCAAATACATAAACCAGACTTATGCACTTGATCTTAGTAGGTTTTGCTTGTAACATTTTTCAAATCAAAGAACAGTCAGATTTTTATTATCACACACACACAAACTCCCCCCCCCCCCCCCCCCACACACACAAAAAAAAAAGCTTGGTTCAACCCAGAATTATTCATTCTCAGTAGCAAAATTTTTTTTTTTTTTTTTGTGAAATGCTTAGAAGTAAAACTAGGTTTCTCCTAGATACATGATGACTTGTACACCGATTTGAGACTAGAGTAATAAAAACTTTCTTTTAACAGTTTCATTTGTTATATATATATATTTACAGTATTTGCCATTCAATAATGGTAGGGAAAATTAGAAGTAACACAATCATCCATTATTAATAAATCAATTATAAAAATAAAAGTTTGAACACTAAAGTAAATACTGAAAATTGTGCATCAAGTATTATCATAGATGTATTGTTAATTTAAGAGACAAACTATTGTGTAACATTTTATTTAAGATTCTGTGTACAATAACAATTCAAAAGTACAATAACAAATAACTTTTAAAAAAAATTCCAGGAATATTCAATAAATATTTTAATAAGCTGCAACATAAAATGAGATTGAAATAAAATATTTTCAAAACATAAACATTTGTAATAGATTTTAAAAAAAGTAAAAAGCGTTAATAATTTTGTAACAATGTCAATAGTTCAATTTTTTAAAGAATAAAACAAAGTCAAAACAGAATATTTCTGTTAATAAAAAGCAATAAATACCACACATGTGTGTACAAAACATACAAAAGTATTCCAAATATATATTTATCAAATACACGAGTACAGCATTTAAAAGTTTACAGTAAAATGAATTTAAGGAAATCTTGTTTATTACAAATATCAGAAAATTTATTTCTCTCTCTCTCTCTCTCTATATATATATATATATATTATATATATTATATAATATTAAAGGAAGATATGCATATACAGACCACATACTGTCACACAGTGTGTACAACACAGGTATTGTCAATACCTGTAAATGATCTTGTTAGTGAGGAGCATGGGACTGATGTAATATTGTTTGATTCAATGGATACACAGACACACCACTACACTAATAAGGGACAATATATGAAGAAAACATTATTTAATGATGAATAGATGAATGGCCAAAATATAGTACACTGTAGGGATCAAATATGATGCCAGATTTCCAAACTGGTAAATGAAAAGGATAAATATAAATATTTCTCACTAAACTAGATAACTCAGTCTAGCTGTTAGTTAAAATTTATAATCATAATTCAAAGGAGTTCTACTTTTACAGTAAATCTGGTGGCAATTGGAATGAAGAATATAATTGCAGAACATATCAAAATATTAAAAGAGCTAAAATTGGGTAGCTGTGCAAATCATTCAGAAATGTGATTTTTCTACATAATAAATGAGCTATATTGCCATAAGGGGTACTGAAAAGCTTCAATAGAATTCTGCAGATATTTAATACAGTCAGTTTCAAACAATTAGTTTTAAAATATGAAGTTAATAATGAATAGAATAAAATGTTAACAAAAAATGCATTAAATCATATTTTCAAAGAAACTTCTTTAATATTTTTAACCTAAATTTAATAAATTATGTACAAATGTAGCAGATGAATACAATACAAATACAGAAGTACAATAGCTATGCTTTATATTTCTTTTTAGAGTGAATTCAGCAAAGTATGAGTTAAATACTATGTGCGTATGGCAAAACACCCAAATTAAAGATTTATAAGTATGAAAGCATATAGAAAAGTATTATTATATTAGCAATACTTTGGCCATTTATATATTCAAGGGCATTTTACTAGAATGTTGAGTTTAAAAAAGAATTAAGCATGAAAATTTGAAATTTTCTTTTTTCTTTGAAAAATGCTACTTTTATATTTTTAAATATATACAGTATGCCAGCCAAAGTCCGTTGTCACCCCAATAATTACTGAACGGCAAGAACTATAGTCATAAAAGTGGTATCTAGGTATAGTAAAGTTGCCATGGATGTGTTACACAAGAAAGTTACTTACAGTGCCATGTGGCAGCTAAATTTGGAGTTAGCATTCTTATCTCAAAAAGCGGTACATGGTACGGGGAAAAAAAGGCAATTACAAAGTAGTTCAGCATCACCAGTTTATTAAGAAAAGACATCTTGAACACATTAATGATAAAAATTGAAAGCATAAAATGCAAGGCAAAAACATTACAGATGCTTTTGCTAGGATGTCAGTCATATTGTGCAATTTCAGCATGAAAGATAAATGTGCTTAATGTCTGGAAAGCGCATTTTTAGAAAATTCGACTAAACAAACATGCATTTGATGCTTTCCATCCATAATACTATTGTGCTAATTATTGAACATGTGAAAATTACGGTGTCTTCTTACAAAATCTATGATGCTGAACAGCTTTCTAATTAATTTTTTTCCAGTATCTCAGATCATTTTAGAGATAAGAACACTAACTACAAATTTAGCCACCAAATGGCACTGTAGCAGTTTCCTTGCACAGTACACGACAACTTTAACATACCCAGACCCTACTTTTATGACTATAGCTCTTGCCGTTCAGAAATTATTGGAGTGACAAAGGATGTTAGCGGGTACACTGTATATTTTTTTTTATCTAGTACTTGTGTAAACAAAAAATCAAAACTAAAATACAAACAAAATAGAGAGCTTCAACTTTGCCATATTCATTAAGTTTTATAAACAATGTAAAAAAAAAAGTACAAGAAGCCAAAATCAATTAAAACTCTTGTTTCATGTTATTTTACATGTGTATAATATCATTTTTTACTTTTACCTTGAAACACCAGCTTTTTTTATTTGACTTAATTTCAATATTTCTTTGATACAAAATTTAATGAATGTGTAGAAAACTAATAGACTACAATATTGATTAATTATTATATTATAAAAGTTTAAATGTTTTATTAATAATGACTAGCTACTTCAAGCAATACAACAACCAAATTATGAAAAGCACAAAATGACCTAACTAAAATTTTATATTTGAATAGTTTTTTCAAGGCTACTTTAATAGTCTTTTTCAATCTAAAGAAAGCAAAATGTAATAAAATGAGAAACATGCACACAACCCTGATATTTCTGATTAACTCCTTCGGTACAATTTAAAAAAATTTCTTACAACTGGAATGGATTTAATTTGCTATTGCAGACCAGCAATAGATTTTATGTGAGAATTTGTTTGAACAATATAATACACAGTAAAACCTCGACTATCTGAGCACTGATCATTTGAGCTTCCACTTTAGACAAACTATAAAATATTTCTTGGATTTTTTTTTTTTTTTCACTTTTTAAAGCTACAGAAAAAGCACCATTTTTAAGTAACAAAAAATAAAGTCATGGAGGAAAATTGATACACTGAATACAAAATACCATAACAAGTCTAATGAAGGTAACAATCAGCTTTTGGATTTAGTCATGAAACTGCCATTCACAGAGCTGATAAACGAAGAGGTTATACATGACTTGATAAGCACAGATGAACAAGAGATAACAGATGAAATGATTATCAATACCAAAAATGATTCTCACAATGAATATAGATGTATAATCTCCCATGCAGATGGACTAAAAGCTATCGAAAGTGCAAATAAATACATAGAACAAGAAGGGACTCTAACATTTCTATTATCTTTTTTTTTTTCTTTTTAAATGACGAAACATTGCTATAAAAAAAAAAAAAAAAAAAAAAAAAAGGCCAAAGTAACATAAAAAAACAAGGATTTTTTAAGTCAAAGAACTCTTGAATTATCATAGCATTATTAATTGCATGTTGCACATCTGTATAACTTTTGTAATTGCTAAAATGTGCATTTAAACCTAAATTATTTATTTTACTTACAATTTTTGCCGTAACATTTTTTTTTTTTTTGGTTATGTGAGTTAGTCTTTGGCCATATTAACTCAGATAATGAGGACTCTACTGTATATATTAATTAAAAATATAAACCCAATCTAAATTCATGGAAAAAAAAGACTACATTTAAGGAATTGCAAAAAGCATATTACTAATAAATTTTTTGTGAGTGTTCTTTTCAGAACAAAGAGGGCAAATGTAATAGCATCTGATAAAATTTGTAGTGCCATACAGTCTGCCTTGAAAAATAAAGTACATGTTTATTTTTGTCCTACTTCGAAAAACAAATTTTACGTGCCATTTGTAACTTAGGTAAAAAACGTGCATGATGAGTCTTAGTCAGCAAATGCACCCAAGGGATTAAAAAGAAGTTCAACATTAACAGAAAATACTAAACATTATACAGTAACAAAAATATTAAATTAAGTATTTGCAAACATATTTCACTATCACTCTTTCAGAAACAGTTTACTACAAAAATATATCCAACATGAAATACTAGTTTCTAAAGTTAAGAGACAGTGACAACCACATGTATTTATGTATGTTTTAAAAATATGTCTATCTCTTTATCACATATTTCACAGATGTAGGATGGGTATAAATGAATAATGCATAAATACATGGAGCACAAAGAAATATAACATATGAAATATAAGACAAAGCTTGTCGAGGAATCTTAATAGTACAACAATTTGGAAATAAGATTTTTATGGTTTAACAAGTTTCATACAAGAATTTTTTTCATGATATACAACATAAAGGTTTTGAATAAAAAAACACATTATTCAGTTAAATTTTTACTATATTTTACAAAGTAACTTGCTTGAAATACCTTTTCCTTATTTTTCCTAGTCAGAAGATTTTTGATAGCCTGTTTTTTTTTTTCATAACTTTTTAAAGGATCTTAAAAAAAATAGAAAAACACTGGTTGTATAGGTTAAATTTTATTTTTATTCACTGTACATTATATTTTTTAGCTGAAAATAATGAAGCAAAATTAAAGAACATAAAAAAATAGAAAGCCTAAGAATGTCAGTCAGTATTTCGTGACATTTTCTATGGTCGCTATAATGGCTTCAATACAATCTAGGGATACTTTCTTTGGACTTTCATTGATTGCAGGATTGTAATGTTACACATTTATTAATTTTATTTTTCAACTAGTTGGCATTTATTTGTGATATTTAAAAGTTCTTTCTCTCTTTCTTATCTCAGAAATGTTTGATAAGGTTCATATCCAGTGAGTTATTAGGACAAAGTAAATCTGGCATGGAAAAAAAAAAAAATCAACAGAAAACTAGTGTTTAAAATATGAAATAAAACTGCAAAATAACAGAGATAAAAATGTACTTATAATCAGTAGATAAGTTTTGACTGAAAAATTTTCACCCCTCATCAGCTGCAAGACAGGAGATTCTCACACCACAAGAGAACAGTGAACATCTTTTGCCCAAAACATGTGTACTGAGAATAAGTACATTTTTATGCCTGTTATTTAATGAAGTTTTAATTATTTCATGGCACAATATAGCCTCCAGAGAATGCCATAACTCTCCTAGCATTAAGCCAAGGCACTGAAGCATGCATAAACCTGAACACATCATCATTAGGGGACCCTTCCTGAAGTTTGGATATCAAGTGAGTTTCACTATCACTCAAAAGAAAACTGAACTGTAATTGAAAATAACTCACTACACCACATTCAAAAAGATAATCTCTGACATTCTTCTGGAATAATTAGGCCAATCACTAGATACAGGATGATCATAGAAAAACTTGCAGGGTCATTCCGTGTTATGTGTGTGACATTTGGAAAACATTTTTCTAATTAATCAGATTTTTAAATATATATTTCTCATTAAAAAATCCAAACAAAAAATCTTTAAAATAATATACAATTACCTTATTCTTTTATGCAGAAACCTATCATTTTGATATAATAGTTATTTTTTAAACAGCTTTTTAAAAAATGCTGCGTGTGTGACTTAGAAAAAGTCACATACGTAGCTAACTAAAATCTAAAAAATTGGTGCATGTGACTACAAATTACATTTGTTTCCATGATTTTGAAAGATAAGAAAAACTTGGTACCACTAAATATTTGGATCCTACTTGCACCACTGCTGTAACCATAACTGTTTGAGCTCTAATGTTTTAAACAATCCTAATCTTACATGCATGCCTCAAAATAACTATCTGAAATCTTATCTTAATTGGTTGAACAGGACGGCAGCTATGGGTCAATCAATTTATATGGGATTTATCTTATTACTACCCAATATTTACTTTTTAGCAATAGGTATGGATATCTAATGGTATTTTAAATTTATATGATGAATCATAGATGATATGTAAACATAAATTTAGAACTGGTGATTGCAAAATATAAAAACACCCAAAACAAAATTTTGTGAATTACTAAAAATGGTAATACTACATTTTCTTGGTTTCATAAATATTTTAAAATTTCTTCATGAGTTTATACTGAAAATGATTAGTCTTTTTGCTTAGAATTTTGATTAAAGTATTTATCACAAACTTCATGTACTCTGTCACCAAAATATTCAGTGAAGTTTCTTTAAAAAAGATGTAGTTTAAGTTAAAAAATAGCTGTGTGTAATCAAAACAGAATAAGGGATCAGTGCAGAGGAAATTTGGGCCCATTTTATGGCCCCCTTCACAAAAATACAATCGATTAAAACAAAATTTCATTGGCATTTTACCATACACTTTAAATCTCTTTGAAAATTATTTTAAGAAAAAGTGATTCTCAAAAATTGGTATGAAATTTCACAAAAATAGATGTTGATATTCATTAAATAAAATTAAAATTTACAAAAATAAACAGTTTCCACAAAAGTGGACCTTGGAAAAAAATTCATGGATCGACTCCTGAGAATACAATACAGCTCCCAGGGTTCACATTTACTCAGATTTTTGAGTAATTTACCCAAATTTTGGTGATTGTGATGCAAAAAAGTACACATATAGTGGGTTTTGTAACCCACTTTTATCAGACTTCAGCATGATCACTGGCTCCACAAAACAAAAAATATATAACAAAAACTAATAAATAAATTTGAAAGAAAATAGTAACATATGAGCAAGAGCAACAAAAGCAATACTCTATAACTCAACAAAAATACTAAAAAATAAAACATCAATACACAAATGTCACTTTAAATTTTAGTCATTTATAAAAATATGTAAATTAATTTTCAATGCAAAGCAAAACTGATTTTGTAACAAATTGTTTAAGAATTACATGGCGTTCTAGCATCTGATAAAAGCCTAAGAAATGCTTTTATCAGATGCTAGATACCTTTAAGTATTAAAGCATTTTGGAAAAATTAAAAAGATCCCACTTAGATGAACTAACAAAGAAAGAATGAATACATAAAATAATAATTGTATCTGAATTTTAATATAAATCAGAATTTTGGAAGGTTAAACATTTATCTTGTGTAGAAAAGAAATGGTTTCTGGACAAGCAATACGAAAACTACTTTTTCCATGCATTACACATTTTACATTTTTAATCAATGAAGTTATGTAACTTTTAAAGCAATTTTTTAATACTGATTTTTTTTCAACTAATGAAAAAGGAGATAATAAAACTGTCATTAAAGAAAGCATTTATATGATACACTGGTTAAGAATATTTTAAATTTCAAGATAATGAAATGACTTAAAAAATATACATTTTTAAAATCGGAATAAAATATTTTTCAGATAAAGTAAAAAATGTTTTAATCTAAAAGTAAACTATTTTACTGAAGTAATAAGAGAATGAACATGTATCAGATTAAAAGCTAACTACTTTAATGTACAGATAAATAGTACCGTATTGTAAAATTATAAAACTTGCACAAAATGAAACATGTAAACGATAATAAATTATATAAATATCAACATTAGAAATAGAACTAAATGTCTTCAGATTCTAATAACAAATCTTTTTGCTTTTTGCCACAAATCCTGAAGTGTTTTTGCAGTAACAGCACAGCAAAAAAAGTCATTAAAATACTAATTATTGCAAGAGGTACAAAGGCACTTAAAGCTACAACAGGAGGACTTGGTGCCTCTTCTGGGATGGCATTAGTAGCATTGATCATCAAACCTAAGGCCCAACCAACATCTGCTCCTTTAATCTAGAAATTTTAAAGTTTAATGCACATAAATTATGCTTATTTATTTCAAATGCATTATATAAATAAAGTGTAACAATTATTGAGCTATAATATGGAAAAAAAAAACTTTGATAACTTTTGAAAGCACTGAGCATATATCTATCATCAAGGCCTACTTTACAAGCAATAACAACCAGATTGTGACTCAAAGAAATTTTGTAACTTGAGTACAAGCTGAAGACAGCTGGTTCAAGTACAAGAACAATCAATTGATAGAACTGGCAGAAATAATGCTCAACACTGAGAGTTAAGCAGAATTTTTTTATTTGTCTGTACCACATCATAGCTATCAATGGCAAGTATACTGAACATGTTGTAAACTAGATCCAAATACCTGTAGTTACTTTTAAAATTTGCATTAAGATTTTTTTTTTAAATGCATAAATAGTTGTCACCAACCCTCTCCAAAGTGATTAATTTCTACCAGCCATGGTGGTTGGTAGTGCTTATTTTTTACCAGCCATTTAGACCAATCTACCAGCCAAATTTGTAATAAAGATAGAAGCATTCAATTTATTTTATGAAACGAGAACTTTTCAAGTGTTTTAAGAAGCCACTTGCCTTAGCTTTTAATTTTGCAGACTCATTTTTCTCATCAAGGATTTGTTATAAATAACTTATAATTATATGCAGATTTTTTTTCAATGCAGAGACTGCTCTATGTTTTGATGATATCCGTCTTATGGAGTGAATAGTACGGCATTTAACTACCTTTTCATCAAGAAATTCTGCGACTTCTTTTAATTTACACAGACGTTTTGGACTTTTGTTATACATTTTATATAGCCCTTTGATGATTTCCTCAAATGTATTTAAGTAACTAACTTCCTCGCAAGCATCAGAAAGTGCTAATTCTAATCTGTGGTTCAAGCAATGAACAACGGCTAATTTTCCTAATCCTGTATCAGTTTTAATTTTCTCGGCTACTCCATTTATGCGACCCATATTGATAACAGCTCCATCAAAGCAACAGCCAACTAATTTACTTTTCCAATTAATCACACCCTTTTTGTCCATTAGTTGGTCAATCGCTTTTAATGTTTCTGTAGAGTCTGCTTTTATCAAAGGCTCCAGGCCCAGATATGAAATTACTGATTTTGTTCCATCCAAAAATTTAATATATACTATTTCATTTTCAGTTACGCTTTTATCAGTTGATGCGTCAAGACAAAATTGATAAAAAGTTAGACTGGTCGGGTGTCGACGAGGAAGGAAAGCTCTGTCTTTTGAGCGTCACTCGCCATTGTGACGAGTGGACCTAAACTTTTACCAGCCAGTAAGGATTTTTTAATCGCCATTTGGCGAGTGGTGAGCGACATTCGCGAGGGTTGGTTGTCACCCTATTTAGATATAGGTAAATATGGGTATAAAGATATAGATTCAAATATATGCATGTGTATATATCATCTTAATTAAAATGTAACTGCATCAAATACAAAGGAGAAACTGAGCAACAAGTGCTTATTATTCATTGTTTCATAGTAAAATTCTGCAAGCAAAGAAAGGTCAAATTGCAGATATTCACAGCTTTTAACTAATATTCAATGAGTTACAAAGCACTGAAAAATTAACCATTTAATATTAGTGTATAGCTCTTAAAATAAAAGGGATATTTCATAAATTATATTCAAAGAAAAATAATAAGTACAAGAATAATACCTTTTCAGGTTACATAGATATATTCTTAACCTGAATTTCTGAATGATATTTAAAAATTCACAAATAAGTACAAACAGATTTTTTATTTGTTTGAGCCAGCAGTTTGAAATTTAAAAATAAATTTTGGCACTATTTTTTTAGTCACCCAGTTTTCATAGATTAATGCAATTTTACATATAAGATAAACAAAAATTTAAGAAATAAACAGAGCAAATAAAAAAATTGAGGTTTATACTATAAATTTCAAAATGTAAACTATACATGCAGATAGTACCTCTAAATATTAAAGCCTGAGATAATTAGAACTAAAACTATTGCTTGTATTTGTAGTTTTATTCTGCATACTATACACAAAACTCATCCAATAGAGATATGGCCTAACTCGTGACAGAATTTTATGAAAAAAAGTTAACTAACAACTTTTATCACATCTTAAAAAAAAGTTTGGCATCTTTAAAAAAAATTTTGAAATAAGCATTTATAGCATTAAAAATGTGTAATAAAATTGAGCAACTTACAATGGACTACTAGACAACTAATGTTTCAGCTTTTATCTTAGGTGGGACACACTGTATTTTTATAAAAATTTTCTGTAAAAGTACATGCAAGACAATCCATTTGTTGCACCTTAAAACAAAAATGCTAGTAATGTATGCTTCCCAAACATTATTAAATTATATGCGTGACTTGACTTTCCAAATTTTCAAGTATTTAAAATTACAAAAGGAAAAAATGTCATTTTATGCCAGATGTATCAGAAAACATTGATTTAAATGTTACTGAAAAAATATAACAGGGATCCTACTAGCTTTTTAAATTGGGGGAGCTATGATATTTGGAGTCCCTTGAGCTCTTCATGTTTCTTAAAAAAGATTAGAAAATAATAAAAACACTTAAATTTAACACAGTAACTTATGCCTATTTAACAGTGACCATTCTATTTGTTTCAGTATCGGAATTTTGCCTGTGTAGCTTCACAGTATTGTTTTTAATAATTCATTGATACTTTTTAAGTTTGTAACATACTACTGTTATTTTTTAGGTTTCATGAGTTGAGTGAACCCATTAATTACTTTTAAGATAAAAAAGAAAAACGTTTGTGGCTTTCGATCACATTTATTGAATCCATTTTTCACCACATATTTTAAGGTAGCAAAAAACAAGCAAATGAGGATTTCCATATTTTAGTACAATTAACATTTGTTTAAACTAATGATTATGCAATATTATTAGTTTATACTATCTGAAGTTGCAGTTGCTTAATAATTTAGTGTGTATAGTAGTGGTAGGGGATTAAATTTCACTAATGTAATCAGAATAGTACATAAGTACATTTTTCAGTACTTTGGGATTATCCCTTCGACCATTTTCGTATCCCGTCAACCTCTCAATGCTTGCGAAAATGTGCAAGTCCTTTAGCACACAATGAGAAAAATCCTACTAAATTTCTGGACACTGCCAAAATAATTATTAAAATGCCATTGCAAAATAAAAACTAAAAGAATGAAGTACCTAAATGTCTCTTAACACATTAGATTTTAAAAAGAGTTAAGGAATGAAGTACCTAAGTTATACACTCACTTGCAAAAGTTAAGCACAGGGAGGAAAATGCTAATTTCTGGAAGCCAATCAGAATTGAAGAGGATGCAATTCGCTGCAGAAGTAGATGGAAGTATGCAAATATGTGAGGTAACAGCCAATCGCACTTTCATGTCAAGAAATATGCAAAAAGGGCAGTCTTATAAGATGACAGCTTTATGAAGGGTTACAGAAGTTGATTGTAAGTGCTGATAGGTGTTTAAAACTTTTGTACAATTTGTTTTCAAGACATACATGTTTCTATGACTTCCAGAAGATGAATAGAAGATTCTGAGTGCTGGCGTGCTGTGGGGCGCACTGAGGCAGGACAGTCGATCACAGATGTTGCTCTTTTCTTCAGCGTTCATCATTCTGTAATTTCACGTTTATGAAAACAATTCCAAACCACACAGACAGTTGTCCAAAGGCCCGTAGCCGGTAGCCCAAGGGTTACAACCCCCGTGGAAGATCGATATATTGCTATTTTAGCCAAACGAAATTGCAGAGCGACCTCCATACGTGTGACATATATGATTACAGCATCCATTGGTAAGGCGATATCTACAGCTACTGTATGCCAAAGATTACATATGAGTGGAGTGTACGCCCGGGTACCTCGAGTTTGTGTTTTTCTATCCACCCAATCAAGAGGGGCACGATTAAAGTGATGCCGGGAACATCTCAATTGGACTGTGTCTGACTGGGGTAATGTCATGTTTACTGATGAGTCAAGATTTGCTTTGGAGCCAGATGACAAGCGTATAAGGATATAGTGTAAACAAGGAACACACAATCAGCCCCAAAACATCACCAAACATCAGGCATTCCGAGGCGGAAGTATTATGGTGTGGGCAGGGATTTCATTAGGATACCGCACTGACCTGCACATCTTTAAACAGGGTTCTGTGACGGCTGTCCGGTATCGAGATGAAGTCCTAGAACCCATTGTGAGATTGTACGCTGCAGCAGTTGGCCCTACTTTTGTTTTAATGGACGACAATACACGTCCCCATAGAGCTGACATCGTCGATGACTACCTGGAGAGTGAAGGGATTGCGCATATGGCGTGGCCAGCATATTTGCCCAACCTTAATCCCATTGAAAATCTTTGGGATGCTCTTGGTCGTGCTGTATCTTGCCCTATGCGTGCACCTCCAGCCACTCTTATTGAGCTGGAAAATGCTCTACAAGAATGGCGATTGCTTAATTCTGCGATGGTTGACCACCTAATTGAAAGCATGGTCACAGGGTGTAAACTTTGTATACATATGAGGGGGGGATTACATACCCTATTAATGTCCTTTTTTTTTTCATTTTATGCTGTTTATTTTCACTTTATACATAATTCTGTTTAAGTCTCCAGTAGGTCATTATCTGATAACTTATAAAAATTTAATATTGTATTAATTTCTGCATATAATTATTCATTTTGTTTTATGCATAAGCATATATGCTACTTTCCTGCCGAATTTTGTAGCAATCAAAGCAGTATTTGTAGATTTTTTTCATTTTACATCTTCGTGCTTAACTTTTGAAAGCAAGTGTATTATTCTACACCATATAAGAAATTACAATAATATAAAAAGTGTTATGAAGAAATTACGAGAAAATTCTCTTACACTCTGCTGGAATACAATGTTTTCCCAAGAAGAACTGTTAAATCCATAAACTGAGGTAAGAAGTTCTGTTACATAAACAGCTCCAAAACAATAACTTAAAAGATGAGATAGCAGTTTTTTATCTTCAGTTTTCTTTTTTATCTAATAAAAGAAGTTGACATTAAAATAATGCTAAAAAATTATACTACTATAAAATAGGCATGTAGCCAAGGGATGGAACAGGAGGTCCTTGGACCCTCCTACACTCCTGACATTTGGATTTTTGTTAATTGGATGTCAATAAACAAGCCTTTTTGTGACAAATTCTACCATTTCCACTTTGGCCCTCTTTGAAAATTTTCCTGGCTATGTGCCTGCTATAAAATTACTCCTCAGAATAGAATTTAGAACAACTTTTTCAGAGTATGTTTAAAAACCCAAATTAATTCTTCTCATGACTAAAAACAAATCCTTTTACAATACAGATGAAAATTTAACTTCAATCTTTATTTCCTAAGGTCTCTTAACTAATGTTAAATATACAGGGTGGCCATAATTAAACTGCAAGTGTTCAAGGAATGCTGGAGAGAAAACTACCAAGAATATTCCAATGAAATTTGGTATCTACACATTTCAGAACATGCGAAAGTCAAATATGAAAAAAAAAAAAAAAAAGTCGTGATTTTCACCCGATAGATGGCGCTATTTCAAAGTTCACCAGTGGCATATACAACTTCCAAAACCGAGAGAGAATAGTGACATTCTAAGAGGCATATAAACAATATAAAACTCATTAACAGTTTATCAAAATTCCATACAATTCACTTCAGTAATAAAATTTTTACAGTAACATGCTATCAAAAATTAACGTAAATTAAGATCACAAATTAAACAATTCATAAAGACGCTTTGGAAAACAATTAAAACATTATTTATTACCATTGACACTCATTGGACCTCTTCGTAATCGTTTCATATGCCGGTATTCTTTCAGAGTAGCTAAATAATTGCTACCATTCTGATAGAATATCTTCACTAACAATGCACGTTCCTTCTCATCAGAGTCATGATTGACCATTACTCAATGGGGTCTTGTTTTTACACTGTTCGGTGGGCTTAAAATTTGCATATATGACGTCTATAAGCATTGAAACATGATATAGTGCCATCTATCGGGTGAAAATGGCGATTTTTTTTATTGCATATTTGACTTGCGCATGTTCTGAAACGTGTAGTTACCAAGTTTCACTGGAATATTCCTGGTAGTTTTCTCACCAGCACCCCTTGAACACTTGCAGTTTAATTATGGCCACACTGTATAAAACAGTATTACTTTGTTAGGCAAAACTAATTTTTAAAAGTGGTAATGAAAATATTACTCTAGCTTAGATGGTAATAAAAACCTTTGTTCCTAAAGATATGCATATAATTTTCATGTATATTTTTATGAATTAGCTTTTCTTGCTGATCCTAGCATGGGGGGGGGGAGATCACAAACTTTAAGAGCAGTGAATAAAAAAATTAAAGCATAAAACCAGGACTCCACATTGGCTGATAATGCAACAGAAATAGAAAATGGACAAACTTCCAGTTTCTTCTGTTTCTGTCAAGTAGAATCGAGGTAGAAAAAAGGAGTTGAAAATGTTGAACTTTTCCTTTTCTGCCCGCATTTTCAGTTATGTGACAGCCAATAGGAATTCGCCTATTTCTGGGAGGTCCAGCTGGACAGAAAACAAGATGGCATCATGATTCAATGCTGAAGCACTTGTATCTCAGAGGTTGGAATGTATTCTTATTATGTAGTAAAATTTGTATGTAATCAGAAAAAGTAAAATAAAAAAAAAAAATTTCTTCAACAAATGCTTGTATATTAAAAATAGAACTCTTCATCTACAGTTTGAAGACCTTTGATTAATGGTGAATTCCATATTTTTCTCTTCCTAGAAAAATCTTTTGAATTCAAAATCTATGTTTATGTTTTTAAATTTCATGTGTTTGATTCATATTCATACAGTGAAAGCTTATTATAACAAGATATTATTTGTTATTCATGTATTTTTCTCGCTTCTTTTTCAATCATCAACAAAAAATGACAAAAAATGATTATAAATGTCATATCTGTTTATGGCACATGATAACATGGAGTCAATCTTAAAGCAGATTGTCGACAGGAAATTAATCCAGAAAACAAGTTCTCGGGAAAAAATTCTGCTTTCTGTCCATATGGGGTCCCAGCTTACTGTTTGTAAAAAAGTGGCAAATTTTCATTTGCATGTAGGTGGCTAATGGTCTAGGATCAGTTCTGAGCAATATACTGAGTGTTTCAAACTGTAATGGCATTTTTAAAGCAATTCACTTAAGATGCCTTTCTGGATCAAACAGTTGAAACATAAGTTCAAAGCTTTGAATTCTAATTTTTGATACAAGACAGAATTCAATAGCCCTTAACTAATAAGTCATTTGACAGGCAAGTAATATTATAAATAAGGTTTTGATTTAAAAAGGTTATAAATACCTCATCGTATGAAAGACTACAGAAATCTTCTGTTGATTTTATAAAATCTGTTAATGATCCATTCGGACTTAAATAGTTGACAATGTAGTAGAAACTTGAAAAAGCCTATAAATAAACAATCCTTTCTAAGCATGTATAAGTTTTAAAATAAGAAAATATAAATTTATTAAGAGATAAAAAATGAAATTATCAGTAATGTTTTTGCTAAGTTACATTAAATTTACTAAATCATAGGGAAATTTAGGAGATTATGGTGAGTATCAAATCCTTCAAAATTTATGTTACTTAAAACTTGTTTTAACAAAAAAAGTCTATAATGTAAGAAAAACTAAATTAAACAGGTAGATTAATGTAGAAAAACAATTTTAATAGTTTTTGACATTTGTAGAAGGAAAATGCCTGTAAAAAAATTGAATTCTTGAATGTTTGATATACATAAAAGTACAGATAGATAAATGTTAATAAAATTTAACAGAATAGGAAAGTGACTCATTTGTAGTGATCTGCAGTTTCTGTTTTATATTTAGGTACTCTTGATTCAGAAGGTGTGTTGCCTTCTGAATCTGGTCAATACTGACTAACTGGTCAATATATGCTAGGACTCTGCTTGATTTACAGCACAGGTATTTTAAGATTATAACTTCATTGAAATTTTATTCATTAGATATTCATATTTATTAGTAGTTCTAATTCAGCTATCTCAATAACCTACAAATTATATATATATTTATTTATTTATTTATTTATTTAAAGCACCAGAACTTTTTAAATGCTTTTTTGAAAAGTTTTGTAGCTTTTTCCTAGTTTCATTTAATTTAAACCAACTTTTATTAGAAGCTTTTAAAAATTATCCAATACAGTATTTTAAGATAAATGCCATTCAGTAAAATCTAAACATGAAATTGTCTTAAGAATTTTTTTTAATGTTGGCACTTTCAACAGAAATTTCTGATTCACTAAAACTTCCAGATTTGATGTCGCCAAGCAACAAGTAATTTTAAGTTATTGGTAATCAAAGTTACAATTGATATTCAGTCTAGGTACATGTAGTTGAACACTTTTACAGTTCATAAAAAAATCTGTAATGTTCTATTAAAACTAAGGGAAAATATTGCTATGATCGAATTCAGACAATTCACAATCATGAGTCCTCAAAATGTACTACAAGATTCTGCAATTTGATTTGAGCATAAGACATGGATGTAACAAAGAAAAAACAGTTCACCGTTATTTGCATTGACAGGCATATTTTTTATAAACAAGAGAAAAATTATCAATAAACCATAGGAAATAAGAATTTGTAGGGAAGGAAAACTATAAAATGTGTTGTCAAATGACAATATAAAAGGGAAATAACTTTAAAATATTTACCATAAATTTTTTCTTATGCTCAGCCAAGTTCACATTTTGAAGGCAACGAGTAAAATTCATTTTTTTACATGCATGTTGATTTACTACATTTTTAACGGCATTTTTGCACTCTTCATAACTACTATTACCTTGAACTACAAGTTCTTTTACCTGAAAAAAAAAATAATAAATAAAATAATAACATTGTGTGATAAAGTGTCTCATTATATAATAAGCTAAGTTTATATAATGCACAATAAAACTTGTGCACAACACAAAGGGAAAAGTTCTTTTCCCTTTGTTTGTGCTTAATATACAGGCTAAATTTATTTGATTTTATAAAAATATAATAGTAATTTTTCTCTTGATTCACAGATGTTATTTTTTTTAATTAATTTCTTTTGGTTAACACATTTTGTTTAATTAAAATTATAAACTTCCAGACCTCTGCCGGAAACAAATATGC
Organism: Cheiracanthium punctorium; assembly: GCA_038373885.1. Taxonomy (NCBI): domain Eukaryota; kingdom Metazoa; phylum Arthropoda; class Arachnida; order Araneae; family Cheiracanthiidae; genus Cheiracanthium; species Cheiracanthium punctorium. The sequence goes on along the minus strand of JAWZYV010012720.1, from coordinate 44,270 downwards.
ATTACTTTATTAAGTCATTTCCCCTCTGATGGGGCTTAGTTATTTTATTTTTATATATATCTTTATATAAACAAATATTATAAGAGATAAACAAATACATCGGCATATTTTATAATGCTGCTTAACTAAAATTTTCATTAATCTGTATCAAAGTTATTACCTTCTAAATTTTAAAATAAATTAATATTGCAGTCAAAAAAAAAAAAAAAAAAAAAAAAAAAGAATACTCACATTTCCATGCAACTCTAACCAGCTGGTAGTCTTATTGTTTGATATACATGGTCCTTCTAAGAATTTTTTAGTAATGAGTTTAAGAGAATATCCTTTTGGTAGACATGGATCAACAATTACTGCATCATTATTTTTCTAAAAAATAAAAGCAATGCCCCTTTTAGAGATAAAAACTAGTGTGAAGAAGTAATTTTTTTTTATTATTTTATTCATTTTTTGCCATAATTGAAGCTGCAGACATTAATTTTTTTAAGGTCATTTTTTAAATAAAAATTATTAATTTCAATTATACTTACAGTGAGAAAGTGTATAAATTAAAGATGTTTCAAAACATTAACTTCGGATTTTATTCCTTAAATATTGATCATAGACAACAGGGGCATAGGTAGGAAAATTTTTCAAGAAAGCAGCTATCAAATAAGTTGTGAAAAACGAAATTTTTCTACATAGCATAGCTTATATTAACGAATCTGGAAAGTTTCAGGATGATATATCCAGATATCTCCCTTTCCCTGCCTATGATTCTGATAAAAATATATAAATTAAAGTTATGTAAAGAAAAATGTGCAGAATGTTATGCAATTGATGAAATTTTTCAGGAAATTAAATTTGACTAAATAAAACAATTGAATTTTTATTTTTTCAAAGTTTAACTTCTGCACAAAAAGTATCGTTATGAGTAAAATGTGCCACCACACAATAATAAAGAATACAACATGTCACAGTGATATCACTTATATGCTGCAATGTAATAACTTGAACATCATTGTTGAGTTAATACCATAAGGACGGAAGCAATTATGTGAACTTTTAATTAGAAAAGCACTTTGAAAGTTTACCCACAGGATGGGAATAGTGTTGTTTTGGCAAATATACATTTATTCACTTTCCAGGAAATTCAATCAAGTTTCCTGAAAAATCATGATTTTTGAGTTATGAAACTACAACAGTAAATGAGTGATGAAAATACATGAATGCTGACAAAGCACTTTTCTATAAATAGATATGATTTCTCAAAGGTGAAAAATCATATCAGCCAATTGCATTTTAAGCACTGCACACAAATTATGAAGTAAGACAATGATAGCATAATTAAATAATTTTGCTATTTATTGGTAGAAAATCAATTCAACTTTCTCGAAGTAATATTTTTATGCAAAGATTATACACTACTGGACAAAAGTATGAAATCTAACCTTTTTCAAGATTATGCCCCCTCTCCCCTGTAAAAAGGAAAAATCAATATAATTGATTTTTTTAATGCCAACATGTTAAATTAATTACTTCCGAGACAAGATAGCATTAGGTTAAAGAACAAAAATAATTTTTTACTTTATTGAAAAAATATAAAAATATATATAAGTTATAGAAATCATAATCCATTTTGGCTCGCCGGAATAAAATTAAATAAATTAATTTCAAGTTCTACAAAAAGAGGATAGTAAATAAATGCTATTGAACTAAAAATCATTTCTTATGTTGCTGAGCAGCCTTGACGTAGATCACAACAGCCACTCTTTTAGATATGGAATCCACAATCTTTTACAACACTTCTTTCGTTGTTTCATCGTGCCGACTTAAATTATTGGTTCCTAAAGCTCTCATTTTCTCTTTAGGTGATTTTTAGGCGTATTCTTTCAAAATTATACTACAGAAATTCTCAAAAATATTTAAATCTGGCAAATTTCCTGCCCACTTTTTCTGGGCTTATTCTTGAAACGATGGTTAGATTTCTCAAACTTGCAATACTTTTGGCCAGTAGTGTAAATCTAGTCCAAAAGAGTTTTCATCTGTTCCAATATAGAGCTGTATTTATTTGATAACACTCTTGTTCACTCAACCAAGTTCTCATTCAGCAATGTCATAATAACTAACTTGAATATGTTGTTGCAACTCTCATTATTTAAGGGAAGTGATAAATGAACTGTGTGTATAACCCACAAATAAAAACATTGGTTAAATAACGAGTTAATTAACAATGTATAAGAGCTAATTAAGAGCCTAAAACTCTAGATAAAGCTGATAATTTGTTACCTCCAGTCCTCGCAAATCATGAATGTCAAGCAGATGTTATTTATTCCACCTCGGTATTCTCCAGAATTGTACCTGGTATGTTTATTTCTGAAGCACCATTACGAACATTATTACAGAGGCAACAGAAAAACGTTGACTTTCAATAGAACATTAATATTGTTGACAATGAAATTACATATCAAAAACCTATTACATGTTTTCATGGAAAAGCGAGCATGGATAATGATCATGCTATTTAGTCTGGAAATGCTGGGAAGTTTTGGCTTATTCAAGGTTTAAATAATGCTCTAAATATGACTTGATATAGGTGCATGAGACAAACATACATGGTGGATACAGAATTTTTTTTTAGAGGGCATAATTTAAAAAAAAGAAAATAGTACTTCAGGGTAACATTTTACTTTATTGTAGATGCTGTTTAGGTTGAATGAGCTCCTCCTCTAATTGATAACAATTTTTTTTTTTTTTTAATTTTGAAGAATCGTTGTGTTGGAGGGTCACAGGGGAGCTCAATTCATCTTAATTTATATTTTCCTGTTCCCTGATGATTCCAAATTGGTGTCCACCCCGAAATTCCATGTTTGCATTAACCCAACTGTTAGCACATATGCAGTCAACCACCGAAAGAAACTTTTTGATTACCTTAATAAACTTTTGAAACAACTAATGCCAAAAACCTAGACAAATACTTACCATAAAAATAACAGCTTTACTTCTGGCAGCTGCCTGAGAGAGCCCAAAACAAAGAAAGCTCTTTGATAATACATGATATTCTTGTCCATACAGTTTGAGAATCTTGACATCAGAGGAATTTACTACAGATTCTGAATCCAAATTAAAAGCTACCTGAGTTGATGCTCCCCCTAAGTCTAAGGCACCATAAGTGGAATTATTCTATAAAGAAAATTAACCTTATAGATCATTTACACACATCTATTTGTTACAACAAAAATTTAAATTGTGGACCTGAGTATTGTTAAGTAAACTTATTTTGTTACCCCATTCCCAAAAAAGAATCTGAGGAAGCTTTCTTATTAAGACAGCAGGAAGATATATCAATGCAGCAATTACTGCTTATCGAAGCATTTGTTGGCATAGTCACATATTTTTAAATGCTAGATTAAATGTAATACACATTTTCAAATCATGTCAGAAATACAATGGTATATTGAAAAATGAACATACAATATTTATAACCAATCTTAAGTTGAAATTGTAGTCTAATAATAAAGTATCAGGTTGTAACGAAAGTTTTTTTGCCAAATCTGCTTGAAAAACTAACTTCTAACTCCTTAGATAACTGTTGAGTGGTTAATTATTGATCTTCTTCCACAAGTTCTTGCAGGCTGGCCTCATCAACATCCATGCCCTTCATGTTAAAATTGCTTCCACACGAAGGGCAAGGACCAGCCAGAACTCTCTGCTTCTTGAATGTCATAGTCCTTGTTTTTGAACTTTCGGTACCAACCTGCACAATGTCACATGATGCAACAATAGTGCTTAAAGCTGTACACATAATTCCTTTATATTCTGTAGCTGACTTTTTGCAACAGAAGAGGAAGTAAATGATGGTTTAATCCGCTAGAGTGATAGTTTCATTTGAGACACCTTGTACTTAATGATAACTATATTTTTTTACAGATTTCACAACACTGTGTTATAAAGTCTCTTTCTTTCAAATGCCAAAAATCATTTGACAAAATTTGAGCAAATACACCAATGCAAACTGTGTGCTGACAATGTTCGCGGTGGCGGGAAACTTTTGTTACAACCTAATAGTTATACATGTCAGCTTTAAATTCTTTTTTAAATAATCTTGTTTTTCATACATAATAATTTTTTAAAATCTGCATCAAATATATTTGTGCAATAGAAATGTATTTTTTTTAATGGTATATGCCAGATTTTCTATTATTTTAGTGTTTTACAAAGCTTTAAAATCAACTTTTCATAAAATCTTGATCTTCTGCATATGCAAATCCTTATTCCCTTTAGATAATTTTTAATTGGGGAAAAAATACAAATAAACCATTGAAAAGAATCAATATACACACCTCATATTTTATAATTCTTAATTAAAAACAACTTAAACTTAATTTTAATGTTTTGAAAATAAATCAGCTTTGTAAAGACTAAATTTTGTAGAAACATACTTCTTCAATTATTTTATCACTCTTAGAAAGTAAAGATTAAGTTAATTTTAAGCTGATTTGAACTTCACTATAGAAACATTGAAATTATTTTAATACTTCTTTGACAACACTAAATGATTTTAAAAATTAAAGTTGTAAATGATCATTTATATTTTATAAACACATTTCATTTATAAAATAATTACAGTCCTAATGGTTGGTTATTATTGGTGTTCAGATATATATACTTTCTCTTAATAACAAAATTCCATCATGAAGTTTCTTTTTCTTCTGTGTGTAAAATTACTTTTCTTATATAAAATTAAAGTTTCAGTCAATTTGGCAATATTTTTCTTTAGAAATTAACAAATTTTGGCAGTCTGCTAAAGCATACAGTGTCATTTCTTCACTCATTTGCAGCATTTCAGAATCTGAGGGAATACAGTTCTCAATTTCAACATGAGATATTTCTTGTTGCCTCATGCTCCTCATTAATAGATTTGTTTTAAAGTATAACTTCTATTAAATATTCTGGATTAGTGACATCGGACATTAAAAAAAAAAAAATTGAGCAGTTAAACAGGTGATTATACCTTTAAAGGGGTGGTCAAATTACTCTATACTTTCCTATACTTAATAAGATAGTGAAATTTTATAAAAGTGGACATAAAAGACAGGCAGTCCTTTTACCAGAACTTGCTCTACAGTACTTAAATTGTGCTGCATAATAAAGTAACTATACTCGAATTGTACTTGAGTAAATACAGCAAGAAACATGACAAAAACTAAGTTAATAAATTAAACTAACCTCATTTTGAATTAATGATTTGCTTAAAAAGTTTGTAGTAATCCATGAGAAAAGACCTTCATCATCTCCTTGTATAATGTCAATCAATTCTTCTTTGGCTGTTGTGGCTCTCAAAGCATATTTTATTGCAGTCAAAATAAGATTTACTTCTAATGGATTAGTTTCACTATAGGAAGTTAAAACAAAAACTATTAAAATATAAGATGAAGAAAATATACACAACATAAAGTGATTTCATAACAGAAAGATAAACATGAAAATATATTTCAAGATATTTATATAACAGCTGTTATACTGTTCTTTGATAACAAGATATTTTTAAAGCACTGAATCTTTTAAAGTTCAAATTTATTATTATATCATAATAGCTGAAGTATTTGTTATTGACAGGTTACTAAATAATGCATATCGTATTGTGGTACTTGGTACAAAATTATCACATATTGGGTGGAAAGATCTCGAAACACTGTGTTGTTTCACTCCACACATATACACCCATATCCATGGCAAGTATTAAAATAATACTTGCAAAACACAATACAAAAGATAGTGTACTAAAAAAACTTATATTGTTTCGGAACGATGATTTCATAACTTAATGATACTACCGAATATCATAAACGACATTATCAGAGAAATTAAATTTTTCCTTTTTCACACTATAAAAATCAATTTTTGAAGATTCACTAAAAAAAAAAAAAAAACAAAGATAAACCATCACATTTTAACTCGCACAAGACAGTGTCGTAGGGATGAATATTCTATCGTTTGTCAGTGCAAGCCGTTTCATTTACTTTTTTTTGTAAGGCGAGAACACACAAAATAGATGAGATCAACGCAGATATTCTTTTAGAAGAAAAGTTGGACTCGCATCTTCTTAAATGGATAGTCATCTCTTATTCACATTAACAGACATTCAGGAAATATACATTCTTGGATAAAGATTGTTTTTTTTTTTTTTCCATAAAGAAAAAGCAAACACCCGTATAATAAAACTAGCTCAAAGGCAGGAGAGTACATATCAATACCCAAAAAAAAAAAACACATGCAATTTTCATTTGTTTAAATCATGCTCTGAATGGGCGAGAGCCCTCTCACCTCTGAGAGCGGCTCTTCCCCACCAAGCCAACAGCCTAACTGCCCATTACGAAAAACTGTTTATAAGCAATTCAAAAAAGGTAGAGGTAAAAATCACTTCTTCGGGAAATTTCGAGAAGTTACCAACATACGTTTCTCACAGCAGGAGAGAAACAACAAGGAATTTGCAGCTCCAAAAGCAGACAGCACATGTAAAGAAAGGCGTCAATAGTTATTTTATTATATTTTTTTAGCAATAGAGCAGATAAGATACGTGAGAAACAAATTGACGCGAGTTCTTTTGCGGAGACATAAGAAAAACGAAAAAATTAAATTCAGATTTTGATAATTAGATTCAAATTATTAAAGTAATTAAAATATTTCAAACATTAACAAAATATGCATGACATAAACAAAAGCAACATGACAAAGTAGATTTTCAAAAAGCATGAATTTTCATCAGCATTCTAGGAGTATAAAGACTGACAGCAGCATATATACAAAAGTATATAAAACAAAGTTACAGCTTCTGTGCATTGTTAAAAGATTACAGGTTAGGCAGTAATGGGACTATATTCCGTTCCGGTGCTTGTTTACATATCAATGTTTGTGTTTACGTTTTATTTGGTGATCGTTCTGGTGCCAGGGTGGGCGATATACAGCGGGAGTCAGGTAACCTGCCGGTGGTATTTTTGACTGGCAACCATAAAAAGATGTGTACTGTCAGTTCGGGAATTTGAAATTGTTTCATGTTATGGATGGAAGGGAATGAAATATGTTATGTTATTGTATGAAAAGAAAGTGTGTGTGTGTGTGTGTTTGTTAGAAATATGGTGTGAATATAACGCTAAATAAAAGAAAGCATGTTAGTTTTACGTTATCGGCCGGTGGGTGTTAGGGACATTTCTGAGCAGTTAATTGAAAAAAATAAATAAAGGTAAGTGCTTTTTTTAAACGAATCTTTGCAATGTTTAAGATTTTTAATGTGAATTTTAAATTGATATTTGATGTTTTTATGTTGTCATAAGTGTGCTATTCTAGGTTGTTTAAACCACCGATGTTTTTTTGAGTTGAAAATGGGCCAGTATTTGCCCAGTTTACATTAGCTGTACAACTAGGTTGCTTAATCCACTGTAGTTTTTTTTAAATTAAAAACGGTCACTGTTTGCTCATTTTAAATGGCCAGTTACTGAATTTGCTGACGTTTTTTAGATTAAATATGGATGGTGTATATTTTGTTTTAATGTTTTTGTTAGTGGAATATATGTGCAATTTTAATGAGTTACTTTGTCTTTGCTGATCATGCAAAATGGTTGGCGATAGTCGCTGGGGAATTTGCCAAGCTCCAGCGACTATCGTCGTGTTTACATGGGGTGCACACCAGCTTGTATGATTTTACCGAGTAATGAACTGTCAATAGAGAAAACATTTTATCTTCAAATTTAACTTCTCATTTTAGTGGAATGAGCTTTCAAAGACAAGAGGTGATTCCTCACCTTTAACTAAAGTTTGATTCACTGTAGATATTAATATTATGCCTTCAGAAAATTTTGCACAATTTTATAATTTTTACAAAATCTATAAAAGCAAATAAATATTTTTAAAAATTGATGAAATTTTGTGTAAGTGGAATAGCCTCCAGAAACTTTAAAGTGATCACCCCCTCAAAAGCAAAAAATGCAATTTGCAATTTAAAAAAAAATGACATTTATTGTTTTAGCCATAGCGATTTTCATACAATACATTCTATTCTCTAAAGCCATTTTTGAGGTATGCAAAAACAAACATTTACATGATTTTCATGCAAATGTCGTGGACAGAACAACAAACTTTTTTTGACAGTTGTACTGAATTCCCAGATGCTTGAAACAGATAAAAATTTTAAAATTTTTTAATTCCAAGTAATGTACACACACAAAAAAGGGGGATAGGGGGGGTTGACGCCCCCTATCCCCCCTCCTTGGCTATGCCACTGTCTAGAGGTTATATACATTTTTTTTTCAAAATCTGAGCCTCATGTAAATAAAACAGAATTATAAGAAAATAAAAACATTTTTAGTAGTCATCAAGTTTAACAATAAAGTATGTATTACTTTAAATCAGCCAAAACAAATGCAGTAATGTATTAAAGAACAAAATAATCAATAGCTAATAAATGTACAGAAAAGGTCAAAAACTTAACTTTGGAAATACTTAAACGTTAAAAATTTGGGTAATTTCATATTGGTTCAACAAAATATTTTTGCATTTTCATTTTACAAGGTTCTACGAATATGCCAAAAGGTACTGTAAGTATGCTGTAAGTTCTTTTATTATATAAATTCAGTAATCAATATGATATATTAAATATTTAATGATTCACAGAATTTAAATCTATTAATGTCCTGTAGTGGTTATGGACATAAAATTCTGAAAACAAGATGCATTCCTGATTCCCAGCACTCTTATTTTGATAGGGACTCCTTCCTTATGTGGAATCTTTAAAAAAAAAAAAAAAGATTGTTCAAAATATGCCCATTTGACTGGAACTTCTTGATGCGAATAAATTTGACTTTTAAAATCCAGATAGTGAATTTATAACTGAGGCTATTTGTGTTTGTGCCCAAGCCCCAATTTCTAGGGAGGAAATGAGAAAATTTAAATCTTTCTGTATCTGAGTTAACTGATCTGAAGGAAAAAAGAAATAATGCCTGTTTACAAGCTGATGAGGGTGACATAAAATCCAATATAACTCTTTGACGTTCTCAGGCAATCCTTAAAAGAGCGATTAAAGAAGATTATTTAAGAAAGACAGTTCTATCATTAAAGAAAGTGCTTTAATGATTTTGCTATGGCTTTGGATTTCAGAAGAGATGGAGTCTGGGCTCATTGTTTTCTCTCTTCTCTAAATAATGAGAAAAATACAACAAAAAATGAGCCTGGTTAGGAATGGAAGATCTCTTTAGAAAACAAACAATGACAAAGACTTGGACTTCGCTAAATTTTATGCTTCCGTGGGCCCAGACCCTTATATAAAATGGACTAGACTCCTTCATTGCTCACCACCTGGATATCTCGACTATGAAGAACTTCTCTTTAATTGTGATTTTACTCTTGATGAGCTCTATAGAGCTATGCATGAGACAGAATCATGTAAGTGCCCTGAACCTGATGATTTGCCCATTGACTTTTTCACTAGGCTAGGTAAAAATGCTAAACAGACTCTGCTTACACATTGTGGGGTCCCTCAAAATGAGAAGGCCGAACTTCTGACTAAAAATGGTTTAAGTTACCATAACCACATTTTCTTTTATTCTTTCATCTATTTAGTTTTGTGGTAAAAAAAAGAAATAAACCAGTTTTTCAAATGAACTTATAATTTCCTTTCAACTGATAAACGTTGAATACACTTATTTTATTGCCCATCCAAATGGGCTTGTTTTCACAGCAAATTACTGACTCTTGTCAAGTTATGATTTCCAATATAAACACTCGCATTGTATTGGCATAGCTACTAATGATGTCTGTCCCCTGTATTTGTCAAGTGAAATTATGTATTTTTACATTTGACAATTTGCACTGCACTTGATTTTATGACTTTTAATGCTGAAAACTTTACCAAGCAGTGGCGGATTAATGCAAGTTTGCCGGGGGGGGGGGGGGGGGGGGGGACAGTTAGTTAGCAGATTGACATATGCATCCATTTTATGGAAGTAAAATAGGATCTGTTACATTAATTTCTTTTTTCTCGGGGGGGGGGGGGGGGCAGTTGCTTTAATTAAATATAAAAATAAATTTTATTGGGCTGCCATGAATCTTATGGTGAATATCGCTGCAGATTGACATTGGGGGGGGGGGTGAGGATTTAAATCTTAATACCTTAGAGAAAATAACACAATTTATAAATAAAACAAATTTCAAACTTTTTTTTTTTCCAAACAGTTTATGAACCAAAAATATTACTTTAAAAGTCTCATCCCAGCAGTAGCTCCTAAATATAAATTAACTGGCGAAGAATTATCACTAGGCAATGTTCGAGTTACATTATTTACACAAGAGACAATTTCAGCTGGATCATATCCTTCAGCTATTCCCTCTAAAAAACAAAGCAAAACATTAGTATAGCAAGCAAGCAAAAGGAAGGTAGTTGTTCACTAAAGTCTCAAAAACAAATTACCAAGTATAGAACAAGCACCAACTTTAAAATGAGCTATTCCTCCACTTCCACACACCATTTTTATGTGTATTCAATAGTGTAGGTAAATCATATAATGTACAGCTACAGTATTTATAGTCTTTCCCAGAAAGGTACTGGTAAATCATATAATGTACAGCTACAGTATTTATAGTCTTTCCAGGGTTCGCGTTTACGCAGATTTTTGCGTAATTTACGCAAATTTTGTAGTAACTGACGCAAAAATGAGTCACACAGTGGGTTTTGCGTACGCAAAAACTCGCCAACTCGTCCCCCCCCCCCCAGAGTGCAGTTTACAAAATACGTCACGAAGATTCTTCACACACACACAACAAGAAGAAAAAAAAAAAAACCTTTAACGATGTAAAATATGGAGGAGGGAATGTCAAACCTAACAGATAAACTAAACAAAACAGGTGCAATTGAGCGGACGCCGATGGCTGATAGAATTTTTGCCCCCCTCGGCTGGGCGGAAACCGGAAACTGAACGGTTTCTCCTCTCTTCGGTTTCTCCTCTGTAGTACAGAGGCATGGCACTGAATCAGTTACGGCGCACCGTATCTTCCATAAATAACAAGCACAAGCATAAATTGTTGCCCCAGAGATGATCCAGAAGGGACATAGAAAAAAAAAGGGACAAAGCAAAAAGAAATAGGGGGTGGGGAGAGAAACATACGCATACAAACATACGCAACGGCATACGTACCCCCTTTTTACGGGGGAGGAGGAAATGTCCAGATAGATTTACAATAGACATTATTGCAGGGCAGGGTGGTATAACAAAACGAGTGGTCATCTAGATTCCAGACATATGAGGAGAGAGCAAAAGCGCGCATACGTTTACTTGCTTTTTGTGGAGAAAAATAGTAGTTGTTTCACTCATCGGATCTGCAATTCCAATCTTAGACAGAAATGTCTACGAAAAGAAATTATCAAGCTAAGTGGGAACAAGAATTTCCTTGGTTAGAATATAGAGATGGAAAAATGTTTTGTAAAACATGCTGTAAAGCCAAAATGAAAAATACTTTTACGTCGGGTTGCACCAATTTTCAAAGAAGCACAGTTTTGCGTCATGTCAGTTTGGATTCGAAAGATGGTAAATCTGGACAACATCATAAAGCTGTAGAAATAACACAGCAACAAGCCTCGTTTAAAAAAGGATACGAGACACAACTGAAAAAAGTAGATGTTTCTTTGGACAAACAATTGAGATCTGTGTATTGGCTGGCAAAGGAGGAAATTCCGGAGAGTAAATTTTCATCTTTAATGAATTTGCAAGTAAGTGATTTCTCATGTTGCTGTATGCATATTATCACCATTATTATTCTATGTTAGTGGCTTAACATCGTATTTGTCTGTTTCTTTAACTTCAAAAATTGTGCGAGGAAATCAAATCAGTGTATATTTAATAACCTTAGCATTTTTTCAAACATATTTTTATGATTTCTCGTTTATAACAAGCAATTCTTGAAATATAAACAGCCTCTTATTCACTATATATTCATTTAATGTTTATATACGGAAACAAACAAACAAAAAAAACAACATAAAATCAGGTCTGCCGAGACAGATTAAAGCGGGGGGCAGTTGGTCCGGGCTTCAAAGAGCCCGGCCTTAGATTAGTAGAGTAAGTTACGAATTTTTAGCATACAGTCCCACAAATAGGAAGTAATCAGCATTAAAAATGTTTTAGCTTTAATTTTATTAAGGGAATTTATCTGGCCTGAAACAGCTGAAGAACAGAATTGAGGAAATATACGTAGACGCACATTTGAGGAAAAAAAAGAGAGAGAGAGAGAGAAAAGAAAAAAACCCGCAAATAAGTAAAATTTAAGCAAAAGCCGAAGATTTTGAAGACACGGAAATAAAGGGGGAAATGTACGGAGGCACGGAATGTTAAGAATTTCAGAATTGTATCTACGTAACTTCGATTCTGAACTAATAAATAATTCTAAAAATAGTTGCAGTTAGATGGACTTTTTATCGTGTACAAGGTTTTGTATTATAATGGCCGGCAAATTTAAAGTGCAGAAATTCTGCACAGTGAAAAAGAAATTTGGGTAGAAAGGGAGGAGTTTTTTTTTTTTTTTTTTTTTGTTATTTGTTAGCGGGGGTTTTGGGACCTTTAGCCCGGACTGGGGCTGTCGTCCCGAATGATCCGGAGAGTATTTTTTTTTGTAGTGGGGGGGGGGGGGTAGTGGAAGCATCGTCGGAGAACTGCCCCGGACTTCCTGTCGGTCGGCCTGATAAACTATTTCTAATCAATAAATAATGAAAGCATCAATCGCAATTGTTATTACGCAATTGCGTTTGACGCTCTCCTAGCTAGCAGAGTTGCGACCTGAGAGCGTCAACCGCCATTACGTAATATTACACGATAACAGCCATAGCTCTACAGCTGATGGGTTATATTTCACACGTGCGGAAAAAGAGTTATCGCTGCTCACTGGAAGGCATTCTTTAGTTAATAAAATAAATGAATAAAATAACGACCAACTATTCACGTACAGTCAAGAAAGCATTAAAATTGTATTACATTTATATAAAATGGAAGCTATTTGAAATAAAGTAGCAAACATTATGGAATATTTTGACCTGAGGCACAACTTCTTTTTAATTTCACATTTCTTGTTCTGTGAAATAGTGTCTGCTCAAAATTTTTGCAACTTATCTATATTAAATTTTTTACTTATTGATATATACAGAATGATACTCGTATGTATATTCTGTATTTCTTTCAACAGAAAATACAAAAATTTTTATTTTAAATTTACACCATGTTATAAATTTTGTATAATTAACTAATGAAGGGAAGAAAATATATAATTATTTCTAATAAAATGCTAGTGAGGAAATAGCTTTTAAAGTACCTATCAGCTAGCTCTCAAGAAACCTGATCTAAAAATAAGCTGAATTTGTAATACTATGAGATAGAGCACTTAGAGAATAATGAAATATTAAGTAATCTATATTAAATTTTTTCAAAGAATTTTCACAAAATTATACAAATATGTGTAGAAGTTCATAAGTGAGGCAGTACACAGACTCATCACTCAATGCATCTTTTATTTATATAAATATGATCTTTAACATAGCCTTATTATTGCATGAGCAAATTGAGACTTCATCCAGGGCCCCAGCTTGAAATGACCCCAGTTTTACATGTGGTTTTGAAATATTTTATTTATATCAAAATTTTATGAAAAATTAAAACCAATTTCGTAGATGGGGCCCCTGTTGGTCATAATCGGACCCTAATCTTTAAACCCATTTTTATAATTTTGTAACTTGCATGTTATTTGCTTATGTTTTCAAGTACACAGAAAAAAAAAAAGTAATTTCTCTTTCTAGAAAGAAAATGGTGTAGAATTAGGAAATGACACTTACAAGCATCACACCGTTATAAGCGAATTTACAGAGTTACTCTCCAAAACTGTAGAAGAATCAACATTGAAAGAACTGAAACAATCTCCAGTGCTGGGTATAATTTGCGATGAATCATGTGATATATCAAATTTTAAAAAACTTATATTTTATATCACATATGTTAATGGACAATGCAGAGGAGAAACTGCTTTTATAGATATTTTGGATATAATGGATGGCAGGGCTGACACCATTACAAATGAAATATTGAATAAATTAAACAGTATGGGTGTGAAGATTGAAAATGTAGTTGGTTTTGGCAGTGATGGAGCCAATGTAATGATGGGTCGAAAAGGAGGTGTTGGTGTAAAGTTACAGCAGTTGGGAGCTAGTTTTCTGATTCACGTCCACTGTGCTGCTCATAGAGTATCATTGGCATTATCACAAGCAGCCAAAACTGTTCATGCTATTAGCCAGGTAGAAGAGACATTACGTCAGGTATATCATTATTTTGATAATAGCCCTGTTCGTGAAAATGTCCTGAGAGAAATCTGTGCAGTAAATGAAGACCCGAGTATAAAGTTGAAAGAACCGAAACAGATACGTTGGCTTAGTATGTATGATGCAACATACGCTGTTTATAAGGCTTTGCCTTCTATTTTGGAGGCATTGGGCCATATTGCAGAAAAGTCTAATGATACAAAAGCCAAAGGGCTGTACAATAAAATGCATCAGAATTCGTTTCCCCAATTATTAGCGATATGCCTCGATGTTCTTGAACCTGTAAAAAAGCTGTCTAAAATCTTCCAAGAAGAAAACATACTTTTTTCTAAAATAAAGCCTTTGGTGATGTTCTGCATTAATACTCTTGAGACGTTAAAAGAAAACAAAGGGCTCCATGAAATTGAATTAGAAAAACGAAGTTCAAGTGCTAACGAAACGGGAGAATCACCACATTTCATTTGCAATAGAAATAGTAATTTCGAAATAGATGTCAAAAAAGTCAAAAGTGACTACATTAAAAATATAATCGACAATTTGCGTGATCGTTTTCCTGATGCATCCTTAGACATTTTGGATGCTCTAGGAAAAATTTTTCAAGTCCAAAATTACCCCACAACATTAAGAGAACTTAATGAATATGGTCTAACTGACATAAAATTGATATCTGATTTCTTTGACAGAGGAACGGTGAAAATGATTGATAGGCATGAACTTATGTCAAATTATTTGCAATTTAAACATTTAGCTGCAAACTATAGAAATCTGAGCTTGAAGGAGTTTGCCTCACTTATTCTGAAGGAATTCAGCTCAGATTTCCCACAAATGGCCAAACTGGCATCAATTTTGTTAGTAGTGCCCGTAAGCTCAGCTGCTGCAGAGCGGGGATTTTCCTGCATGAAAAGAATAAAGACCCCTCTGCGAAACAGGCTATCCGAAGAAAAGCTAAAACATTTAATGATGCTTTCTTTGCAAGGCCCAGAACTAAAAGATGCTAGGGATATTATTAAAGTTGCCCATGAAAAGTTCCTAAATCTTGCACAAAAAAAATAGTTTTATATGTTTATTAAACAGAACACCTTAGTGTATTTGTTTTTAATAAAGTGTTTATGTGATTTTTTATTATTCCTTAATATGTGTACAGATTAATACTTTAAAAATATATCGAAACAATTTTTTTTTTTGCCTGACCCACTTTTTCTGTGCTTTGACCCACATTTTTTCAAAATAGTGGGTCTTCGTGACCCACTTTTACCAGACTACAGCGCGAACCCTGTCTTTCCCAGAAAGGTACTATACAAAAAATGGTATAACACTTCATGTTGCCTTGTCTATATTAGGAAATCATATGAAAGATGTTTGTACATTTTTGGACAATTATTAAAAGGAAACACATTTTTGGACAGTTATTAAAAGTAAACTAATTTTTGGACAATTATTAAAAGTAAACTAATTTTTGGAGAAGGATGAGTGTCTTGCAAAGAAAATGACCTGAAGCTACAAAGATAAAAGTTTTGAACAGGTTGGGGGGAAGTATTAGAGAATAAACCTTTATAATGATTTTTGAAATTAAAAATCACTGTTTCAAATGATTTGGGGAGAGTAATACAATCTCTTTTTGTAGTATACTTATATAGTCTCTTTCAAACTAACTAAATATAGCTCTGGTTATAACGAACATTCTTAAGGTTTTAAGTAAATAACACGCTTATGAATACAGAAGTCTGAATTCACTTAAGCTGATTAATTGTTTTTTAATTTTGAAATGAGGTTTAATGAATCAAAATATTTTTCAACTAATATTTATGAATAGTTATTTTAGTTTGGTAAAATCTGAACACCATGAACTTTCTATGTAGCCAGAAACATTTTTATAAATTAAAAAAACTCTTATGCATGAATATATGCATGCTTCAAATTTATAAA
The DNA here is from genome assembly GCA_038373885.1 of Cheiracanthium punctorium. Lineage (NCBI taxonomy): Eukaryota > Metazoa > Arthropoda > Arachnida > Araneae > Cheiracanthiidae > Cheiracanthium > Cheiracanthium punctorium. Next base: position 28,021 of record JAWZYV010012720.1, on the reverse strand, counting down.
AGTATTAACTGTCACATCCAGAATTCAAAAGTTAACTTAGCCAGAATATATGAATTTAAAAAAAAAAAAATATGACAACTAGACATGGAAATTTCTTTTTTAACATGTCTTGTAAACTTTTACTATAAACATAGAAAAATAGCCCAAGAATAACTAATAAATCAGAAAAATACATACAGTTCTTACAAGGCATAAGATTCATTATTGCTGGAATACCGCTGCCCGATAACTTAGAAAAACAGCTTTAATTTTTCTATAACTGAAGTTAACATATAAAATGAGATGCATGACAGACTGAAATGTCTTTTAAACATACATCCCTAAATTCTTACTCCTGGAGTTTAATGCGCACAGAATAAATAATTTAAAAAAACTTTAAAACTTTCTATTCTCACTCAAATTCAACACTTGTTCTTTTTTCTGAGTTATCTGCAAGTCACATTCATCAGTTTTCTCAGAAAGGTCCTACTATAACATGAATATTTAAAAAAAAAAAAAAAAAAAAACGGAAGGGGAGGGAGAGGAAGAACCCAAAAAAATACCATCCTCAAAATAAATTAATTTTGTGAATACATATTTACTAATTAAGCTCTCTAATATTATAAGGAAATGCAGCAAACTTATTTGAGTATCTAATATTGACCAAATGATTTGTTTTTAACACATACACAAAACAAAACAAAAAAAGATCCTCAGAGACTATGTCTTAAATATCGGTAAGAAAAGTATTAAGTTCAGTATAGAAAATTCAAAACTACTGTTAGCCACCAATTCATTTTGAATTGTCTTTACATAAACACTACAGCAGAAGCATGATAAAATGCAGTTTAATGGAAACCCATTCTAACCCATGCATTTATCAGTATACTGAAATTTGATGACAAAAATTAATCTTGCGGCCATGGAGAGAAACCTCTAAACTAAATATACTACAGTAATATAGTGTACTAAGGGCAAGTCTAAATTTTGCTGAGTATATATTGTATTATTTAATTTGACAGCATTAAACTGCATCTTTTTAAGTAAAAGAAAGACTATAAAAAGACTAAAGTATTTTTTTTATTGGTAAACATACTCTGCAAATTATGTTAAAATAAGCTATTTTTGACACTGGGCTGTTTTAAGCTTTCAACTTCATATTGCACTATATTTTCAACTTTATATTTGATTTCACTAACTCATACATATATTGATACTTACTATCAATATTACATGAACTCTTTTGATTAACTTCACCAGTACCATAATGTTTGCTTCCAGACCACTGATACAAAAATACTTCTGTATGAGTAGAACCAGCATCAATGACAATGCCATACTGTGAAATTAAAATAAACAAATTTTATATGAATGAAACAGTAAAATTTTGCTTTGTTTTTAATAAAAGCAACAGTGAGTGGAGCATCCAAATATTAAAAAATTACAAACTTACAATAAAGTAAACATAAAAATGCATTTTTAAACTATTGTGTAAGTAATAGCAAAAAAGGAAAAATCAAAACAGCAGTTAAACTACATCTTTAAAGTACAGGGTGGTTATAATTAAGTTACCCTGTTCAGACCTATGTAGAGCCTGTTTTGGTGGATGTATTTTGTTGAAACTTTAAGTATGTACCATAGGGAAAAGAAATTTACAATTTAAAAATAGTTTAAATTTCTACTGATAGATGTGACACTTTTCACATATAAAGAATGTTATGCTAATTTGGAGCATTTTAAAAAAGCCATAAATTACGGCAGTCCTGATTTTTTTTTAAAACTTGATTATATATAATTATCAGAACTGCAGTAATTTATCAACTACACTGCAAAAATATTGATGCTTCAAACGCTTATGTAAAAAGAGCCCATGTCTCTCAAGTATCAATATTGTCATAGTGCAGTTGGTAAATTCTACAGTTCTTATAATAATTATAATAAATAAATTAAGAAAAACATTATTACAGAGCATTGCCTACTAGCTTTTTAAAAATGTTTTGAACTTACATCGGTCCTTTATATAATCATTTCAAGTGCCGATGTTCTTGCAGTGCTCTTTATAAATTATTGCAGTTCTAATAAAACAACTTTATCATTAAATATTGCTTTTTTCTTGTCTGAAGGGATGGTGAAGAATTACTATACAGCCGAACTCGTAAATAACAATCCCTGATTTAATGAAGAAATCAGAAGTATTTGGTTGGTACAATGTTAAGTCTATGGGAGTGTAAGTTGCTTTTAACGAATAAACCCCGGTTATAGCAATGGAATATTTTTTAATATTAAAAAATTTCTATTAACCTCCACCTTTCCAGCTCAGCTAATGAATCCTTTCTTGGAAAAATTCCTTTAACATTTCAAAGTCTATGAAAGCGACGATGATAATGACGAATATGCTGAATTTCAACCTGAACTGACTGCAACATACTTAATGGCTTTTGAGTGTGCAGAAAAACTTCAAACTTTTTTAGAACATGGGAGTGCAACTGACAATGATTTTAGGTCCTTGAGTCTTTAACGAACAATAATACAAGAAAAAGACAATAAGACAGTCAAAACAAGTTAAGCAACTTGTTTTGTACTGCACAGAAATAAAATAAAAAAACAAATAATATAGTAAGTATGCATGAATATTTCTGATTATTTCATGAACCTGGTTTTTCACAAGTACTCAATTATAACAAGCAAATATGTTTAGGGTGGAGTGAAAAATAAAATTTTTGAAATTAAATTCACCTGAGGGCTCAAAAATTGTCTATTGGTGAGAGTATCGTCCACATAAAATTTGGAAGAAATTCAGCCATATTTTCTGCCCCTACCAGCACCATCTATGAATATAGCTTACCGTACGTTTCTAAAAGGTTTTTTGCCAAAAAGGTCTTCCTCTGCACAGCTCAATAATTTGTAATATATCAAATTACTCGTCTTTAACACTCTACAAAATGGGCAAAGATCTGAAATTAAGAAATCCTAATTTTATACCATATTTCAGGCAAAATTGTGATCATTTTCGAAATAGACAATTTCTTAAATGATAATTTATCGGGTCTGCAGGGCATTTTCCTGTCTTTCTGATATATATCAAATCTATTGTGAGATGATTTACTTCATCATTGTAAAATATCATATGAATTAATTTGAGAATAATACACATGAATTTGAAACTGTGTCTGTCGTTTGCAATATACTGTATAGTATTTTGTAAATTGTAAAATTTAAGAAAACATTTAGAAAGGCAAGGAACACTTATTTTTAACAACAAACAAGTTTTCACACACAACACAACAAACAAGTTTTCAATTGAAATATAATATTTAGATAAATAGCAAAATAAAATAAACATCTTAGTACAGTGTCAGTACTTATCAACAATAGATACTTGCTTCTGTGCTCAGACAATGATTTTGTACTGTCCTTTTGTGTTGTAATTTGGCATGATTCTTCTAGAATAAATTTTACTTTGTATAAAGCCTTCTCTTGTCTCTGCTCCGCAAACACTTTTAGAACCCTTATTATATCACTTTAGCAGCCAGTGTGTATTACTGTTCCGTTGCATCCAACTATACACAAATTAGATACATCAATATCATTTTTTGTTATAAAAGTCTAGTATGCTATTTTTATTCCTAGTGACATGTCGTTTTCAGATTTGACATTGCCCAGATAATTATTTTCCAGCTCTCGCATGAGCATTACATGTTTCCTCGATCACAATATCTCAATAGTATGTCCCAGTATCATCTTTCTTAACTTGAACAAGGGTTGCATCTTTCTTCCCATCAAAGAATAGTAATGGAAGTGCTGCAACATCACCTCTATAGTGCTCTCTAGTCTTCTTTTTCTCTCTTCTAACTTTACTTTTATCAACTGCATTGCTCACATTGTCAGATCTGATTAATTTAATTTCTTCTAGTATAGCAGATGCAAGGGAAATGACCACTTGGTCCTGAACCCCATGTCTATATTCTGTTATAACAAATGTTGAGAAACTGAGCCTCATCTGTTTAGGCTTTTCAAGCTCAGGCACAAAATCAGTAATAGCATCAGATGAATCATCCCCAGCATCAGGTGATATTGAAATCGCATCATCATCATCAAAGTGTGCAACAGCAGAACATGGCATTTCATTACAGCAACATGCAAAATTTTCTTCTGTGTTTCCCTCCTCTTAAATGCTCATGTAGTTTGCAAAACCAGGGATCTAATTACCATTTTTCTCACAGTTCTTTGATCATGCAAAAATGTCTTTTCTTCCAGAAGAACTTTTCTGTCTTTCTCGCAATTGTACCTGGATGTAGTCACACTTGCATGTCAAAATATCAAACAATTTTGACTCAGCGTCTTCTCTGAAACTTGAAATTTTTTCCTTAAATGCTTCTTTGGTTTGTCTTTTGTTTGGCACTTTCAACAAATTCATGTATTTATCATGATAGGTCCTTATAAAATTAACAATCCTTTGGTGGGATGTTACTGGAACAGGGCTTTCTTCCAGATGTTCTCCATTTTGAATGCAACAATTTCACTTATTTCTGACACCAGTGTACATGGGTAGAATGTTCATCTTTAAGTATGACGGTTGTCCAAACTCAGGACAAGGGTCCATCCCATACAGCATGCAAAGGTTCTCTTAGTGTCTATGTTCAGAGAACGTTTCCTGAACGTTAATAGACGTTCAGAGAACCTATGCGTGCTGTATGGGGCGTTCCTGTAAATTGTGTCCTAACAATCCTCTGTGAAATTGATGATTTGAAACTAGAGTAATTACACCCAAATCTGTCACAGCTGATCATCTTTTGTTAAGCCGTGGGTAACATGATAGCAAGCTTGAAAACAGAATAGAAAAGAAAAAAACGCAGACGGAAAAAAATGCAGGATATCTCATAACCTCAGCTCACAGTCGGGAATTAATCTTGTTATAGAAACTAAACCACAAATCTACACAAAAATGATTTCTCTCTTTTTAGCTTCAGAAACAGTATAAAGAAACAGTTCAGTTCATTTGATGTGAGAAAAAGAGAATAAATTCCAAAACACCAATTTATACAGAAAAGAAAATTATGTTTTAAAGCCGCAAAAATTAGGTGTTCTTAATTTCAGATCATTACCATTTTGACAAAGTGCAGAAAGACAATTTGATATATTACAAATTATAGGTCTGCAAAAAATGTAATGATTGATGAAAACCCACCAGGAATCCCCACAGTAGGCTATTGTGAAACGTAAATGGCACTGGTGAGGACAGAAGGTACTGTCAAATTTGGTCCAAATTTTACCTGAAAGTTACTATCACAAATGGTCAACTTTTCCACCCTCAGGCATTTTCAGTTTAAAAAAAAAAACAAAACAATTCAAAACCCCTATTTTTCACTCCACTCTAATCATGGTGCCTCAGAGCCCATTATAAATGAGTTCGAATGTATGACATTAACTACTATCGTTTTGAAAAAGCTTAAAACTTTCATAAAATGTATGCTTTTCATGTGAAAAGTGCCATCTATGAGTTCAAATTTGAATTTTTTATAGCAGATTTCTTCCCCCCCCCCCCATTGTCCATAGGGGGTAACCGAATTTTAAGGAAATACATCGACCATAATGTCCTCAAAGTCTAAACAAGGTCACTTTAATAATAATCATTCTGCATAGTAAAATTATATTTTTAAATCATAAAATTCAGAGAAAATTTTTAAAAAATAAGAAACAGAAAATACTCAGATGTTTAATCTAGTTTAACAATCTAATTTTCTGATCCTTAAATGTTTTATTCCTTTCTCAGAAGGAAAGTTAACCAAGTCAGCAGTCATAACACTTGATTCAAACAAAAAACTATGACGTGACTTCTGAAGGTAGGTAAGGTTTTAGGATTCATTCTTGCAGACTTACAGCCTTCTCCAAAATACAGAAGTTCTAAAATTTATATTGCTTTTCTAACATAACAATATAATTCATTTCTGTTTACTAATGACAGTGCAGTTAACAGGACCTGTACAACACGTCTTCTCAAATTAAAATAATGATATGCACGATTTACGATATTACCTTATGATATACACAATACAGTCAACCTGCATGATACAGTTACTTTTGCAGAATAACAAAGTACTGGTTCACTCATTTTTCGTTGCCCATATTTTGCAATTCTAAGTTGACATATTTTTGGAGATGGAAATACACTTTGATTATCCACAAAATGTTAGATAGCCATTTACTGTCCACCCCCATGAGATCAAGAAATTTTACACCAAAATTTGTCTTAAAGGCCAGCAGAAAGAAACATGACTGAGGCTAATGTTGTGTCAATAGCAATTTTATGCAGTCCTTGTATAATATCAGGGGCAGGAAAGTCTCCAAAAATTTACATGCCCAAAAAATATTACTACGTAGGTATGGGATTTTTACCTTTTCCCACTATCGTTGGGATTGTTTACCACAACCCCATTATTGTTGGAGTTGGGGTTATTTGGTTTATACTACAGTTGAGGTATTGAGATATCTGCTAGGACATTGATAAAATCACTGAAATAAAAATGGAAATTTATTTTTCTGTACCAAGTTTTGAAAAATCGTAGGCATTTAAAAAATTTGGGAATAATACCGTAAGCGGGGGCAGGTCGCCAAGCCAGATACATCGGCAAAGCTCATGATAAGTAAAAATACTTATCAGTGTTGCCAATTGAGATGAGGTATTTAGCAACCCTTTTGCAGAGTTGTGTTGTTGTTTCATGATGTCATTAGAAATTATGTGATTGGTCAAAGAAATTGACTGGGAATACAGTAAGTTTGAAGGAATTATGTGATTGGTTGAAAGAATTTAACTGCTAGCAGAACTTGAAATGACCCGCGTGTACACATTGAACATGCTTGTTTGTTGTGATTCCTTGGTGAAGTTAACAGTGTACAGTTATTTAATAGTGGTGTTTAAGAAGTGAAATTTCATTTTTTTTATATTAAATGTGGATAAGTTGTCTAAAGCTGTAATGAATTTGCGTTATGTTAAGATGTATTGTATATGAATTGTTGTAAAAATTTGAAAATGTTTGTTCGGTGCTTTTTGATGCATCAATGCCATTAAATAAGGAATTAAACAGAGGATTTGAGGTATGTGCTTTTGTTTATTTAAATATTTATTGAATGATTTACTGAATTGGTTTACAGTTGAGATTTAATATTATTGTTTTCTATTGCAATGTTATCGTATGCTGAGTTATTTTAATTTTATGAGAATTGCTGAAGAATGATTTGTGATGAAAAATGGTGATTTTTAATGTTTTAAGAAAGATTGATAATTTTATTAGATATATTTGTTTACTAACATGGATTTGCAGAAATCAGGTACAATATTTAGGTTTAATATGAATCAATATATAAGGATTTTTGGGTTGTTTGTGGTGAGGTTTGATTTTATTCTGTTTTTAGTAGATATTAAAACAGAATGAATCTCGGGAGGGGGAGGGAGGTAGTCTTTATTTGAATGTTTTTCTAATTTTAAACTGTGATTTTAAGGGAAGTTTTGCTGTATATTTTTCTGCAGAAACATATTTTAGTACTTTGCCTCTTTTGAAGGTTTTATTTATTTTGTAACGTACCCATAGCCCAGAGCTAGTGCTTTGCTTATGTTCATTTTCTTTGTAATTGCATTTAAATATGTCTACAAATGTTTTAGTATGGTGTTTAGATAAGTGTATTGTAGTTTTGGGTTTATATTTTCATATTTAACTACGTATGCTTATGTTATGTTTGGCGAGAAAATAAAGTCGCCAAGGTTAGACGTTGGTGACAAAAAAAAGTCGCCAACTAAACCTGCCCCCGCTTATGCTATTATTCCCCAAGTTTTCATATACATTTTTTCGGTTTTGTTTTTTAAAGTAATTTATGAATCTCTTACGGTCGATTTTTTTACGTGCCCAATTGGATGTGCAGCAAAAAAATATAAATACCCTGCTGAAAATTTTATATGCCCCAGGCATGTTGGACGATAGATTTTTCTAGCCTTGTATAATATGCAGTGGAAAATGAAGGTCTGAGGGAAGCCTTGTTTAAATACGAAAATCCTTTATTTATAATACTACAATATGACTTGATACAAGAAAGGAGCATGAAGTTTACAAGGTGTTGCAACCATGAAATACAGGAGAGAGCAAAACATATTTAATTAACAAGACAAAATATGTAGGAATTCCCATTTCATCTCCAGCTTCAGACCTTTTTTCACCTTGTCATGTTTTCAAAATATTTCAAAGCCCTGCTATTTAAAATGAATGAATGAATGTGTTTGCGTGAGAGACTTAAAAATTAGACAACACACTTGTTATTTTCATCAACTGCTCTTTCATCACACTTTGATTACCGTTGCAGCAATTTTTCAGTTTGTATTTTATTAGAAAATTAACTTGATATTCTTGCATGTTAAATTTGTATTGTATTACGAATTTGATATTATGCAAGAATATCAAATTTAAAATGATCTTTATTCTAAAAAAAATTTGTTAACATGCTGCATTAACAGTGATGCAGGAAGTACATATATCATTTTAAAGAAAGCTGAATTGTAGAGCTACAACTATATTACCAAAATTTGTAATGTAGTGGTATAAACTGGATATAACAAAAAAAAAAATTAAAAATTAAAATTTTCAACAAAAATATGCAAAGTTTAAAAAACAGTATAAGATTTGGTTCTAAGTAAATGGAAAACTTGTGTTTTTTCTCTCCAACAAATGTTTATATGTGTAAAGGATTGTCGCTTCCAAAATGTTTGAGCAAAATTGAAGTATTTCTTTTTACTTTATGGCCTTACAGATATATTTTTCTAAGTAATGTGAAATGGTATTAGTAGAAAAAAAAAAAAAAATTGAGCATTAATACTTACATCAAAAGGTATATCACCCCCAGTTGTAGCAAAAAGAACTGATACCGTTATAAACAGAATAGTAGAAATAATTGCTGCAGCAATTCCAACAACAGCAATATGAATAGGTTTGATAATGGAGGACTCTGAAAAGCATGTAAAGTTTTCAAAACATAAGTCTATTAAAAAACAAAAAAAACTTGCATCTATGTTTTATTATTTTAGAGAGCCTACAAATAATGAGAATTAAAGTACTTATACATATGAAAAACTTGTAACAAAATTAATAAATAATAAATTTCGTGCATCAATCATGTTGTCTATACAAACATTCCTGAATAAGTAAGATTACATAGAATCAAAAGAAAAAGAAAAACAAAACAGAAAACAATCAAGAAATAACAGATTAAAATATATTTACTGTTGTCTTACTATTATAGACTAAATACAACTTTGATCCTTCTTTAACACCTTGAGATTCTACAGTTGCATCCCAGTCTAACTTGTTATACTGTTTATCAAATACTACTAATCCAGGAACCCCATCATCTTTTTCCAAAGAAAATAAAAAGTCACTAACAACTTTTCTGACAGTGTCTCTAGGTGCAATTTCTACAGTAGCAGATCCTGCCAGAGGACTTGCTAAATTACTTTCTATATGTACCGTATACATTTCATTCAGCAATCTTTCACATTCATACCTGTAAAAAAAAAAATATTATGAACATGTATATATTATGTGAACATGTTTATTTAGTATCAAACATCATAATGGTTTAACACAAATACAGCAATATTGAAAGCTAAATATGAGGAAGCTTTAAGATCTAATTTAATTTAATCAGAGGTATCCATAATACCACACTTCTTTATGAATATTCAGGATATCCCCAAAACTTTGACTTCAGATCTTATTACTTAAATATTGATCATGGAAGTATAATAAATTTCGAAGTTGCTTAAAAAAACTGGTACAGAATTTCATGAGATCAAATCTGAGCAAATACAAAATTTTATTTTTTATACAAGTCCCATAAAAAAAAAAAAAAAAAAAAAAATAGTAAAATAAACCTTACATTATTTTGGTTATGTGCAAAATTTCAACTTACCATAAAAAATCTCAGATATCATTAAACAAAGTTAATCAGTAAAAATTTTAATCAATTTCCTAAAAGTCTACCTTTTTTTACTTCAGATTGCTGAGATTTATTATACTTCTTTGTAATTTATATATCTATGGTCAATATTTAACCCTCTAAGTATTTATGACAAAATTCCGTCTACTTTGTTCCGGTTTTCACTGGAATGCATCAATAATTTAAATTATTTTTAACAGTCAGATATCTTAAAATATGTTTTGTATTAAAGCTCATAATTTAGTTCATTTTTTAATGATTACAAAAACTTCCTATCAAAATTTTATTTTTTTTTATAATTTTAAATCTGAAAATTTTACCATGAAAACAACTTTACATTACTTGCCCATTTCCAAGACGCTCAGAGGGTTAAGGAATAAAAGCCAAGGTCAATGTTTTTGAGACATCCTGTATAAAATATACATGTACTTTCATATAAAATATCGACTTTGGGACTTCAAAGGTCCATCAGAACTCTAAGCAAGATCTGAAATATTTAAACAGACATTATAATTATTTTAGCCTCAATAGATAACTCCTATTGTATATATTTAAATATATATATATATAAGTATATAACAATATATCACTACCTGTAAAAGCACAAGAAAGATACTGTTTTTGCTCTTATATATTTACAGAAAAAGATTATGATATACTTGGTTAAAAATAAAATTAAATTTTAATGACTATCAGGCAAATATTGATAATAGAGCTGATAAAAGAAAACTTATACAGATTTAGATGTACGATAAAGAAATATATACAATACAATCCGTTCATTTTGTTTAAGATGGGGGGAAATGTTGAAAAGTAACTCACACTCAATGAGTTCATATTCATGAGGTATAATTGTAAAAGGATCCTAGAGTAATTGACAAAAACAATGAACTATCTTATGATTTTTATCTCACAAACAGCAACATTCAAACCATCATTGTTTTTGTAGACAACTGTTCATTTTCTTTTCAGATTCATTCCTTATTCACATTAGTAATGATTTTTCTCACCTCAGTTTATCTAACAATGTTTACTGATTACAAACGCAATCACAGATTGCTGATAACACAACACAATAAAGCAAGTCTTATCCTTTTTCATTCAAATGACAGCTTTTATTAGTCATGCTTTCAATATTTTCCCTGGAAAACATTTTTAATAAATTTATCTTACAGGTATCCAAAATTAATCCCCTGAATTTTTTTTTCTAAACATTTTTTTTTTTTTTTAATTTGAAGCCCCCTTCCCTTTTTTCTATACATTTACAGAAAATAGAGCACACCCTGTATGTATTTTTTCATGTTCAGTATCTCCTTTTAAAAAACTAAGATAGAAAGCACAAACTGTAAGGATTTATTTTCACTGTGTCCCAAAGTTTTATTTAACAGGCAATTTAAATGTCACTTCCCTCAATAAAAATGAAAATTTTGATTCAAAATTATATTAATGCCATTAATTAATGGAAATGGTAAAGTTGAACATTTAATATAATGTAGTATCGTTCAAAAAATGTATGCATTTTATATATGAAGTTTTTCATAGGGCAATCCCAAAAATATTTAATATTATAATTTTAACACCACCTCCCCAATAACAGACATTTGAAAAGTACTTACTCTTTTCAGGCACCTTTACTCTCTGCCTTTTCCTTTATAGATCCTTAAACTTGTCTAACTGTATTATTTTAATATATGTGTTACTATGAAAGTCCGAAATCTGGAGAATTTCACTTTCATCGGTGAATGACAATATTAACACCGTTGCTTGGTGTATGCTCGAAATATTTACTAAATATTTATTTTGGTTCTCACACCGGCAAATCTCGAATATTCACCATGCGCTATTTATGAATGTTGAATACGTGAGAGATTTGCAGTTTTTCTCTGTATTTCAGGCACAATAAAATGTAAAAAGGGTGACAAAATGCTTTTGCCTCTCTTGCTGAGAGAAAAACCAATCTTGGACAGGATAGGAGGTTCATCACTCTGCAGAGGGAATTTCACTGTGGGATTAAATCTGAGAATTTAAATGCCATTGTAGATTTAAAAGGCATCCTAGGACAGACTTTTTTTTTGGGGGGGGGGGGGGAGGCACACAGCTTTAGATTCTGGTGTGAGAAGAAGGAATGCTCGATGTTACTTGCCTTCTTAAAAACAACAGAAGTTATACTTGGATAAATGTTAACCCTTAACTGCACGAATTTTAAGCATGATCGCTTGATAGCCTCGAGTGTAAGCTTAATTTCCTATATCAGTTTTGTGAATAACTAAAATTTCTTTCAAACTGAGTTATTCAAATAATATGTGAAATTTTTATTGCTCTCAACATGAATCATTTATTATTAAAAATTATATTTCACATTTGAAATTTACATAAGAAATTTGGGTTGTACTTTGGTCCGGCAGTGAATGTTTTGCTAAGCATTAAGATTTTTAGTTTTATGTTTAGTCAGTAAAGATCTTCACATTTATACTGTAGTGGATTTTTTTTAATTGTGAGGCACTATGTAATAAAAAATATCTCCCCCCCCCCTCCAACAGATTAAAAATACTTTTTGCTAAGTTCTTGCCTTTCTGTTGACCTCAGCTTCTCTTTTTGGCTTCCGCCTGAGCATATCTGTGCTTGTCAACATATACCTTGGTGGCAGTCTGATAATACCAGAATACAATTAAATATTCAGTCTTCCACCAGCGTATTTAGTAAGTGTTTAACATTCATCGGTGAAAGTCGACATTCTCTAATTTCAATACTTCACAGTAACATATTGTTATCGTCAAATGAATATCTGCTATGTGTACTTTTTGGAGATTTTGACTAGTTTACTAACCAAATTTTCGTATGAAAAGGCTGCTATGTGACTAAGCATTATACGGTGATCTGTGGTTGCTGAAAATAATATGCCATGTGCATCAGCTAGAATATTGTCAAATAACAACTGCTAATAAAAACCGTTAACAAAAAATAAAATTTTTGCACATAGCACATATATTGGTTTGACAGTGATAATAGGTATATAATACATATTAGGGATGCACAGAATACTCGGTTGGTATTCGGTATACTGCCTATTCAGCAGACAAACCGAATTTTTGGTTCGGCCGAATACTTAAATATTTGGCAACTGAATAGTAAACAAATTTAAGTATTCACCAATCAGTAAACAAATACATATTTTTTATATCATGAATGAAAGATACAGTATACTACCATAGTACTAAATTGATTCAAGTTGTTACTAATATCACATGTGAATAAGCATTAGAAACCCTTAGAAAGTCCTCCTATCAAGGCCATCCTTGGCAGATACCCCTACCATAGCGTTTCACAATCACACAAAAAACTAATATCACAATGAAATTAGTTTTAATGTAAGAGAAAAAAACTCCGATGTTAAATTTGAATTTTGTTGCCTTCCAATTTTTCTTAAATCTTATGACACATTACATTAACTTTGCTATTACTAACTGATTTAAATTTGAAACAATAACCAGGAAAAAAAAACTCTTAACATTAAGTGTTCATAAATATGTTAAGTCAATTAACTGCTAATTTTTTTTTAGGTAAAATATGTAGGTAAAAAAATTAGCAGCATTTCACTAATATTTAAAATAGTTATTAATAATATATAAAGCAAATACACGTGGATATTAAATTTTGCAGCATTTTAATTTTTGAAGGTTTACACCATATGAAATATTAAAATAAATAAAAACTTAGTAAAAAAAAACACATAAAAGGTTACTTATAAGGCGTAACGATCGTTTTGACCAAAAAATTCTTCCGGATGGAAGGGCTTGTTTGATTCATCAAACAAGCCCTTCCATCAGTGGCGGCTCGTCATTATGGGCCAGAGGGGCCTGGCCCCACTGAGTAACTACCATCTAAATCAAAGTATCTTCCTATTATGTAAGATAGTTCTTTCAAAAAATACACGCATTTTACTCTATTTTAAAACTATCCATTAAAAAAAACACTTAAAAAAGCAATAGTTATACAATTTTCCCCTATCTAAATCATCAATGGGCAATGGGCTGGATTGCCCTGAATTTGGCGTCTTTTCTCCGTTCACCATGTTGACATATTTGGCATTGAGCACAAAAGCCATATTGACGTGGAATTAACTTGGCTTCTAAATGGCGTATTTGGTGCTGTCTTCGGGGCACATGGCGATCTACACGACTGTACGAGGAAATTTCGCCAATCGGTAGCTATTGGCGGAATTTACCCCGCTTAGGAGGAAATCATTTATTATTTGCGTGATCGTATTTTTGCAGTGCAGTCAGATGTTTTTCTGTTTTGTTTTCTTGATTTACGGAAAGTGGTGTATAAATGTCTTTTTATATATATATTGATTTTAAAATAAATAAATCATCTAAAAATTATGATAAAGCAGCTATAAAGAACATAAATACTAAATAATTAAATGTGGCTTTTTAATAAAGTAAACTTTTCAATTTAACATAACTTTACTTAATAAGTAAAAAATATTTTTTACTTAATAAGTAAAAAATAGCAAAAGTTGTATAGTAATTTTGATAATCATTTGTCATTTGAGGAATTTTAAATACTTACCCTGTGTGCACGTGGGGATAAGTTGTTCTATATGTATATATATTTTCGTGATTTTAATTGGCACTATTTTTTTTTGGGCCCCACCATTGAAATTGGTCACAAGCTGCCACTGCCTTCCATCTTACTGAGCAGAGGGAACTATTTTTTATTCACAAAGTTTTTATTTATTTTATCATTTAACACCAGTATTTTGAGTGTTTTTATATGAAATATTGTTTAAGAAAAAACTAATTAAATTAATCATTGCAATCAAAGTTTAATAACGGTTTAATAAATTTTAACCAAGTATTCGGTATTCAGCCGAATATTCGGTATTCAGCCGAATATTCGGTTAGAATTTTAACTGAATATTCGGTATTCATTATTCGGCAAAATATGGTGTATCCCTAATACGTATGACAAACTTAGGGGGGGGGGGAATTCACATAAAAATAATTTATAAGTTACATGTGCAAAAATCTACTTGCTCTTATGTTTTAGTTACTACTATAATAAAATTAATAAGAAAATCAATATTGATTGAATATTATGATAATTTTAAAAGAGTTACTCTTATTATTTTTATCAGTATTATTATTATTTTTTTTTATGGATAATCAGGAAGATAATAAATTCCTATTTATTTCTTTAGCATCTTAAATATTGAAGCTGTAATGAGAAACAATATTCAGTGATTTTGCGATAAGTCAAATATCCAGCTGTGACGAAGTTTTTATGCAGTCCCAATCCAATCCAATAAGAATTTATTCCTTTTGTCGAACTTAGGATAAGGTGAAGATTTTTGTTGGTCCCCAGGAATTCGACTTATCACGAAATTATTGTATAATTTTATAATCCACAAAATGAGTTATATAAAATTTTTGAA
The DNA here is from genome assembly GCA_038373885.1 of Cheiracanthium punctorium. Taxonomy (NCBI): domain Eukaryota; kingdom Metazoa; phylum Arthropoda; class Arachnida; order Araneae; family Cheiracanthiidae; genus Cheiracanthium; species Cheiracanthium punctorium. The sequence goes on along the minus strand of JAWZYV010012720.1, from coordinate 12,624 downwards.
AACTTACTGTAACAACGATACAATGAAAACACATTTACACTTATTGTTAAAGGATAACACAATAGGGACGAGGCTTTTGGTCTGCACAAAATGTGCAGATGAGTAGACAGTTTCTGTAAAATGAGGGAATTTTGAACTTGTCTTCAACACATTCAAAAACAAGATTTCTATCAATTTTTCACAATAGAATATCTTTTTTTGCAAAAGAACAGTTTATAGGATTATTATTTTTGTTCGTTTTTGTACAGAGACTTCCATTTATATAAGATTCTTAGTGCTGCCATCTTATGATCATAAAGGAAATTATTCTAAACAGATTCGCTAGGAAAGGGAGATGACGTGGGCATATTTCATTAGCTGATGAAATATCGAATATTTTGAGAGGAATATACTGTGAAAAGGAAGCCAAGTCATCTCTGAAATGATAGCACACAATCAGTGATTAAACACCACTAGATGGCAACTGTGTTGAATATATGTATGTAAATTATGTGAATGTTGATCTAAACACATGACAAATTGTAATGTTTATCTGTAGAACTCGTTTCATTTTATCTTAAATTAAAATAAAATCATTTTTTGATGATTTTCGAAAGTTAAACCATTTTTTGTCTTTTCTTACTTTGCATCATTTATTTATAGAAGAAAATGCACTGCTGTTTCGTGTAACTTATTCTAAATATTATACTGCTAAAGTAGTAAAAATGTTATGTCAAAAATATGCTTTTTTTGTTAAATACTTTATACTTTAATGTGGAAAAAAAAAATGCATTCAATTGAATAATTTCTGAATGAAAATAAAAAATGTCCAATACATATGTAATTTGAATGGCTCAAAAATTTTACTACTTGTCTAAGACCACTGCTTTAAAATGAATCTGAACGTATAACAGATCCACAGAGGCACGTATCGAGAAAACCATTTTGGAGAGGGTCCAAATGGTAAAAAAGGCAATATTTTTCACAAAAAGACTATCATTTAAGTAACAAAAATCAAAATTTCTCTTTAAATATGTCCTTGGATCCACCCAAAACGAAAATTGGATGAGTAATCTTCCAATTTCATTACTATTGATTCAGAAAGAAATGTTAGCATCCTTTTCAAATAATGGATGAATATTATTCTTTACCGTTTTAATAAATACAATATGTATAATTTTCACATTCCCAATTATTACATCTCTAAATAAAAAATACTAATAACTATTTAGGACACTTCCTTTCTTTCAAACCTTAGTTAATTTAAGATGCTTAGAAAAACATCCCAAAATGTTTTTCATTGTTACACCATCTCATAAAAGTATTCGACTGTAAGACAAATTTCCTGTTTTTGGTATTATGTATAAAGCATTGTTTTACATAAAAAGTGAATCGCGTAGTACAATAACAATTTCTGGTTTTTCTCTTCAGTTTGTGTTTGTTGAAAAAAGAATCGGCAATAAAAAAAACATCAAATAAGAAATTTAGCTTAGAATAGATTTTTTTTTTTTTTTTTGGGGGGGGGGGAAGGGGGGGGGGGCTCTTTTTATACAAAATATTTAACATAAATTTTAATAAAATATATAAAAGGAATATGTTATGGACTATTTACAACATGTCTTGTTATATAAAAATGATCAACATTTGGCTCCAAAATTTTCTTTTCGTTGACTGTCTTATTGTATTGTATATTAAGGCAAACCTACACAAGCAGAATTTTGGACAGATGACTTTTTAAGGAATACTAACACCTATTTGTGTTACATCTGTAGAAAACCATCCAAAATGCCAGATCATTAGATCAACAGCCACATGACAAGTCTGAAACCGGGACCTTCACTCTTCAGCCATCTACCATGTTAAGTATCCTGATTGTGATTGTCTGTGATTACGGCAATGCTACACTAGGGCGATCTGCCAAGGGAGGAGTGTCTTTTAGGAGGACTTTCTAAGGAGTTCTAATGCGTCTTCACATTACATCTGGAGAAAACCTACCAAAACTCCAACCGTTAGATCGACAGCCACGCAATGGGACCCGAACCTCAGACCTTCACACTTCGGCCATCTACCATTTTCAGTGGCATAACCACTGTGCCATGGTGAGGCTGTGTTAAGTATCTTCTCCAATCGGGAAAATAGTGCGGCCAAAAAGTTTTATTATAACAGGGTGTGCATGTGCTCGTGTAATGGGGGGTGGTTAATCTGTAACAAGTGATGACAATGGCATATGATCACGCCTCGCCCCTGCAACACACCTGATACCAAAAGCTCAATTTTAAACTTATTAACCTACTTTATATATATAACCAGACAAAACATGTACATACACTTTACAGTTACGAAAATAAATATTCTTATGTAGCTCTTTCTTCGGTTTGGGACCTTTTGTCTACCACTTCAAAGTTTCCAGAAATTTTAGATCTCTATACATAAGTAGAAATGAATTAATTGTGTTAGCTGCTTGAAAGATTTTAAGATGTCTTTTTACAAGCTGTATTATACAATATAATAACCTATAAATCTGCACTGGTTACAAAAATTTTAGGAAAATTTCTCAAAACTTGTGAAAAATGGGTCACACTAAAAATTTTGTTAAGTAGCTTCCAATTTTAAGAATTTTTTCTATGTTTCATAATATTCACAGTCTCGTCGCTTATTTCAGTGCTTAGTGCAGATTATAAAGTCAGCAATTCCAGGGTTCGTACGCCCCATCCCTAAATTCCAGGGTTCATACGCCTCAGGGAAAACCGGGGGAATTTTTTTATAACTAATTATTTCAGTGAAAACTCAGGGAAAAGGTACTTATTTGTATTACTAGTAACATTTTATTGCTTATTTTCTTCCCAGTTCTAGTTAAGTTTCACCATGCTGTACTAGGAACATTTTATTCAATATTTTTAGTAATATATCTTTATGAATATGTAACTAGTTCAAAGTATTAAGCACATAAATGTTAATTAATTATTTGGAATACTGATCATTACCTTTTATTTATGCTTGCGATAAACCTGGAAATTTGATAGAATGTGTCTGGAAAACCTGGAAAACTCAGGGAATTTAATTTCAATAAATGAGTATGAACCCTGTATTCTGACTTTATCCAGTTCCGGGGGTAATTAATTAATTTTAATTTGAGTGTTAAGACCGTGAAGCAGGTTTTGTTTCTTCAAAGTATAGCCTTAATAGCCTCGCAAAATAATAATACGGACTGGCAAGGTATGAATATCTGTCACGGACTACATTTAAAATCTGGACTTGTTAATACATAGCGCTTTCTGACTGTCGAGGAATGAAAAAAGTAATTTTTTCGCTTATAACAGTACACAAACATTAGAATTACCTTCGTAATTTTTTAATCTGAATGAATTCAAAGGAATGCACTTGAAGTACAACACTTTAAAATGATCAGAATAATGTACAATCCTCACCTCCTAATCATCAGACGTATATCTTAATTACTTCACAGCAGATAAAAGTTTGTATGATGTTGAATTTAAAATTCCCCGATCATATGCTTATATCAAAACAGGCGCTATAGTCAACAGAAGAACAATCAAAAGATAACGAATCCTATTGGTTCCTGAGAATTTCATATCCCCCTAGCTTGGCATATTTATCGCTTTTTTATTGGCGCTAAACCTTGCAGTTACAGTTGTACGTTAAATTAATGTGACGTCTTCTAAAGGACAAATTCAGGTGAGCTATATTTATGTATTGGAGTATTTGGAGGTGACGCCACTGGATGCAGTTCGTCTACTACAAAATTGTATGGAGGACAGACAAAGGTGGCGCTGCACCTTGCAGTTACAGTTGTACGTTAAAAGAATGTGACATCTTCTAAAGGACAATTTGTAGTGCGCTATATTAATGTGCTGGAGCACTAGGAGGTGATGCCACATGCTTGTCGTCTGAAACGTAACTTTATCAAGGGCAAATAATGCTATCACTTCCAACCAATCAGTATGGGTTCCGTACGTGTTTCAGGGCTATAATCATCATTATCAACATTGACACGACCAGAGGCGCCGACTTTACAAAATTTCTGTGGGTGCCCTAAAAGACCGTGTGGGGGGGGGTTAATAAAATGGTGAAAGTCGCACAAGGTTTGTAATTTTTGATAAAGGATCGCTAAGTTTGGTGCCAAAACGCGACAATTTATTTTAAAGGGGGAGTATAGTTGCAATGTACTTGGAATGCACTATAGTTGGAATGTACTTAAAATAGTTTTAGTAGGTGATTTTAAGATAGATTTCGATTCCGAAGATGGGTTTTTATGGAACAAGGAAGAAAAATACGGAACACTCATGAATAACGATACACTTTCCAACTTTATGAAATCTCCCAACTACCCTTCAATCTTTTCCTATTATTTTCTTCCTTGCTCGTAACTACTCAATCATTTGACTTTCCGTGCACATTTTTACCAGTGGGAAATGGGTAATACAAATAATCATTTTAGCTCCACATAAAACATCCAATATCTGAGGGTATAGATCGAAGAAACGATATCTGCCTCACGGTTTTGGTACACAAATTAAAATAAACTAACTGCACCAAGGATTCGAAAAAATTCAGGATGGTTCTATACAAGCTGCACTACACACTGCAATAAATTCGAAAACTTTCATGAAACTTTCGGAAAAAAATCTTAAACGTGGAACTGCACAGCAAAATATTTCTAAGAATGGCCATTCTGCAAAATTTTTCGTTTAATCCGGTGTCTAGTACAGCTTGTGAACATACATCCTAAAAATTGTGAAGTGCTTTAGATAATTAATTTTCTTTTTGTATTTATATACCAAAATTGCGTGTTTTTTTTCCCAGCGCTGAAGGCGACATTCAAAGTTTAATTTAAGTGAATAGTGTGAATTTTGGCATCCGATTATCTGTACTACGGTGAAGCAACGCTGGGCATAGAATGAAAGTCTCCACCGTTGTGTCCTAGTAACGATAACAGCAAACCAGTTAAAATCAAGATTTTTAAAGTAATGAAGTATTTCTGATGAAATATGCCCTTCTTTTAGAAAAATCTGCTTGTGCTGGAGTCACCTTAAATTTGTTTGCCTTACGCAAATTCTCTGTCAAAATTCGAGGATTCCTGGGCGCACACCCCCTTTGCCCTTGTAATAAATTAGACCTGAAAGAGATGTATTACACCATTTCAGATTTTTTTTTTTTTTTTTTTAGTTTTAGCGATAGAATTTTGATTGGTTTTAACTAATCATTATACATTTAAGCAAAAGAAAAGTGTATTACTACGCTTATTGGGGAAAAGAAAAAAAAACATGCAACAATAATATCACAATCAGTCAAATTTCTTGTCATGTAAATGGAAATTTTGTATAAAAAGTGATTGAGTTTTCGAATGTAACAATACACGATCAATTTTATTCTTGTTTAATCTATCTCATCCCTGTCTGAAATCCTCAGGGTTTTCAAAAAATGTTATTCATAGTATTGTTTCTCAGCTCATTCATTTCCTGTTTTTTTTTTGGTTTTTTTTTTTACATTTTTGTACCCCTATAAACAGCTGCAGCTAAGCCTTGCCTATTTTCTTTTCTTTTTTTTTCCAACAAATTAAAGAAATTCCAAAAATTATACCCTTAAAATAAAACTAGATAGTTTCCTCAGAATGAATTAATGCAACGTTTTCTTTGTTGAAATGTGTGTAGGACCACATAAGAAAGATTGGTAACTATTTAAATGCAAACAGAAAAATAAAGCAGAACAATAAAAGTTGTTTATCTTAGAGTTAATAATTATTCAAAAAGTATTTTGAATTGTTGGCCATATAACCTCCAGGCATGATTTTGAGCAACCTCCTGAAGTAGAGATATTTTACCCTCTACCATTAAGTAATCAAATTTGCAAAATTACGAGAAACATACATTTCAGTATTGTGTGTTCATGCGCCCATGATTTCAGTAGAATTTTAAAAAACAGCATTGGGCTAGATCAAAGCAAATAGCAGGGCCGGCCCTAACAGTTTTGCCGCCCCGGACAAAAATATAAAATGCCGCCCCCCCCCATAGTAAAATTACTGTTAAAAGAAATAAATTGCTCACAGATACTGTTTTCATGCCTATAAAACTGGAATAGCTCTTTAAACATAACACAGCATGAGAAAAACCATATTCATTTAAAACCACACATTAAGCTAAAAACCAAAAGAAATAGAGAAAAATCAAGTTTTTTTTTTTTATGACTTTTAATTTGGCAGAATTCCTGACTTTTTCTTTTAAATCAATTTTTCAACTAATTCATGTTCGATAGCCAATGTAGTTAAATTATTTAACCTATCTGGAAGAGTTGTGAAACATAAGAAATTTTTAGTTAACTTTATTTTTGAGAAACTCTTATCTGCTCTTGCCACAATTATTGGCAAAGAAAGCGAAAGAAAATCTAGAGTTGAAATTAGCTTTAAAATTTCAATTGGGCTTTCCTTTTTGCCCAATAAGGCCGTTAAAGACACTATTCCATTTACTAGATCAAGCGCATTTATATTCACTGATTCTCCATCGGTCAACATTAACTACAATTGTTTACACTAAAAACAGTGTTATACTGTGTTACAATGATTAACTAGCACTTTTTAGGAGTACCTTTTAACTCATATATGTTGTGCAAAAATTTAAAATAATTACATTGGGTACTTATTAAATGAAATCTGCACTCTAAGGTATTAATCGCTTTGTTTACTGTAAAAAATAAAACTATCTTGAATTTTAATTTAGGATCTTTCACCAGATCATCTCGGGCTTGGCAATCAAAATTAATATGTTACGTGGCTGCGTAAACTGAGTATTAGCCAGAATACTATCTCGTCGGTCAGTTCTCTTGCATAACAGAACATTTTATTTAAAATCGCATCCAATCGAAGATCTTTTCAAAAAACCTTTACAGTTTCTTAAGAGTTCTAGAGCAGGTGGTAAATCGTTGTCTTTTGACTGCAATAGCTTTCTTAATGGATTCACTCAATTGATGATTTTGTACCAAATAATAATAGAGCATAGGAGCACGAAGTGTTTGAGAGAGTTAAATAATCCTGAAGCCAAATCACTGGAACAAAAACTTAAAATCCTTTCATCAATTTTAACGGTAGCCTCATTGGAATTAGATTAGCCAATACCTTTATACCTTACCAAGAATGCGATTTGTTCGATATTTTTGGCATCAGGAATGCAATCTAGAAATATGGGATAGTATTTGGTTTGCTGAATTTCATTAACAATTTGAATCCAACTGGAAACCTTGTGAGAAATCTATGCAATATGTGTAAATATTTGTTTGCATATCACATATAAACAATTGAAGCGAATGAAATGAAATTTATAGCAACCCTAAAAGTGGCAACTTAATTTAAACTACAGGTGCTAAAATATTTTAAGATTTAAAACTGTTGTTTGAAAACTGTGTGTAAATGTATGTTCGCCCTTTGTTAAAAAATGACTCAATGGAATAGAATGAAATTTGTAATTATATTGAATGTTAAGTTAATTGAAACAATAGATACCAAAATTGTTTTAAATAATTCATAGACTTTGAGATTTTGTAAAAATCGCTTAAAAAGTTTCCTCTGGCATCCACCAAAAACGGATTAAGAGAAAAGAATGAAATTAGGTTATATGATGGGTAACAATACATCATCGAAATTTTTAAAAGATTTGAATAAATTAAAGGATTTGTAAAAGTTGAATTGTATTTTTTCTTTTCTTTTTTTAGGGGGGGGGGGAGAGAATGGGAAGGTGTCACTTTAAGGCGTCTGGAGTTAATACAATGGGTGGCTGTTCGACTTAAACAAATCACGTCGATTTCTTTTTTTATATTATTATTATTTATATTAAAATTAAATATATAGTATTAAAATTTCTAAAGTTAATAGAACAAAATTCAGTTACTATCGAGGAGTTAAATAACATTGTTTGAATTCTTTCTAATTAAAGATATCTATATATTATTTTTTGAAAATTTTGTGTGACCACTTCGTGAAAGCAACTAGTGGTTAGACAAAAGGGAATGAAATGAAATTTTGTTAAAGGCGGTAGTAAATTCCAATTACAGGTTTTTAATTTTCTACAAGTTTGAATTATTTTTGAGGTATGGCTAAAGTGACCACTTATTTTTTCCTTCAAAACGGGACATCTACTACTTTTATGGCAATAGTGTGTTTATTTTCTCCCTCAAAACGGGACATCTACTATTTTTAAGGTAATAGTGTAGGGAGACTGAATTTCAGGTCTGGGTATCTTTTAGTGGTTAAGAAAACGCGCAAAAAAGCTTCTGTAAATGTTAATTTAAAAAAAAGAAGAAAAAAAAACTTTGCTAAAACACACATATGCTATAAAAACTAGTACAAGACGTACATTTCGGGTGGTACAAGGGGTAGGCCCTTCCTCGACTTAAATTCCTTCCACACAAGGCAGGAAGGTAGGAAACTGAGATGTAAACAAAAGGACACACAGAAAAAAGGAAATTGTCATTCGGAAGGAAAAAATTTCTTAGAAAACCAGAGTGAAAAGGGAAAATAAAATGGAGATCGAGGGGAGGGGGAAGCAAAAGAGAAGCATGACTTTAAAAAAGAAATAGAAATTAAATAAATTGAAATAGTTGACAAAAAAAGAGCATTAAAAGAACAGACACAAAAGCAATACTCCCCCCATCGTTTTCTTTGCGTCCCGAGAGGGGAGGGAGAAAGGTTAGGGTTTTTTTTTTTTTTTTTTTTTTTTTTTTTCAGACACTGCCGTTGGATGATTTTAGATTTTTAGAAGCCTTTATTGAAATCGTTACCGTGGGTTGCTCTCTTTCTAAAAACGGGACATTACGGTGTCCCGAAGCTGTGCTTGGGGACAACGGGACAAGCCACCTTAAAACGGGACGTATGGTCACCTTAGGTATGGCGTAAACTTTGATAAAGTTTTTCGCGCATCAAGTAAAATCATCAAAATATAATTCAATCAGACGTTACAGTGTTAAATATAGGCTACTTGCTATTACAAAGCATTTTCCAGATATTCTCTTTTCAGTTTAATATTCATTACTAGCATCTTCTTTTGCACATTTAAATGACTTTTTGATGTAGGAAGCTCATCCACTAAAAGAAAACGTTAATTTTGAATGTAAAATATTTTCTCTATTGACAGTTTGTCTCAGTAATTTGTTACTCTCTAATCTGTAATCTTTGAACAATACACAAGAGTTATAACTTTGCTTTTTATATTTCTGCCAGTATGCTAATTTCATTTTTTGTACTCCTACAATGCAAACGAAATTTCACGCGGTTAGTAAAAACCAATCAATGACCGATGGGTACATCAGCTAGTAAAGTTATATAGAATGATATTCTTCGGAATATTTTTAACAATTCTTTTGCTAATACAAACTGTATTTTTCAAATTCGAGCCAAAATGCCGCCCCTAAAATTTGCAACCCCGGACAGGGGTCCGGATTGTCCGGCCCTAGGGCCGCCCCTGATCACGGAATATTGCTGAGACGTTCGTTTGTAGCTTAAACTGCAATATTTTTTTTAAGTTTCTTTTTTTCTTCTTTTTCTTTCAAAATGTGCACAGATGAAAAATAAAGATGACAAAAGAACCTGGAAAACGTATTTTCCAGAGTCTTTTATCCTCCTAAATCCTTATTCATCGCATGTGATTCAAATACTTTAATTAAAAATTTTGAACTAAATAATTTTAACTCTAACCCAATATTCCATTCTCGCAAAAAAAAAACCAAAACTCCTTTCATTGAAAAAGATTGGCCTGCAGTATTTATATAATATTTTTCACAATTATAGCTGAGCTAAATGGTCTAAGCTGAGTTTATTTACATAAAAACTAGGAAACAAGAAAAAATAGCAATTTAAAATGCAGATTCAAATTATAAAAAGTTTTCGTTAGCGTATTTTACAGAGGCGGGGTTACATTCAAAGTGGGCGGGTTGAAATCATGAGCGGGTTGAAACATCATTTCAGATGCACTTATATTTCGTATATGCCTACGATAATTCGCTTTGTGTATAAAAACACCTTCCAGGCCTAAAATTTTAAATTTTTGTTTATCGTTCTTGATAATTTTCATCTTCCAAGCATGTTTTAGCAATTAGAGAAAAAGCAATGACGAAGGCCTTTGAAGGATTTTTTTTTTTTTTCCATTGAATATCAACCATAAGAGAGTTCAGTCACCGTTCACAAAAAAATTTAATTTATTATTTTTCCTCAAAATCTAAGGTTTAAGATGAAAATTCACTTTCACTGCTTAAAAGTCTGAGACATAGCGCATGAAATAGCTTTAATTTTGAATTCTCCAAATTTTTTAGTTACCGCTACAGAATTGAAATAAACTTAGCCGTCCTCAGCGATTTTTATCTTGAAAATGTAGGAAGTTACTATCTTGTCAAGAAAAGTAAGTGAAAGTAGGAATAACAATACAGTGACGATACTGATCTTTAAATTTTACTAACATTTAAATAAGTTTGCAAATGAAATAATATTTATAATATTTCATCTATTGGAAATATGCTCTGAGAAAAACTGTTTAAATTACTTAAAACTTTTACTAAATGTGTAATATTTTTGTTATTAGCTCACAACACACTAAAAGAAAGGGTATATATATATATATATATATATAGATAATAGATATATATATAATTCAATATCTATATATGATAGAAACATCCGCATTGATTTCAAAAAATGTTAGCAGAGAAAACTTAACACGCATAATATTCCATTCACGAGTTAATAAAAATAGTGAAAAGTGGGCGCGAAAAAAATTCATATAACATTCGAAGTTGTTCAGTTCGGAAAAACAAGCGCAAGGGTGGTACACGGATTTTTCTGTTTGTACGCAATTTTACCGACGTTAGCTCGGTCAACTTGATAACTCCTTAAAATGAAAATATCAAAATGCAAAAATGTTGAGAAAACATTGAAAATACAAATTCGATCGAAAAAGGGATTTGGTGATTTTTTTTTATTGAGGAAATTCTTGAAACTTTCTCATTAATATTTCCAAATTTATAGCTATTAAATATCACCTGCGTTCAGCAATGGGGCCCATAAAGATATCTCAGAGGAGGCGGAAGCTTAATCGAAAATCGTGATGTCCTGAAGCAGTGAATTCCTTAAACGCCTTTTTCATTTATCGAAAGTATTAATTTTGTAAAATTACAATTCCAAACACAAGCATGAAATATACACTTACATGTATCATTATTAAACCGGCCCGAATGCGAATATTCGATGCGCAAATAAATAGGTTAAACATTTGAATTTGTTCAACGAATATGATGCATATAATAATGAAACTAAAGAATTTTATTCAAATGTGAGATCATATTGAAACATTTACCTAACACTACCATACAGTTTTTACTCTTAGTATACAACCTGCCAAGTAAAGGCAGTTTCTTGATATGTGGTATGAAACATTTCTCCATATTCGAAAGTGAGATTCGAAAGGAAAGATTAATGAAAATATTCTGTTTTTTATTTCTGGTGTTATAGGGTGTATTCACTTGGCGTCATAATTGTAGGAGCGCCACGCAGCGGTGAAATTCGTAAGCTAGTTTTGTAGAAACAAATCGCATCAGTGCGTTCATTTTATGTAAGCAACCCGTACATTTGAGGTTTATCTTGACAAATAAGTTTTAATAATGGTGTTATGCCATAATAAATTGTAATAACCGTTTTGTGCGGAAAAAAAAGTATCGTATTTCGGTTTTGCTAGAGTAATTTTAAATAAAGGATTAAAATACAAGAGACTTAACATTTGGTTTCAATTTTCGCCCAATAACTTTAAATAACGGAGTAAAACTGCATGAGACTTTGTATATTTGAAACTTCCCATTTTATTCAGCTGTTTAAAAAAAAAAAAACTATTGTACCAAAACGTTTGGCATTCATTATTTTAATCAATAAATCATTACGACATTGTTTGCTTTATAAAATATTAAAGAGTACAGCGTATACTTTTGACTGATGAACAAGTAGCTTAATCTTGGATATATATACGATTAATTCAGTATTTTAATATAAACCCATATGTTTGCTTACCTTCCCTTTCATAATAGTTCATTGATTGGATATTCGCCATATCATCATTTTTTTAAATTTTTTTTTTTGTTTTGTTACTAACAAGTCCAGTCGTAAAAAGGTTGTGGGCGGGTTTATAGGACTTGTAAGTAAGCTTTTTTGCACGTGTCACAGAGATAGCTAAAACCAGACAATTGCACTCTGTCTATGTAAGTAATATCGAACCAAATACATATATTTTCCTTGTACGAATCATCAATATACGAATCAATCTATGCAACTTTGTAAATTTTATTAGCATAATACTTTTTAGTACTATCTTTTCCATATTACGCTCCCCTTTTCATTCTGATTGCCCTTGTAATTTAATTTCCCGTTTCCTTTAGAATACATTTTTTTTAAACTGTGGAGAGTATAAAAGTAAACGTGGAGATACTAGTATACCTGGAGATATAAAAGTAAAAGGAGCATAATTGGGCGGATGATTTTAATTTTGTCTATGGATTAAGTAGCTAAATCCGGCCATGAGCACGGATTTTTAAGCCTCGCAAACTGTAAACGAAATATTTCATTAAAAATTAAATAGTGCATTGTGATTTTTCCAAATTATA